>VXAD01012610.1:0-30851 GCA_013399195.1 Dicrurus megarhynchus
TGGGCCCTGCCCGGCTCCGCGCTGTGCCGCCGGGCTCGGGTGGGTTAATGTGCTTTTCCGCCGCTCCCGGCCCAAATGAAAGTGCTTCCTTAGGTGTCAGTCGTGACGCGTGGGTCGCTCCTTTGGTAAACAGGAGCGGCCGAGTAAACGCTGTTTATCCCAAGGCGTAGCGGCACTGCGGCACAGGCGCTGTCCCTGTGAGGCTCCTGGGCCGGGAATCCTCCCGCTTCAGGGTTAGGAGAGCTGTCAGGGAGGCGGTGGAGAGCGGTGGGAATAGGCCTTTCAGTGACTGAGAGACCAGAGGAAACGGGACTCTCTACACAGGGAGACTGCACTGAGCTGCTCTGGACAGCTGGCATAGCTCTTCATGCCTCCAGGGAATGGGGACTGAAGGCTGGAGTGGGAAATGCCTGGCCCCAGTAACCCGGCACCAAAGCAGTTCACAGTACAGCGAGCCAAAGAGGAGATTGGACTGAAAAAATCTCTTAAAAATGTGTTTAGAAGTCACTCTGCTAGTTGTGTATGGCCAGATTGCTAAGGGGATGCAAAGTGTGTCGAGCACCTGGAGATAGATAACTCATACAGGGCATGAATAAACAATAATAAATGATTGCAAGGTAACAGCAGGGCAAAAAGAGATCTTTGCATAATGCAGAGTAGTGATTTCATTTCTGTAATTGTCAAAGTCATGCACACTGATGATTTCTGAGATCAGAAGAACTCAAGAAATTATTGAACTCCCTGTAGCTCTACCTTTAAATGCTTCTTGCTCAATGTCATACATAGTATTTCTTTAAAGCAATTACATATTTTAAAATTTCCGGCTTGTTTCAGATTGCTGTGCTCATTGTTACTCCCTGCATTATTTCTAAGTGGAATTTTGTGCATCTGCTTGGTGGTACTGCTGTGGGGCGTACGGCTCTGGATACAAAGGAAGAAACAGTTGAGCTCAGCAGGAAGAGATGGGAAGCGGCCACTGCTGGTGGCCTTTTTTCACCCATATTGTAATGCAGGAGGTGGAGGGGAGAGAGTCCTGTGGTGTGCCATAAGAACGCTCCAGAAAAAGTAAGCATATGTGTTTATCAGACACCATATTTCATTCTTAGCTTCTGATGCTATTCTTTATGCATACATTGGCATTTTACATATTTAAGTAGGTGTCATTAATCTACTGGTCTTACATTTTATTTTACATCTGAGTTTCATGTGGTTGCATTCTACTTCATCCCTTTAGATTTTGATATTTCCTGCTGTGGCACCTCTCACTTTATTCCTTTCCTTCCTTGAGAGAAACCCTCCTTCCTCTTCAGTTTTCCACTACTGGTATGGAACTTTGTACAGTAATAACTCCTCAGTAGATAACTGATCATCTTTACATCTTGATGCAGGAGGCAAAACGAGGTAATACCTAAAGTGGATTTAACATGGGTACATCCATTGATTTGCTATCATTTTCATTTTTCTCATGCTATGCACTAGACAGATATCTCCTAATGTAGGGCAAGGTGTTCTGAAGTCTGTAGAATAATACTGAGCTCCTTTTATGTTTTACTCAAATTAAAATATTCCCCAATTTCTCAGCCACATGTTTTTCTGCAGATCAGAAAAAACGTGAAGTATAAGGAAAAGTATAATTTAGTTAAAGTCATTTTTTGGCCAGACATTTCTTCTCACATTCTTCTTGAGTACTTTTAAGTGGATTATATTTTAGTTTCTTGCTGAAAAATAGAAGAATATATGAAATTCTTTTTCTTTATTCTTACAGGTACAGAAATGTAACATGTGTTGTTTACACTGGTGATAGAGATGCCACTGGAGAAGAAATAGTAGAAGGTGCTTTCAGAAGATTCAATATTAAGTTAATTCATCCTGTAAAGTTTGTATTTCTAGAAAGACGCTTCCTTGTGGAAGCTTCTCTTTATCCTCACTTCACTTTGCTGGGACAAAGTTTAGGATCAGTGTTCCTTGGCTGGGAAGCTCTTCTAAAGTGTGTTCCTGATATTTATATTGACTCAATGGGCTATGCCTTCACAATTCCCCTCTTCAAATACCTAGGAGGTTGTCGTGTTGGATGCTACGTCCATTATCCCACTATCAGCACCGATATGCTCTCTGTCGTGAGGAATCAGGATACCACGTTCAACAATGCTGCCTTCATTACAAGCAGTCCTCTCTTCAGCAAATTTAAACTCGTCTACTACTACTTCTTCGCTTTCATGTACGGGTTGGTTGGTTCCTGCAGTGATGTGGTTATGGTGAATTCTTCTTGGACACTGAATCACATCCTTTCCCTCTGGAGAGCTGGGGCTTGCACTAGTGTTGTGTATCCACCATGCGATGTTCAGACTTTCCTGGATATTCCACTGGAAGTGGAAAAGAGCACCAGTGAATATTCCATCGTTTCTGTCAGCCAATTCAGGCCTGAAAAAGATCATCCTTTGCAAATCAGAGCCTTTGCTAAATTGCTGAAAGAGAGAGTGGGGCAGCAGCCGTCACTGAAGCTGATCTTAATTGGCGGCTGTCGTAACCAGCAAGATGAAGAGCGTGTAAATAACCTGAAACACCTGTGTGAAGAGCTGGGAGTTAGTGACGATGTGGTGTTCAGGATAAACATTCCCTTTGAGGAGCTGAAGAGACACCTGGCCGAGGCCACCATTGGCCTGCATACCATGTGGAATGAGCACTTCGGGATCGGTCAGTACATTTCCTGAGTGTTCAGCTGCTTGTCCCTAGATGTCTAAGCATAGAGGTCTGCTTCCCAAGCAGGTGTCCAGCTCCTGTTCCCGTTGGAGGCAGTGGAGCTGCCATAAAGCCTGCAGGACCAGTGCAGGTGTGGTGCAGATGATGCACCACTGGGTGCTACTGTAGTGCAGGCTGAAGTGCTGTAGTCGTAGAGTGTTAATTCTGTGCATCCTCTGGTCACCTAAACACAGAGCTAGTCCCATCTGTGCTGCTCAGGATGTCCTGCTGACCTCCAGCTATCGCCCTGCAAGGTCGTGGGTCACCCTGTTGTCCTTGGGTTAGGTTTGCCAGCCTTCTGGAGCTTCAAGAGGCTGCAGGTGCTTGCTTCTCTTTCAGCACTTTAAATTGTGCCCTATTGGCTTCACTGACTGCGGGGGGAGCTTGGAGACAGTTCATGTTAGACATCCATGTCAGAGATTTTGGTTGTGTTTCACCTGCCTCAAATGCCATTTGAAATGTCCGGTATACATCATGGGGCTCCAGCTGCTGTTTCAGGGGTGTGAGTCACCCACACATCCTCTCTGGTATGAATAAGCCCCATGGAGATGCCACCAGGCACCTTTGGCCATCTCATTGCATTAGGCATCTCTGCTGAGGCAAATGTATCAAGGCCTTAAATTAGTCAGTGTAGCATGGAGGAGAATGCTAGGGAAGAGCTGGGACCCAGAATTAAGGTATGGGGCTCAGTTTGTTGGGGTTAGATGAGTCCTGAATTTGAAAGGGAATGCCAGATGGCCCATCTGCTATAAATCTATGACAGTTGGGTAAGTTAGTAGCCAAGCAGATGGATGCCATACTTGGCTATAATGTGACTAAACTGCAGTTATGTCTTCAGACTTTATTAGAATATAGGTTAAGTAAGTGTCAGGAGTAGTAGTTTATGGTCTATAGGAACTTGGTATAAAAAAATTGACACTGAAATGTCTCTCAGAAGCAACTGCAAAATATTGGAAATTATGTCTTCTCTTTTTTTTTCCTCCCACAAAACAGTTTTGTTAAATTTTTTTTTAAAATGGTGCAATTGCACTGTGATTTTGAATTTGAGCAGGATTTCGCCTTCATCTAACGGGGGTTTTATGTGTAAAAAAACATATTCCAAAACTTTGGAGCAGTATTTATAGTAGGCAATGTTTGAGCTGAGGGAGTTTATAAAAATCAAATGAGAACTGAGAAGAATTAGCATTACCGAGGTCTCTTCTGGAACCATGGAGGAGAATTGAAGTTGCTGTGTGCATTATGTTGTTCCTATCCCACTGCTTTTGGCTGAGGAAAGCTTAGTGATTCCCATTTCATTAAAGTTTCTTCCATCAAAAATAAAGATGTAGAGATAACAATTTTTACTTGTGCCTTGCTGAGTTGTCAAAAGCTATAAAGATTTGTTCATCTGCAAAATACTGAACTTCTGAATATTACCTGATTGAAATGTGCATAGTCAACTTTTTTCATGGCATCTTCCAAATGTTTAAAATCAAGTATGTTACGAGAACCACAAATTAACCAGTTATATCCAGTTTCTCATTTCAATGTTATGTGTTTAAGAGAAACTATAATTTCAGCCCTTAGAACTGAAAAATTCAAATTTGTATTTCTTACAGGACCATTTTCACTGTATTTTTCCGGCTGATTTGGAATGGCAGTCTGTAGTGAATTTAACTGTTGGTTTAACTTTCCAGTGTTTCATAGAAGGTCAAAGCACATGATGTGCACATGTAAATCAGCCATTTTTTGTATCTCTTACAGGAGTAGTTGAATGTATGGCAGCTGGCACAGTTATCCTGGCTCACAATTCTGGAGGCCCCAAATTGGACATCGTGGTACCCCACGAAGGACATGTCACAGGCTTCCTGGCAGAAGACGAGGACGGTTACGCTGAGACGATGGCTTACATCTTCTCTCTGTCTCCTGAGAAAAGACTGGAGATCAGAGAAAACGCTCGGCGCTCTGTGCACAGGTTTTCTGACCAGCATTTTGAAGACACATTCCTGCTCTCTGTGGAGCCATTATTTAAATAAATGTATATAAGTAAAACTGAATATGGGTAAAATTAACTTTTTATATTTGACTGTGTGGCATGTGTAAATATATCTAAGCTATGATCCCTTGGTCCCATTCAATAAAAAGGTTGTTCTTCTTTCTGTCAGGCTTTCTGCTTTATGTAACAGAGACTTTTTTTTACTGGGAAAGAAATGCTTCTATGTTAACTACATGAGAGTACGGTGCACTTAAAAACCCTCTGGATTCACAAACCATGATAGTGCTTTGGTAACAGAGCTACATCAGGAAGTTCTTTTATTTATCAGGAACCTCTTTTATTATTGAATATTTTCAGTCTTCACCTGTTTCATGACTCTCTACCCACAGTCACACTTTTTGAAGTCAACACTTTTGTTTTATAGCCTTTGTACCCAGAATTTCTTTTTTTCCAGAATCTACAGTCCTCCTGTACTTGGCACTGGTGAGGCTGCACCTCAAATCCTGTGGTCAGTGTTGGGCCCCTCGGTTCAGGAAGGATGTTAAATTGCTGGAGCGTGTCCAGAGAAGGGCAATGGAGCTGGTGAAGGGTCTGGAGCACAAGTCCTATGAGAAGTATCTGAGGGAGCTGGGGGTGTTTAGCCTGGAGAAAAGGAGGCTCAGGGGGAACCTTATCACTCTCTACAACTGCCTGAAAGGAGGCTGTGACTGGGTGGGGGTCAGCCTCTTCTCCCAGGTGACAAGTGATAGGAGAAAATGGCCTCAATTTGTACCAGGGGAGGTTTATATTGTATATTAGGAAAAATTTTGACATAGAAAGGTTGTCAAGCATTGGAACAGACTGCCCTGGGAAGGAGTGGACTCACCACCCCTGGAGGTGTTTAAAAGACATGGCACATAGGTTTAGTGGTGGACTTGGCAGTGTTAGGTTAACAGCTGGATTCAATGATCTTTTCCAACATAAATGATTGTTCAAAAAAACTGCTAGAATCAGATTATAGACTGTAGTTTCCCCTTTATTTAAGATTCACTTGGCTTGTATTAAATTTTTTATGTGGAAAAATAACGGTTGGAAGAACCTACGTACTTACATGTTTTATTAGGAACTGGGGAATGCACAATTCTCATGGCACTAATAAACCATTTTCCTGCTACTATCTAAAACTCCTGAGCAGTTGATGTTACTATGTATGGTCACTACTGTGTAAATGAAACTGTAGATTACAAAGCTGTACTGGCAGTACACGATTATGAAAAGCTGGAAGAGATGCCTAAAACAAGGAGTTGAATTATCTAGGGAAATAAAATACACAAACTAGGAGACTCTCTTACATGATACAAAAATGGTAAAACAGAGTACACAATCAGAAATTATTCAAGCAAGACTTGTCAGGTATGTCCAAGTAGTTTAGAATAATAGATGAAACAGCATTTGGGTATGGATGAGGATTTTTCAATGTTCAGTCATCTGAAAAGTACCCTGACTTGTTTTTCCTTTAAAACAAAAGAATTGCAGCTTTCTATCAATTTTAAATCTTTTTCATGATGTGCATCAACACCAAATTACTCATGATTATTTTCTAAATCATCATCAGATTTTCCAAGTTAGTAAGGTAAACTCATCTTTTCTTCATCTGTTTGACCTTTTATTTATTGAAAAGATGTGAGACTCTATGGTTCTGTCTGCTGGAGAAGTTGCCAACTTTTCCAGAGATTCCTCCAGCTCGTGTCTTAGTTCATCTTCAGAATCTTCAAAATTCCTGCACAGTAAAACAAGAGAGTTATATTAATTAAATAAATATAACTTTATTACAAACCTTTCTCGGTTCAAGGACTCTTAGGGTTTTTTTAAACACTTTATAAATAACATACAAGTGACACACCTAATGTGAACTGTTTCTTCTGTCTCTGTGAGATTGTTTACCTGTATTTAAAAGGCAAGAGAAAAGAACTGCAAAGCCATGTTAATATTTCTGCTGTACTTTTTAATGACAGCATTGGCTGTGACAAATTACAGAATTAAAAATTAAATTAGCAGACTCTGTAGGTTTTCTTTATTTATGAATTTTTAAGAACACAGAAAAACTTTAGGCAATGCAACCTGTCATTTCATGAAAACTGTGCAGTTGTGTGGATTTTCCTTCTGATGTGTTTGACTTACGTGTCTTCATCATCTGATCTTGGCTCAAGTCTACCTTCATCAACAGCAACAGCAGGGTATGTTTCTGAATCATCTTCCTTGTTTTCTTTTGGAGGCAACAGAGTTAATCTCCCTTCTGTAAAGAAAGGGAAACTTTCCTTCAGCTGTACAGTAAAAGACTATAAAAGTATGTGTAAAGGAATAGCAGATAAATAAATGCTTGAAGTGTTTTGTTGTTGTTCAAATTACAACAATGTAAATATCACACTTCTGTTGATACAAAGTAAATGTAATTTTTGAAACAGCCTGTTACTTTAGGATAGTGTAGGTGAGTTTGAATCAATTGCAGAGTCAGCTGTATCAGCATGGACCATGTTGTAAAGCCACCACTCATTTAAGTCACCATGTATGTATTTGAATAAATGTTTTTTACAGGGTTCTTCAACCTCAGCAGTTGCAGGGGCTACATCCAGGTTTGTGGTACCTGCCAACCTGCTGGCAGTAGTAGTTTTCCTCTGTCTACCCAAGCAAATGAAAGAATTAGATACGAAGGTAATAGCCAGTAAGTAGGGCTTGGCCTTTTCCCTGCTATTGAAAACAGCAATGTCCTCAAGAGGCCTCTCAATGCTTCAGGACAGAGCAGAGGTTCTGTCCCTGTTTTTCTAGGTTGCCAACTGCTTCAAAATGTTGTTTCTCATCACAGACCCTCTGCCAATGGTAGAAGAAATATTACACTAAAGAAAAACATGCAGAATTTACAGGAAAAAAAATCCTACCTATGTCTTCCTCAAAACAGATAAAGGAATCCTCAGACAGCTCTGCTTTTGCTAAGATGCTCAGGAGTGTCTCTGGTGGTGTCTGTTTCCACTGCTTCCTGTTTTCTGGGATGTCTTCAGAGAGAATATTATGGTCAGCTGAAGAACAGCAAGGTTCTCAGGTCACTAAAGCATGCTTGTAGCTCAGCACTGTCTTTTGTCAGATTCAGACTTTCTAGTCTCAACACTGATTTCTTGCTTAATTCTGGAATCTGGGTTTTTTTCCTTTATGGAATACTCCTGATTTTTTTATAAGTACTTGGTCTGATGGATAGGGAAAAAATAGTCTGGACTACTCATCACTAAAATGTTTAACACTGGTTTTAATGCTTAAGTAACTTCCATTAAGCCTGGAATAGACAGGTGCAGCTTCATTGAATAGTCCTTGCTCTGAAACTTGTTGGCTTCTTGGGGTTGACAGAGCTTAAAAAAAGTTCCTGTTTCTTTTGTGCCCTGTGGTCTTTCATCTAAGGCAGAATCAACAAAAGCTGGTGTATTAATAATACTCTGCTTTGTCTACACTATCCATGCAAACTCTTTAGGTTATTTTTTGTCTATCTCGGGTGTTTGGAGCATGCTGGAATGCTGGAAGAGCTCCTTGTTTGCAGAAACCAGTCACTGGAGATACTTGTCTGCCTAGGAATACATGCAGTAGTACTGTAAGAACCCTAGGGACTTTTCTCTTCTGAAGTGCAGCATCACCACAGCCACAGCTGGGTGAGGTGGCACTTGTGACTGGGTAGCACCACCACTGTGTGCAGAGGGAAAACAACTCCACCACATTCCAGGACAGCACTGGCACTCACTGCCCTAGTTCCTGTGTGTCATCAGCTCAAGGCCTGAGAAAGTGGCGTTGATGAGTTGAATAGATTGGCATTTTTACCCCGGCCACAGAGTGATACATAAAATTCAGCACTCTCAATATGTATGAGCAACACAGCGTGATTGCAGTGTTAGAGGGGAAAGTGACAACTGTTTTCCATAGCTTAACATGTACAATAACCTCTGATGTTACAAAGTCCTGCAATTAAAAGCCTGCTGGATCATGTGAACATTCAAGTATGGATGAATTCAGTCTGGCTGAATTGTAGGTACTCACTGCTTTCACTGAAAGCCAAAACTCTCTCACCAAGTTCGTTTGCAGCCATAGTAGGACATGCAGATGTGATGTCAGCACCAGCTAAAAAATTCAGTAGTGTCTGAGGGGCTCCAGGTTGCCAATGTTTTCTGGTTTTTTTCATATCATGTATGGACTCTGAGGGCAAGAAAAAGAAGAGGCAAAGTTCTTTGGATTTTTTTTTGTAAAGTAGATTTCCATATGATTATAATATTATGTGATATAAAGAAAGAGCTCATGAGATGAACTTGCTATAGCCTGGAGTTACTGGATTTACCTAACTCCTATGTAATTTTCAGGATTAATACTCAGCATTGCATTTCCCCAATAAATACCTGTTGGGTGGTCAGACAGTTCTTCCAAAGCTCTGTCTGTATGATTTTCATAAACTTCCACCAATTTCTCCTTAAGATTCTCAACATCCACAAAAGTTAAAGTCTCATTGAGTTTATCTAGTACCTGAAAAACCAATAAGTTACTCTGGAAACAGTAAACAAATATCGTACAATAGCTAATCCCTTCTCATTTTACAATGTTTCCCAGCCAACCTCATGCATGCACAGGAAAATTGTGTAACAAAAAGTGAAGCAGCAGGACTCAGAAGCCACATTGTGATCTGTGCACGAGAGGGCTGCATGGGGCTCCACAGAGCTGTGAAACAACAGAATGACAAAATAGTGCTTTATAAATTAAAAATATGTATACTAGAAATAAAATTTTTTGTTGCTGTTAAGAATATTTTTTAAAATTCTAATATACTAACAAAAATCTTAATAGGTAGCTATTACATGTTGATCAGCCACAAATACAATTTTACTAAATGAAAACACATAATGTTGTCTGTAGTTGTTCTTGCTTTGTGAAAAGAAACAGAAATGTAATAAAACAATCTACAAATCAAATTTGGCATTTGCAGACTAACTCAGTTTTGAGGTAAATTCTTCCCCTCAATCCCATTTTAGGAAATTTTAATATCTGTACTTCTTCTTTACCATGTGAAAGACTGACCCAGGCATCACCCAATTTTCTTCCTTCTATCCTCTTGTAGAAGGGCAGACATATGCAACATGTCAACAAATCCTCAATAGGAAGCTTCATTATAACAAAGGCAGAGGATGATGGTAATGGAAACAAATCTTAGATTATGGAGCTGTCATGGTTTCAGATTACTAATGTAAGTGCTCTGAATATAATTAAAACATACCTCTGCTTCTTGAATACTGTCTTCCTCAGGAAAACATACATCTAAATTAATTTCAAATTTTACTCCTCCCTAAAGAAAATTCACATGTTATTGATTTGTTTTAATAAATGAAAGCATTTAATTAAAAGTACACAGATTATATGGAACTACAAATTTGAAAATTATTCTTCTATTGAAAATAACTTGTATTTACCAACATTTTTCTTCTATTTAACAAGATCAAAGTGGAACACATTGAACAAAAATAGGCTTCTTTAAATATAATCCTTTTACTTTAGTGACATTTCCAAGTTATTGCATCCACTTTTAAGTGGCTTTGATATTCATTTAATTCAAATCTTTGCAATATACAGAGTTGATTCTTGCAGCTGTTTCTCAACCAGAACTAAAACTGAGTACTGTACTGCTTCCATGCAATATTTCACAAAAGCCCCTTAGTCCACTTCACAGTGATCTTATGGTCAGAAACCTTCCTTGTATCTTATGTGCATTTCTAATTCAATTCCCATCTCCTTCTATGATTTAAAAAGCAGTATAGAGAATCATGTTTTATAACAAAATATTTTAAAATTAGCAATCGGACTTGACTTTACTTAGACTTTGAATAAAAATGAGTTCCCATGCACCACTAATGCAGTTTGATATAAGTAGGAATAGGTAAAGATTAACTACTAGGTGGGAATATCTAAAGGGAATCTCCCTCAAATGATCAGAAAAGCTCATTTATTTTCTTCTGATACAAACTTCTAACAAACAGAAAACCAGCAGTCTTTATTGAGTCTCAAATAACTTCATTTCCAGAACTACCACAGTAACACAGCAATTTGAAATGTACACACATAATAAGAAAATGGAAAAAAACCAAAAAAGCCAGTAAAGATCGACACCTTTGTGTTATGTTTCTTTTCTAATATTGTTTGGTCTTGCCTATCCTGGAGTCTGACTTGTTTAAAGTTTTCCTCCATGTCCTGGAAGGAGAGAAAAAAAACCAGTTTGAATTACACTCTTTGAATTGAGTATGTGTATACCTCATAAAGAAAGAGACTTGTTTAAATAGCAAATATAGTCTTGAATTTCCTTGTACATAGATCTGTAAGAATATTCCGTTCATTGCCAATTCTGGCTTATCTGGCAGAAAGAAAAACAGAAATCCTTGCATAAAGTGCAAGCCTCTGATTTTTCAAAAACCCAAGTTTGAAAGATAGAGTACTGTGTCAAGATACAAATAATTCATCTTTTATTTTTTATGATCACATGCAAGATGACTCAGACTCATTTCATTCTGGAAAACTTTGGAAGTGATTAAAATCAAGATTTTAGTGGAAACCTTTGCCTGTGAAAGTATAGCCATGTTTTGCAATATCTTATTTTCTGGCAACACCCACAAATATTTAGTTACTCCTTTTCATATTATTATCTCTTCTCTGCCAGAGAAAAGCAAAGTAAATAATAGTATACAGCTTCTCCAGTGATCTGTGGCAATCAGTGCATGTCTTCAGCCACAAGAGAAGCCACAACAATTTACAGATTTTACTTTTTAAAACATCTATAGTTTCTCCAAAAGATGGAGAGCCCATGAAATAAGGTGACACCAGGCAGGCCCAAAATCTAGTGTTTCTTTTTCATTATCATGCTTTTCCCATTAAATCACTGGAGATATAAATTCTTTCCTAATGTGGCTCTGGCTGCCTATAACCCACTTTACTGGTGTGAATTCATTTTAGTAAAAGTCAGATCCAGGATCACTGAGGAGGATACTACTGATATTGACAGATTTGTCACAGGGAATGAATCAAAGACCGTGCGGGACTTGCTCAGAAAGATCTATTTAGATGGAGATGGTACTGATACCTGAAGTGATTCTTCTCCTGTTCCAGATGTATCTTTGTTTTCAGACTGGTGCTCAGCTTTCCCTTGCCTCACAAGATAGGTTTTATCTTGTATTTTCTGGTTCTCCTAGGGAACATTTTTTAAAAAATGTTCAATTCCTAATAAAGTATTCTAGCATAAAAATGTAAATATGACTACCCATATGTTTGAGCTTTGTTACCTGGAGTACTCCTGCTCTATATCTGAATTCTTTTATATCACTGTGGTATTCTTCCCGAATTTTCTGCAATTCTTTCAAATACTCCTATTAAAGAACAGTAGGGTAGAATCCGTTTTTAATAAACCAGATAGAAAGATTGAATGTATTTATGTATGTTCACATAAGATAGAAGTATTGGTTTGTTTTCTCTGTCACCCAAAAGCAAAACTAGAAAAGTATATTGTTTCTCTATAAAAAAATGGGAAAAGAATGGAAAAGAATCAATGATGGAGAAGAGAATCTGATGAAAAAGAATTCTTATGCCAAGAATACTACAGTCAAGGAGTATAAAAAGACAGTTTTAGGCAATTAAGGAAGAGATTTCCTTTACCTGTTCTTTCATTTCATTCTTTCTAGACATGTTTTGCTGATGGTTTTTGAGATGCTCTTCCTTTATTTTCTGCTGCTGTATTTGGTTGGGATATGGGTCAGCAGAGGATGGTCGTAGTCCCTATGGATGTACAAATGAATCCCAGAGCAAATGAGTTTTCATTTAGAATCCTCTCCTTCAGTGCTCCCTCAATTCACCCTCCCTGTTCCACTGAAGAATGCAGTAAGGCAAATGTACATTTTTGGAGGAAAAAGTCACAGTAGAATTTTACATTGTTACAGTTTTGTATAAGAAAATAAAACCTCAGGATGAACATTGCAGAGCAGATCAGGGAATTTGCTAGAGAAAAACCTTCTACCTGACAGTGTTACAGACTGCCACTCAAAAGACATCAATTCATCTTTGGATTTTCATTCTCCTTCTTTTACAGATTTTTTTCTGTGCTTCAGTATTTACCTACCATCTGTTTTTCCACTTTAATCTTGTACTGCTGGGCTTCAAACCGCCTTTGAAGAAATTCTGCAGTCCTGAGAGAAGAAAGTGATGTACATATACTACATTTTATTTCACAGACTCTGCTACCTTTGCACAAATAATCCTCTATAGATTCTACTACATATGACAAACAGAGCTTTCTTTGTACAACATGAATATATAAATACGGATAAAATATGTAAAAATATGGCACAACAGTAAAATAAGAACACATTCTTTTCAGGCATTCCCTTTCCTATTACTTCAGTTACTTAAGCCTTTCGAAGAGCGCAGCAAAGCCCTTCCCCACCTTTTATTTGCTAAATGGTATTGAAAGCATTAATTAAAATAAAATTGATTTCACTGACCCTCAAAATGAGTGAAAATTGTCAGAATGAAGGTTGTATATTCAGGAACCTTTTTATTGTCTTTCTCCTCTGTGCCTAATTCTATCAGGCAAACTTTGTGTAGTTTCTAAACTTTTACTTTGCTTTTTGATATAAAATAACCATAAGTCATTTGTAAGCTCCCTGTTTCCTATTTATTTCATTTCCTATCTTGGGAATCCACTTGTGCCACAGGGAGCCAAACTGAATTGGCTCTGTCCTTATATAAGGCACCAGAAATTCAGATCAGGAAAGATGTTCTAAATCTGAAGATCTGTAACTGAAACATTCTAAACACTGTTGTTGTTGAATGAGAATTAATGATTCTGTCAACCTTAAAGGAAAGCTTTGGAAGTAAGCTGTATTCAAAATTTATTTCTCAACATTTTCAAATTTCATCCACACATAAAATGGCCAGTCACAGAATGGACAGGAAATCTCCTAAGGTTGTACCTCTACTTTGTAACAGAAAGGCTTTGAAGTAAATAAACTGCTAGAGAAAGGGTCTTTATATCTGAAACAGAAATATAAGCACTGCAGAGAAAAAAAACCCACTTTCACGGTCTGTCTCTCACTGTTCCCTTCAGTGCAGAACTGGTTCTGATCTTTGTATTATTCTCTCCTGGTGTGAAAGGCAGTGCTTATCCTTGGTATAATCAGAGATTCTACAGAAAGCTTATGTTTTACTTTTTACCCAGTACAAGATTGGGCTGAGACTTGGGAGACATTTTGACAATGAAATGTCAAACACCAGGTTATTTCAGATGGAATTTCTGGATGAATAGGAACAGGAATTGTGTCATAGTGCAACAAATTTATGTAAAAAAAAAATTATCAAAGACAAAGCAGAGAAGGCATTCTACTAAACCAGCTATGCCCAGTATTACCTGCTCAGGAGGGTTGATAGCTCAAAATACACAAGACAGACCACTAATAAATAAAGTGCAAACAGTTTACCAGTCGGCTGGTGGAGGTGGAGGTGCAACTCGTCCTTTTAGTTTATAGTAATCTTCAACTCTTTGGCTGATATGAGAAAGGTCATAATGTGCATTAGCTTTCCTTTGCAAGTTGTCAAGCTTGTCATAGTAATGACCATAATGGCCACGTACTCGAATGCTTTGTGGCCTTTCTGCCGTATTTAATCTGGAGGTTTGTGGCTGAAAATATAATAAAGGATGTTATTTTACCTGTACTCATTTGTATCAGTACAAGTTTGAATTAACCTCCTGTTCTTCTCCCCAGTCTGAGTTGCATGGTAACATGGACTGTCTCTGGCATAGTTAGTGTACGTTTTCTAAATCCTTTCACATATAACCCAGAAACTTCCAAACTTCTCACTTCTTACGTGATCTCACCTTTGCCTCTTCCCCCGTTTCAGCAGCTCCTGCCGTTAAGCAGCAGCCCACATTGTTGTGCAAGGGAATCAGCATGGGGCTTTGTACTCTGTAGTGTTATTGCCCTACAGTCACTCCATTGTTCTGGAGCCTAAAGCACTGAATTATTTCCAGAGCCTCATTTTGACAAGTGATAGCAAGGGGAAGCTGGGATGTAGTTTTGGACAGTACAGGCATTGATGGCTGCTTTCAGGGGAGCACTGTGCTACTTCATTTCACGTCTCTTTGATTACGTGCATGTGGGAGTTGGGCCTTCATTTCTGAAAGCCCTTACTGTGATGAAACATCCCTGTATTTCTCCTTTGTGACAAGACTGTCGTTTCCATTTCTCATAAGAACAATGGACAGAAGATGATCACCTAGCTGCCACTGCATGACAGAAATGTGGTCAGACACCCACAAACTTTTCCATTGTGGGAGACTATATGGTGCATGAGAAAAATGTTGATTTTGCTTACTTTCTTACATAAATGTCAATGCATCTAAGTATTGCTTTCACAGATGGTAAATACATTAACTATTTCTCCCCATTTTCCTTCTTAGATACACTGAAAATAGGCTCATGTGCCTGTGGTACAGTCCAGATTACAGTAGAATATAAATTCATATCTGTATAAAAGAAAGTTTCCAACTTTCAGTAAAGTTCCCAAGGAAGAAGCAACATCAGAAAATATTTATCTTGTTCCTCATTGGAGTAGGTTTTACAGTATGGTATCCAGAAGTATGGCAACCCCAAGCAGTAGGGAGAACAAATCAGGCTATCTAAATAAATGTCAGAGGACTGAGAACTGTGACTAATGAAGCAGGCACCAGGAAGTCGTGCTTGACCAACTCACTAACATTCTACAATTAAATGACTGGGTTGATAGACAAGAGGAGAGCAAGGGGGTATTTCTTATCAGGCAACTGCCTTCATGGAGGATTTTGACACTGTCTGCCATAAAATCCTCATAGAGAAGCTGATGAATTGAGGGTGGGATGAGCAGGCAGTGAAATTGCTTGAAAAGTGGCCCAGAGTGTGGTGATCCCAGGGCGAAGCGTAGCTGAAGGTCAGTAACTAGAGTTCAACACCTTCACTAAGGATTTTGGTCACAGGAGAGAGGAGGGCAGAGCGCACCCTCAGCAAGTTTGCTGATAACACAAACTGGGATGAGTGGCTGATACACCAGCAGGTTGTGCTGCCATCCAGAGGGACCACAAAGGGCTGGAGAAATGGGATGACAGAAACTTTGCGGAGTTCAGCAATGGAAGTGCAAAGTACACTCTGCACCAGTATATGCTGGGGGCCATCCATCTGGGAAACAGCTTGGCAGAGAAGCAGAAGGGGGGGCCTGGTGGACAACAAGTTTACCATTAGCCAACAATGTGCCCTCACTGAAAAGGTGAATGACATCCTGGCCTGCATTAGTAATTCCCAGAAGGTCAAGGGAGGTGATCTTTTTACCCTGCTCAGCACTTGTGAGGCCACACATGAAGTGCTGTGTCTAATTCTGAGCTCTCCAGAACAAAAGAGACAGTTACAAGCTTGAAAAAGTCCAATGAAAGGCCTGCAGCATTACTCCTATGAGGAAAGGCTGAAAGAGCTCAGACTGTTTAGCCTGGAGGTGGGATCTTATCAATGATTATAGCTACCTGAAGGGAGGGTGCAAAGAGGATGGAGCCAGATTCTTTCCACTGGTACCCAGTGACAGAACCAGAGGCAATGGGCACAAACTGAAACACAGAAGGTTCCCTCTGAACATCAGAAAACATTTTTTTCACTGTGGGGGAGGGTGCCTGAGGGTGGGGCACAGGTGGCCCAAATAGGATTTAGAGTCTCCATCTTTGGAGATATTCCACAGCCAGCTGGACATAGTCCTGCACAACTGGATCTAGATGACCCTGCCTAAGCAGGTGTGGACAAGGTGACATCCAGAAGTCCTTTCCAACCTTAACCATTCTGTGATTCTGTGAATCCTGAAGCAACCTTCAAAGTACGGCACCATGCAAGTATCCCTGAAACCCTGCACGCTGTTTACTTTATTTGGATGTTGAAAGAATGTGGAAACATTCCCAGTGTAGGCCAAAACACTGTGGACAAAATTCTGCCTTTGATTATAGCAGAGCACAGTGAAACTACGTTTCTAACTTAATCCATCTCTGGATTTGCATTGGCACAAATGCAACTGTGAGGAAGACGAAGTCCTATGTTCTGCACAGGGACAGTATCAGTCATAGGCAGTATGACTGCATGATGGATGCAGTTCTGGGAAATCCACCTTCCCTATCAGCAGTTAACCTCATATAACTGCAGTGTGCGGATCTGGGGGCTCCCAGATCCTAAATGTGCTTTGCTTATGTTCACCAGCATTCAAGGTACTACTACATGCTCTTGAAGATAAACATAAATATGTGCAGTGATGCTAAGTAAGAGGCTGGACCTGAGGAAAGGAGGTGGTGGAAAACAAGTGAGAGACGAAGAGGTTGTGAAAAACTGGGCCTGCATTTGGGAGAAGGCTGTCAGTAACAAGTATCTGAGGCAATGGCAGTGAGTGCTGGTGATTTTTCCCATGAATGGGCTGTCAGAAGGGCTGAAGTAACAGGATCAGTGTATTTGCTTCTACAGCAAAAAATGCAAACACGGAGCTTATTTACCTTTGTGCAAACATAAACGCAAAGCATGCCTGAATCCTTTTGTTACAAAGGACCATACCAAAGCAGCCTAGATTCAGTATTTCTCACTTAGGCTTTCAAAACATTTCTTCTGAGGATTCAGGCATGTTTAACTCTCTCTACTGACTTAGTGTAGGCATTAAGCTAAATTTACATCCTCATGTCTTGAGCCTTTTAAAGTATCTTTTTAAAGTGCAGATATTTGCTTTCTGAAGATTATATGTATATATACCTACATATATATGTAACAATATATAATTCTGAAGATGATTATACGTGTATGTGTGTGTGTGTATATATATATATGTACATACATATATAAGAATGTGGATACACAGTACCTGAGGTTGTTGTTCTCTTGAAGGAGGCTTCCATTCATTTCTTTGAAATAATTCTTGTTTCTTGACAGGCACTACCATTCCAGATTCCCAAGAAACTGGGTCCTGGACTCTTGTTTTCTGAAGTTTATATGCTTTTTAAAAATAACAGATTAGAAAATTACATTCTGTGATCTCTATGTGATTAATGATTGTGTGGTTGCAAACTGTAGTAGGGTGCCCACACCTAACACTGACAGGTTGGGTTAATAAACATTCCTTACATCCTTTCTCACTACTTCACACCTCCTAGGCATTCTGCTTTTCATTCTGAGAATTACATGCTTTTGAAAACATGGTTTGTCACATTCATGTAAAGAGGATCTTATTGATTAGTTTTGCAAAGCACACTGAAGGAGACCTCTATAGAGTGTTGATTTCATGCTATTACCAAGAACAGAAAACAGGTCTGATTAATAAGTTCTAGGTGCCTACCTGCTTAGGCATTCCCTTTCTAAACCCAGCCCTCCATACTCTAAAAATCACTAGGCAATTTTGTAGTACGTGTGAAATTTGAAAAGAAAGGCTGAAAAGGGAAAAATCTACCTTATCAGTTTCCCATGTAGGAGAATGCAAGTACAGACCATTCCAGTTTGGTCAGTCAGTATTTTGCAAATATCTTGGCCGCAGTAATGAAAAGCAGGGTCCTTTCTTGGATTAAGCAGTTTCTAAGTGAGTTTTAAATCTTTCATGAATATTGACTGTGAGATTATCATGTTTGGGAGATAAAATGCATTAAAACGATGATTAAATGACCAGAGATTTTTTTTTTAAGTGCCTAAGTTATTTAGTTGTTCAGGCTTCTGTCCAAATTGCATTGGTTGTGTGGGCAGATAAACCTCATTGAAAGTCATTTTCAAAATATCATGGGTTCCTACACTACTGATGAATATTTTTGAAGGTGGTGGGGGGAGGAGGGGAGTCCAAAGTGTATTAAGTAACTCCATAGGTTATTTTCACAGATCTGTTTTAACTGTTTTGATGTTCCAAAGACAAATTTGAGGAATAATTGTGATATAATGAAGAATATAGAATTAGGAAAAGGTTACACTGACAGAAACATGCCGCATGTTCAACAGTTTGAATCTGGTCTACCAACATGCCGCATGTTCAACAGTTTGAATCTGGTCTACTAAATCCAAACACAGCTCATTGTCTCACAATTTAATAAAATGTATAAGATTTTGTAAAATACATTTTTATTTTTTTTGTAAAATACTATGGAACATGTTTTGCAAGATGTATGCTTTTTTTCACACAGTTTTTCATGTGACAGACCTAAACTAGACCAAAGCCTCTCAGTTTTAGAAATTCTGTTTTTTAAAGAACTAAAATTAATGTTTCAGCACTTTCCTATGGCAGCTCTTCTAGGTGAACGTAGCTAATAAGCTAGTTTTAAAGCTGTCTTTCCCTAAACAGGACAGCAGTGCACTGCCTGGGTGAATGGTTCTGCAGTAGCAGTTCTCTCCTCTATTTACTTTTAGCTTTGGGTGAAGCAGTAAGGACTGTTGGTGAAAGCTACAGCCAACAGTTGTATCGTAACTGACAAATGTTACTGTAGAACTAATGACACATAATATTGTTATCATTACCTGGTATCTGCTTGGCTCCAGACTGCAATGCTGAAGGTCTTTTTCTTTGTATCACAGTGTGACTGTGTTCTTCCTGTGCTACCTATCAGAAAAAACAGTATCTGATAGAATTGCTTATACTACTTTCATACTTATTTTCTCTCAGCAGGCAGCAGTACAGTCACTTACCTCAGGGGGCAAATACCTGAGAACAAGTTTCTGCAAGAAGGGCTTCCTTAGAATAGAACTGATGGATGGTCGATCTCTCGGAGATACTTTAAACAACTGGGAAATTAATATTCTCAGATCGTAGGAATAGTTAGGAGACACTGGTTGAAAACGTCCTCTGCAAATCTTCAGCACCAGTTCATGCAAACTATTGCCTTGAAACTCAATTAAGGAAAACAATAAAAAGAGGACAGTAAGTACTGCTGGTTCAGAATGATGGACTAGACATCCCAACTTGAAAACAAGTACTTGTTGACACAATCGTGGAATGGGTTGTGTTGGAAGGGACCTCAAAGATCATCCCACTCCAACCTCCCTCCCATGGGCAGGGACACCTTCTGCTAGACTGGGTTGCTCAAAGCCCCATCCAGCCTGGCCTTGAACACTGCCAGGGATGGGGCATCCACAGCTTCTCTGGGCAACCTGTGCCAGTGCCTCACCACCTTCACAGTAAAGAATTTCTTCCTAATATCTAAGTTTGCCATCTTTCAGTTTGAAGTCATTCCCCTTTGCCCTATCACTACATGCCCTTGTCAAAAGTCCCTCTCCAGCTGTCTTTCAGGCCCCTTTAGGGGGGGAAAACTGCTCCAGGTCTCCCTGGAGCCTTCTCATCTCCAGGCTGAACAACCCCAACTCTCTCAGCCTGTCTTCACACGAGAGGTGCTCCAGCCCTCCGATGATCTTTGTGTCCCTCCTCTGTACTCGTTCCAACATGTCCACATTCTTCTTATGCTGGGGGCTGCAGAGCTGGATGCAGCACTCCAGGTGGGGTCTCACAGAGAGGAGAAGGGGGAGAAGCCCTGTGCTGTGGAATCCTTCCACAAATCCCTTCTTGCTAACCAGTTTGCTGTGGAAAATTAATATAACCACTCTGTGTTTTCTGGCTATGTTCTCCTTGTCTCAGCTGCACAACTAAAAGGTCTGATGACTTCTGTACCTGGAAGAGTTTTATTCACACTCTGCTGTCAGGCAGCAACACAGAAGCAATCTTTCCAGAATGAAACATGATGTATTTTGCCAAAAAGCTGTTCAACAGGGATCTACATACACACAGTGTTCACCTTCAAAACCTCACTTCACCCAACAGCCTCTGCATTCTGTGCTCCCTCTGGAACAAAGACACAATCCTGATTTTTTAACAAGTGATGTCAATCAGATAATTCAGTCCTCTCAGTTCACCAGATCTCTTAAGAGGCCAGCATCAATATAGTTTTTAGGGCCTTAGGCAAAAAAAAAAAAAAAAAAGTTCTTTCTAAAATCACCCTTTCATTTATGTGCCTATTTTGAAGGTGGTAGAATTGAATTTCCCTTAGCTTCACTTGCATTTCCTGTCTATATCTGCATTGAGTCGCTACCCTCACACTGAAACAGTGGACAGCAATACAGAATAAAACACCTAATATTCATACAAAGTAATATTTCATGTTTTGCCACTTTGTGAAATCAGCAGTTTTCCTCAGCAGTATCTCCCTTGCTCCTAGCTCAGCACAACTGCTCTCTCTATTAGTGCTGCTCTACCTTCTCCCACATCCAAGCTCAGCAAAAAGTCAACATCTGCTGGTCCCAGGAATCTGATCTTTCTCCTGTTGTCAAGATTAGTTTCTGCTGTGTTCCCTTCTCCACGTAATAGTCACAGGCTGAGGATTACCCAAGGCTCAGACCAGGCTGAGGACAACACAACTTGCTGAAGATGCTATCTCAGTTATTTTCTGACATGAATGTGCTTTCAAACAGAATAAAACCTTTAGGAAAATGCTTCTGGGGACTCAATCTACTTTCTGGGGAAATGTGGGCTTTAAGTTCTTTAATAAGTATAGATTGGTATTTTCAAATAGAAATTAATAAAATTATACACCTAAGCCTAACCTTGAAGTCTGGCTTTAATTCTTTCCATTGTTCATCTGTCTTGAAAAAGTTCAGTACTTTTTAGAGAGTAAATATATGTTCAAAGTGTGTATACACACATGCACATATGTAAGTTACAGGAATATTACATAACACATTTAATTTTACTATGCACAAAACAGATACAATATGAAAAGTTAAACACTAGCAGTCATTCTTTAATATCAAGAATAAGATGAAAATAACTCCTGTAGCTGACTGTGAATACTACTACTACTACAGGGTTTGCAAGGTGACCACTGTATTTTCTAACAGTAAGATAATGACCTGATTGTACAGTACTTACAGGATGCTTTAGCGCGCACAGCTCATAGAGCACACAGCCAAGAGACCAAATATCTCTGTGAATAAGAAGTAATTAAAGTTTCAGTGAAAAATCTATAATATTTTCACCCATGTAATCAGTACCTCTTCTCAGCTCCCAAATTTATTACCATTATTCTGTCACAGCTTGGTGCAAGTTTTATTTTTTCTTAAGATGCACTAAAAAGACAACTAGAAATTTATTTTTAGTTGTGGCACCAATGTTTCTATGGTATCTAATTAGGTTTTATCATTATAATATGAAAAGGGACATGATACAGAATGTCTGCTTAATATTTCTAGCAGGATGAAGGACAAAGCTGACCTGATAGTTGAGGAGACAATAAGGGATAGCACCTCAGAGCTGAGATGCTACTCCGGCCTCCAGAACATTTGGTGTTGATCATATCCCCCACACAGATAAGTGGGTCTAGGCCCACTCACCTCCTGACTTTGCAGCGCTTCTCATCTGGTATTTTGTGGTAAGCCTCAGACTCATTTGTCCTTCCTGCGAGTGGCTACTGCAAATTTCCAAAGTAGCCAAACTAGCAGCTTTCATTTTAGTGTATTCTTATAAATAATAAATGAGTGTATCAAAAATTCATGAACATGGAATTGTAAAGACGCATTGGTTACTGCATCTTGGAAACAAGAGAAACTTAGTAACTGATGGAGAGGCAGATAAAGCAAAGGGAAAAATACTGGTTTACATTTCCCACCACTACTCACAAGAAGTATTAAAAGAGAGTTTAAAGTATAAGCAATTTTATAAAACCAAAAACTGTAATTATGTTAGCCTGTGGATTAATCACAGCAAAGTCAAGATTGCTATATTTTGGACACTGAGAGTAAAATACTGCTGACACTGTTGTAAAGGATAAGGTAGTTGCTGTGTACAATGATGCATCTAATTATTGTACATAATAACACAAAACTTCACAAAGAGTGACCATGAGAAATTCCTGTGCTCTGCACACAAATACTGATTTAAACCATATTACTAAAATGAGTTGTTTCATGCCTGCACGTCCTCACACACATATGAAAGAAAGACAGAGACTTACGTTTTGTTGTTGTATGGTCGATTTTCACATATCTCAGGTGAAAGGTAATATGGGGTTCCTACACAGGTATGGGCAAACTCTGTAGTACTAATGAAACACAAGGAACAGAAAGGCTTACACACTGAAAAAGTTTACAAACAACAGAACCAGAGACTTCTCTGCCCCAGGGTAAAAGCCTATGGGGGACATTATTTCTGCCCTTGAAATAGTTGAATAATGGAACACCCCATGAAAAACGACAGTATGTCCCAGTTCTGTGTAAAATGACCCACTATTTTAATAGTGGAGAGTGTTTGCACTTCAACAGAAAGCACAGGAATTCCCTGTCTTCATCTTGGCCCATGAGCCTTTCGCTGTATTTTCTCTCCTCTGTAGAGATGAGGAAGGGAGTGACAGAGCTTTTGGGGACACCTGGTGTCCAGAGAGTGTCAACTCACCACAGAAACTTAATCCACTAGTTACAGGAGGAAAAGTACTGTCAAGCTCCAATTATATTGTTCTTATAAGCCTATTACATTTTTAAATGTATGTCTTGGACTTTCAAATTCTGAGGTTTACTTTTTATCTGCTATGTACTGTTCTGCTGCATAGGAGCAATCCTTATAGCAATTATCCCCAGAACACTTGTGAAGGAAGGCACTTTGGGCATCAGTAGTTTACATGCTGAGAGTTGAGTTCTGTCAAAGATAATAAAAAAGCACAAAAAGAGATCAAATCTAAGCATTTTCCTGTTGTTATCATGCCCCCTGGCATGTTTTGGCCACACCTGGCCACTACAAAGGATAGGCCAACCTTGTCTCCAAAGTCATTAAAGATAAGGTCTCTCTTTTTGGGAGAACAACAAAGGTGCAAGCCCAGCCATACCATGCTCTCAGGACCAGGTGGTCGTTCTGGGTCTTTTTGAAAAATTAACATAGGCTCAGTCTTGGAGGACACACAACATCTGCACAAACTCTGTTCCTTTACTCTGTCTTTAGTTTTAAATGCTCTTCACTTTTGTTTTCATGAGGTAACAGAAGTTATTACCAACAGCTGCATGAGCAGGAACTGTGCCTCCAGAACCTCCTTATATTCTCAGTTCCACAGAGAATAGGCAAAGACTGTAGTTTCTCCACCCTATGTCTTACACCTTGCAGAAGTCCAGTTATTAGGCTAGATACATCTGTGGCTCCATGCAGGATGGCGTGTTTTAGGATAACAGGAGAAAATGTAGTATCAGACCCCTCGTATTGCAAGCACAATCCACAAACGATTTGCATGTTCAGGCTGCATTCTGGACATTCACAAACAGTCCTGTTTGGTGCAGGTCACAGACTAATTAAAACCGTGCTTACCTGTTCAACTGTCTTGCAATGCCAAAGTCCCCAAGCTTTGCTACCTTTCCATTGTTGCTAAGAAAAACGTTCTGCAAATAAACCCAAAAATGGTATGTGAAAATGAAAGATGGCAGAACTTCTTAAGCATATTTTTCACAGGACAGAATAACCCCCTCTCCAGTACCAGTTTTACTACCTGTGCTTTTACATCTCTGTGTAAAATCTTCTTGTCATGAATATGCTTCAAGCCCAAGGAGATCTGCACAAACCAACTGAGAATCTGCAACAAAAGTTAAAGAAAACAGGTACCTATGAATTTGTGTGGCTCTAATGGGGCATCCTACTGAAATATATAAAATAAAGGCAACAAAAAAATCTAAAATATATAGATACAATGTAAAACAGTAAAAAAAGTATTTTCCAAGTTAATGCCATAGACTTTTCCTTTCCATTTAGTGCTATCACTAAACTAAATGGAAGTAGATACCTACTCTGTTTGCCTTATCCCCATCAAGTTTTCCCTGACTGTGCCAGGACATGCACTTGAACAAGGACTGAAGAATCATGCCAAAGGAGAGGGAAAATAATAGACCTTTTTTAAGAAGTGAGGGAGTGCAAATAACTAGGACAGAATTGGGAAGTGTCTTCTTAATCCTCAGTGATGGAAGTCATGCCACCCAGCTGTAGTATTTGTAGTCCTACTGAATGTGATCCAGGAACCAAAAAAGAAAAGGAGAAAAAAAAATGAAGGACTGAAACGTGGTGAAAGAAGTGAGCTATGAAGAAACTTGCATAATAAGTAAGCACATGTGTTTATCCTTTATCCTTGACCCAGTACAGCTTTTAAACATATATTTAACTTCCAATATACATGCCTTCTTAAATAAGGGCCTTTGGACTTAATTCAGAAACAAAACTACTACCTGCTGATATGCTTCTCTATTTAGGAAAATTCATGCACATGAAAGACTTTGATTCAAGTAATAACCTTCTATTTAGCAATGCTTCACATTAAATAGATGATTTCCTGATTAAGGCTGATGCCACAAATAAGGCTTTCTCAGAAGTACATTTGAAAATATAAAGATATTTTAATACTCTTATCTTAAATTGGGCAATTTGCTTCCTTTCTTTGATCAGCAGATCTATCTTTAGTTTCTATAATTCATTCTTCTGTCTGTATTTCCTTTGCCTTTCTTTGCATACGTATTATTCTGTGTCGTTGTCAAGGGGTTTGTGTGTTGGTTCTCTCCTTTGTGCTTTCATGATCTGTGGGTTTGTCCTCTCTTTATTTTCTTCCATGTTCTCTCTTCCTCTAGTATGACTCCCAATAGGAACTTAAAATTCATTATTACTGAACCAGTAATTCACTTTTAACTGACTTCTCCACTAAGGAGTTCCTCTTTTACTACTAAAGCAAAAAGAAAAGTCACAATACTTTTTTTCCTTCAATTTTATGCCTTAGAGTATATTTCCACTAGCAGGTTGGATACTATCTGCTTGGTTTCTAAGCAAAATTCCATTGTACCTGCAAAAGTACATTTTATTTATGACTAAATAACCCCAGAGTTCAGTACACTAATTCCTACATCAAGAAAATTTCCTTCAGAAAGCTAAGAGTTAGTAAAAAAATAAAGGAATAAGTAAGGAATAGTGGGAAATTCTACTTCTGTGAATTGCAATACTTATACTCACCCTCTTACAAAATAAAATATACATGAACATGGCTTATATCTGGGCTTGTTTCTCTGTGCTGGTTTAAAAATTTAAATGGCATCAGAGAAGTTTTGACCAAAATGAAATTAATGAGAGATTTACCACAGACTTCAGTATAAAGGAGGCTATGCCATGATGCAAATTAAGAATTTGTATCTAATATATCCCTTCCATAATTGGAAAGCACTAGTTAAAAGAAGGTCTTCATGGTTTAATGGGTGTATTACCAAGGCAAAGAAAATGTACATCCATGATGCAAAGAGCAATGGAAGGAAGGGGGGCATAAAAAAAATGGTCATCATACTGCTAATGAATTCATTTCAGATCTTGAAGATTGCTAAAAAACCCTCCTACACTCCAACTAAAATTACCAAAGCTTTCTTTAAAAGTTAAGTTATTACTGGATAATCCAAGCCACGTGTTTCACATAATATGTTATTCCCTCTTAAGAAAATGTCTTTCACCTGGTCCTCATCAAACAGCACTCCATGCTGCATATTTATCCGCTTCATTAAATCTCCACCATCACAGTATTCCATCACAATATATAGCTTGTTCTTTTCTGAAAAGGAAAAGCATCATTTTCCCTTTATTCCTTCATTCCGTCATTAACACAACAACAACTTATTTTTATTTTATACAGTCCTTCTTTCAAAAGGCAGCAGTTACCTACTCCTCCATTTCAAAAACTAACTGAGAAAAAATGAATGCTTACAGTGAAACCTGATGCAAAAATAAGACGTGAAAATATATTTAAATGGAGATTCAGCAAAATATTAAATACATGAGGAAATCCTCAAGAGACCTCACTGACAGATGTTCTTACAGGAAACTTAGCAGAATGCTTCAAAGCTCAGTTCTTTGCTCAGTAACTAGGTATGCAGTAAGGCTTAGGGAAAAGGTTAAAAGCAGACAGTATTCCAAACAGCAAAAATAAACAGCAGGGCCTGCTTAATACGGAAATTCAACTGATTCTCACCTCTTTGGGGTTCAGAAGACTATCTGATTTACATGTCCCCTAAAAAATTTACAGTCCTGGTCACAGGGAACAATTTGAACAGAAGCTGCAACTATAGCTTTTATTACATAAGGCACTGCTTATGACAGATGTCAGCAGGAAAAATAAATACAGGAAATTAGCTTTTATGGTGAATAGGATTCCTTCTATCCCTTTTGGTCCTGAAGAATTCTTTATCCTTGAGTGATAATTCAAAATATATCTCAAGAAAAAAGGCTAGCACAGCATTATGAGATTAATATTGGATCACTGGAAAGACTGTGCTGTTCCAAGGTATGAAATGCCAATACTGTTTTTACATTCCAGATGCTGAAAGACATTTTCGGATTTGCTAATAGACTGCATTATCATTTAATGGCCTCTTTTTGTGCTTGCCTGTTTTGTCTGTGTGTACATATAGGCATACATAAGTATGTATGTATGTGTGCATGCATATGTGATGTCTCTTAATCATATAATGTCATATGTTTATGATGTGGATAAACAAAATATGAGGAACCCAAGGTTAGATCAGATGAAATGATCATTCTATTTCTTGCCTATCTTATCAGCCTTTTGTCCTATTTGATCAGCCTATTCCTTGCTATACTCAAAAGCTCTCTTCTATTGAAACTCCTAGAAAATTCCCATTAAACTCTGGACTCCTATAAAAAATCAAGACTAAAGATCAACTTGTACAGTACCTACACCTCAAGATATAGGATTCATGCCAAAGCACCCACTCACACACATGAAAAATGCAAGTGATGCCTGAATTTGATGCCTCGTGTCCATTTCTAGGAGTTGAGACCTGTTCCCACTTTTAAGTACGGCGTTAGGGACAGGGCTAAGGGTGGTCAACACCAACAAAGTAGGTTTTCTGCCTTCCACTCTTTTCACCACAATTAAAACAGAAATGTTAAAAGTAAACCTTGCAAAGAAGCATAGAAGGTTACAATATTTGCATGCTTCATCTTGGCCAGAAGAATGACTTCTTTCTCAGAGGCTTCTTTCTCTTTCACAGGCATCTACAAAGAATTAAGAAACTAAATGCCAGCAATGATATGTTTAACTCTTTTCAAAAATAGTTACATCACTAGCAACCCATTCCCACTAATAAAAAAATACTGTGCACCAAGACAATGTAGGAATATTATAAGATATGATATATATATAACATAAATTTGCAGTGTATGTTTGAAAATGTATTGGAACATTACTGAAGTCAAACCCAATTTTGACATTTTACAAATAAGAAAATACATACCTTTAAACTTAAGTTAAAGAATTTAAACTCTAAAGTTAAAGAATTCCCTTAAGAATTTGAAGAATACGGATCCAGATGATTCTGTAATGCTAATAGGGGTGATGTCAAAAGATTTAAGTAAAAAGAATAAAAAGTACTTCATTTTACTTGTGTTAGTTGTTCTTGTAACATTTCAGGCAAACTCTTTGCCCTGTTACATTAATGGAAAACTTCTACTTAGTTTATTATGATCACATTTTCATCAACACTACTTAAAAATTAATTTCTCTGAGTATCTATCCATCAAAATGTCCTCTTGTATTTATAAACAGTTTCTTATCCTCGTTCTTAAGAAATACTTTTGAAATTTAAACCTTAAAGATTCAAAAATCAGTAACTGAATAAAATACACTCTACCATATAAAAAATCTTATTACTTCAAAGTAGTAATTTTCTGTATCCAGCATCTGATTTTTGAATGAGTGGGATCCACAGTAATATTTCATTAGCAGCCATTCTTCTAGTTGTACATCAAAATCTAAGATTGGAAATGCATGGGTTTTATTGGTCACGCGCAGAGAGAGAAACTATTCATCTTTTCATTTAGCTGTCATTACTCATGTATCAGTTTTTCCAGGTTTGGATCTGGAAGACATACAGCTCTTCCTAGAACTCATTCTTCTATTGTAACTCTCTAATGTATTAAAAATTCCCTAGTGTGGCCCAGAATAGCAACAGACCTGTCAAAAGCATGTAGGCACTCATTACAATTGACTGTTAAAACCCTTGTATTGAAATCACAGAGATTTTAATTGCCTTTATGGAACCAGATGCAGGCATGGTATTCCTCCAACACCCAAGCAAGTGGCCCCAGGCTGCCTCTGCAGTCAATGGGGAGAAAGAGAGAAGTTTCATGGCCCAAATGAGCTCATTCTAAATCAGAAATCTAAAACACACATGATCAACAGCTTCCTAAAGAGACATATTTCTCTTGTTCTCCTTGAAAGGGAGTCTAGCCAAGAAGCTCAGATGCTGACAGCAACAGAATGGAAATTTAAAATCAGATGAGATGAATTGAACTGCCATAAACATAAATGAGAATTGGAAAGACTCCATTGTGAATTACTCATGTCTGCAAATACGGGTGTGGGAAACAAGGAAATTAAAAAGCTTAGAAAAACGTATCACAGAATTGTGATTTGTTACTTTAGTGGCGATATTTTCACTGTAGTGGAATCAACTATTACAAAATCTGAATTAGTGTCACGTATTGTAGGCAGAAAGAAGTTTTGAAAATAACAAAAATGCAGTAAAAAGCAAAGACTTAATATCAATATATATATTTCATCTATGCTTTTAAAATAATAAATTAGCAAAGAACACAGTCTTCAGAAGGCTTAGCTCTATATAATTGAGATGGAACTCCAAAAGGGATCAAATATAACCCAAGTTCATACCCAGCTAAATGCAAGTAGCACAACCCGGTAAATATAATTCAGGTTTTGTTGTTTTACCTTTGTTAAATTGATTTCTTTGATAACACACGGCTCATTATCCATTTTTCCTTTTGCCAAGAATATTTTGCCAAAAGATCCTTCTCCAATTTTTTTAATGATTTCATATTTATCCATGATGTATTCGTCTTAGAGCAGTGTCTAAAATAAAAATTCCCCAAATTAGTACTGCACATAGTCAGTGCTTTAACGTCTGAGTTGGTGCTACTGAAATAGACATTACCTTTTAAGACTGTCATTTTTAGTATTTTTATAACGTTACTGCTGCTGATTCTTCCTAAAAATATCATTTCCTGGAAGTATGCAAATTATTGCAGATCTTAACTTTTAATAAGAAGCAAGTTTATGAGTGTCTCAAAAAGAAATGCATAGTGCACCCTGAAGTTAACGCATGAGAAGGAAATACAGAGTACTGTGTAGGGTTATGATATGATTTTGTAAAATGTGACATTATTTCGTGAACAATATTGCAGAATTGTTCTTTTAATGGCAAAAAAATCACCTATCCCATGTTGATTTAGTTTATACTAATGTGATCTAACACCGGCAGCAAAATGAAAAGCCACTGCATTTTGCAGGAGACCACGGCCAAGTGGAGTCCGGCATTAGCGGTCTGAAAACCTCTGTCAGGAACACTGAACTCACTGGGTACTTGCAGTGGTTCCGTAGGCAAAGCTGCACACCTAAATATCAGCAAACACTACAAAACTGTTCTTATTAGTTGTCCTGAGTTCTAGCACGGGAGGCTGGCTCCGATAGCAGACGCTCCCTGCCAGGCAAGCTCTGCAACAGGCTCCATCGCCGGCAGTCCCCGAGGGCCACTGGCAGTGCCAGCAGGAGGGCCACCTTGGGACGTTTGTGATTTCGGTGTCCGGGTCAGAGCCAGCTCCTGATGGCAGTCACAGGAGAGAAGCGGCACTCGGGACAGATGCCCGCACAGGGCACAGGGGTGCGCCCCGCCAGGGCTCAGCCCCGCATCCATAGGCGACAGCCCGGCCTCCCGCCGCCCGGGACGGGCAGCGCCACGGCAGAGGGGCGCTGGGGAAGAGAGGGCGGCAGGGCCAGCGCCTCCCGAGTGCCGGGGGTGGCCTAAGCGCTGCTCAGGCCGGGGCACACGCACCGCGGATGCGGGAAGAGCCGCTGGCGGAGCTGCCGCGCTCTGGCCGCCCCTCCCGCCCGGCCGCCCTGCGTCCCCATGGCGACGGGACGGGACGCGCCGGCGGGCAGCGCTCGCCGGGGCCTCCCTGCCCTGCGGACCTGCTTGGCCCGGCCCGACCCGGCCCGGCCCGGCCCGGTACG
>VXAD01012610.1:31557-170933 GCA_013399195.1 Dicrurus megarhynchus
GGGGACGCGGTACCTTGCGTGCGCTCAGCCGCCTCCGGAGCCCGCACGGCCGGGGGAGGAGCCGCCCCGCTCCGCGCCCCGCCGGAGGTGTGGCGTTTGCAGCGCCCTGCGGGAGCGGCACAAGACTCATTTCCCTCGCATAAACGGCCCCTCACTTCCCATGGACGCAGGCGTATGGTTGGGATGGTCAGTGGTAGGAGTGGAGTGGCCCGAAAGGAAATCTCGACTGCTTCAAGGTCTTGAATCCTTGGTGGAAACTCACGTACCAGCCTATGTGCAGGAGGGAAGGTGCGGTATGAACTGGCTCCGCACCAGAGCTACAGCTTTCTTAAAGCTTTCCGTGTGTATTCTTTCAAATATTATTTTTTACGTGGACATAGTACGGGAGAGCGTCCCCAGGAGAGCTCTGCCAAGAGAGTTTGTGCTCTCCCTTGCCACATTTCTCTTGTAAAGTGTCTATTTATTACCCAGTAACCAGAACAGAGCCCAAACTTGACATAGCCCATAGCGCTCTCTGCAGCCAAAGTGTGTCTCCGATCAAAGTCAGAAAATTTGTCCTTATTTTTGAACACATTTGCTCCTTTCACACATGCAGTGGCATATAAAAAACCCCTTTCATTTAATCGAGGCAAAAATTCAATCTCAAAGAGTTTTTGGGGGATTAATAACTGCACGAACAAAAGCCTCACATACTTATCATAGCTAAATGTTTCCCATAATATGCCCCTCAAACATCAGTTATACATATGTATGTATTGGTTTGTGCGGCAGGGTATTGGTAGCAGAGAAGAGCTGCAGGGGTAGCTTCTGCCAGAAGCTTCCCACATGTCTGACAGAGCCAAAGCCAGCCAGCCCAGCCGCCTGTGTCCCCATCCATGTCCCCCTCTCTCCCCTTCTTTAATCTTGTTATCCCAGAGGCACTACCACCATCGCTGATGGGCTCGGCCTTGGCCAGCAAAATGAAACTGAGGCCAGGAAGAAGGGACGGTGGGAGAAAAGTGTTCTAAGATTTGGGTTTATCTCTCATTACTCTGCTCTGATTTGGTAATAAATTAATTTCCTCAAGTCAAGTCTGTTTTGCCTGTGACAGTAAATGGTGAGTGATCTCTCCCTGTGTTTATCTTGACCCAAGAGCCTTTCATTAAATTTTCTCTCCCATGCCCAGCTGGGAGGGGAGTGACAGAGAGGCTTTGGTGGCACCTGGTATCCACCCAGCATCAACCCACCACAACGCTGCATTTCAGTATGAAATCAGGAAAAACACCATTACCCTTCTCATAGTGCTACACCATCTCCTCGAAATATAACAAGAGGGCAATTTGGAGAATGCTATAATTTGACTGAACATTTCTGCAAAGCTATTACCAACTTCAAATACATTTAATACTTGTGGACTTGTTTAGCTATTTGCAAGTGTTCTTTCTACAAAAGAAACTTTTCTAAAAAAGTTGATTGCGCATATTCCATCCTCGGTTTTGTGATACAGAATATATGCCCACTCAGATTTTTTGAAATGAAATTATTTAATGAATAACCAATGATTAACAACAACTTGGATACCAGCACACCTAACTTCACTCATCATAGATAACTTCAAGTTTTCAGTCATTCTGTTTCAACACCATTTTCAGTTCCAACACCCAGTCCGGGTCATCTTCCTCAAAGTCCCTAAAAGCAGATTTAAAAACATGATATTTTGAAAAGCAAAATACAACTTTATAAATCGTTAATTGCTTTTTTCCCCCCCAAAAAATACCCTGGAACTAGGATAAATTACGCTAAAAATATCAGCACAAGAGACTTACTTCCTGCCCCACTGTGATTAATGAACCAATAGATACTCTCTTTGGAATTTACAAAAGTAAGTTTTATCAAAAGCAAAGCCAAATTCATATACTAAGAGACTGCAAAAGTATTGATTCTGACAGCCTGCAACCAAACTGCAGCAATACAGGCCTATGTGGTTCATCTCTAGGTGCCACAAAAATAAACAGTGACACAAACTGAGAATCTGAGAACCACCCCCAAAATATACACACATCCATAAATCACAGCATTCTTGTTCATACATTGTAAGGTATCAAATGCTACTAAATTTCAATTTCATTATGTAAGAGAGGGATGGATTTAGATGCTGAGAAAAATACTTTTTTTTTCAGGGGAATGTTGTTATGCAAGAATCTCTTTGAGGAACCAAAGAAAACATAAAGGCAAAGACATAATTTGGACATACGTGTCATCTTCATCAGATCTAGGTTCAAGTCTCTCAGAATCTATGACAACAGCTTCATGTTCACCATCTACTTCATCAGATGCTGCACTTTCATTAGAAAGTGGACCTCTTAGTATGTTTTCAGAAGCTTTGAAAATATAAAAATTGCAATGTCACCAAAATATTTTAATTTTTAAAGTAAAACTACTAATAATATAAATACAATAGAGTCTTTCTAATTCATCCCTGGTTTGTAGCAGATTCCAGGATAAGTTATTACCTACTTTAAGTGGGAAGATAAACTAGTACGACAATGGAAGTGCAGAACAAGTATTAGTGACTGAAGCTGTGCACATCTCTAGACTGCAGTCATCTCCAGCTGTGCCATCTGACCATCCTGCCCTCAAACCAGGGCACCACTGCCTTAGTGAAGGTGCATCTACCTAATGGGGCTACAGTGTGTTTCCTGCACCTCCCTAACACAAACACACAGAGCTCAGCAGGAGGAAGGACACAGCAGGCGCCTGTGTTTTGTCACAACCTCAATCAGCTGTTGAGCTGCATGTGAAAATCCATCATGAAGAGCTGCAGTGGAGATGCACAATCACTCATGAAGGCCAAACTTGGCTCTTTGAAGTCCATGTTTCATTTGGTAAACTTAAAAAAAATGAGAACTAGCCTGTTGTGATATGAATTCAAGTGCACCATCTCTATACATAGGGGCTATGTGTGAAAAAAATAAAGAAGAAAAAGCCTTTATTAATAAACCTGTTTGCAATAATGTCTGCCCAGAAAACAGGGACTTACCTGGTTTATAAATTGTGTATGTTTTAAATGCTAAGCTGACATCTGCATTGCTGAGCAGGTTCATCAGGGTCTCAGGGGGTTCCTTGTTCCACTGCTTCCGTGGCTTATTTTCACTGTAGTTTATAACACCACCACCTGGGTATAAAATCATTCATAAATGCTATTTAGATAAAACTGCATTAGCAGTGTGGATTACATTCAAGAGAGAAATACAGGAAGAAAAGAGTCTAGATAACTCCATCTGTAGCACCACTGACCTCTCAAAAAACTGTCGTTGACACTGTCAGCATAGAAAGGAAGAAAAGTTACAGAAGGCCATGGTGGAACCTCCTGTGGCCAGGGAGCCAGCAGGAACTGGCTGAGGGGTGTGAGGAGGCAGAGTCTCTGCAAACTTATTTGGTGGCTCTGCAAGTCTCACAAAATGAAGCCTGAGGCTGTTTCTGTGCTTTTTAATAGCAGAACACGTAAATACATGCATTCCTCTGTCCACTTCCCTTGCCCTGTGTCATATAACATTCCTACCACAGCTTGGGAATTTTCTGACTACTCATATCCTGATTATGTATTTCTGCAGCAGTTATTCACATTTACCTAGAATACATATCCAGAATCACATTAAATAATTATAACAATTGCATCAGTGTGAGGCATTTTAAAATTGAAGCCTTTTTCAGAAGAAACTTCATGTGAAGTGTTTTAATTAAAAGCAGTTGAGAATGTAAAGTCTCTGCCTCACATCTGAGGTACATCATTGACAGTTCTTGTTTCTGGCCTTGTTGTCATTTTGTATGTTAAATGACAACAAAAGCAGAGGTGTAGATGTTTTATGCTCCCAATAGTATGCTGTACATTCTGCACCAAATGAATTCCTCACTGCTACTTCCACAAATGGTGTATTAAGAGGAGGGTTGTAGGATAATTTCTTAGCAATGATTATAATTTTAGGGTTGCTAATATTAGCTGTGTTTTTCACGACTCTTTGCAATCCTCCTGTCACACAAAATCACAAAGAAATTCTTTTCAGCATAGTGAACTTTCTGAGTGTTCGTAAACGAAATATTTTCAAATTATTTTAACATAATTTTAAACATGCCGTGTAAAGTTTTGGCTTTTAAAACCTGTAAAAAATCACTGACATTACTTGAATTAAAAGCACATTTAATTAAATCTTACTTTCAGTCTCTTCAGGTGTCAAACTGGAAGAAAGCAAGGACGCATTTTCCAGGACATCCAGTACAGTATTGGATACTCTCTTTTCCCATTGCCTCCTGTGGGCATGTGACAGATCAGTACTTCCTGGGAGGATAGCAGAAGCTGATATTGTAATTGTAACAAAAAAACCCCATGATAACCAGCATCAAACTTGATTCCATGTCCAGACTGCCCTGTCCAGGCAAAGTAGTACTAGGAATCACTTAACTAGCAGTGATGTTTGATTCTATCTGAACTGGGAAATGCTCCCCATACATACACTCTATTCCAAATTTTTTGAAATGGTCATTTTTTAATACTTTGACATGATAATTTTTTAAATCTCAGATAAGCAGTATGAATCAATGTACTTGCAGAAGTAACTGATGGTGGCATGGTTTTCTTGTCTTAAGTTAGCTGAGACTAGTTTGCGCTACCTATTTAAAAGGCCATTTATCACTGACACGTAGATACCAGTACACAGAAGGAAGTCCATCAGCCTTAAAACTGTAAAACTTACCTTCCTGATAAGATTTCCTTTGCTCCCTTGTGCCTTCACTCAAACCCTCAGCATTTTTCCTTTCTAAGGGGCTATGCTTGCTACTTTCATCCTTCCTTTGCTTTAAAAGAGTAAAGACTGTATTAATTAATATCCTTGTTGTCAAGAAAGACAAAGCAGTAATATTAACATGGCATTAATTATTTTAGTTTTGCTATAAAATACCTGGCCTGAAGATTGGAAGATTTGAAAACTAAACCAGTAACATCATGAAGACAACTGCAATTTCACACTGTGTGCCCATGACAGACAATCTCAGTGTCTGAAGCTAAGCACATATGTAGTTATTTGATGTAATTTGTCATTTGGGTTTTTTTTACATTTAAGAACACAAGCAATATAAATTATTTACATTCCCAGGGAAAACAAGATGCACCTGAATATTAAACTTCTCAGACTGTTTTTTTTCTTTTCAGGTTTCTGAAAAGAAAAAAAAATAAGCTCCAGGGCAACATGCTTTTTAAAAATATACTGAATATGGCTGAGTCAGCCTATGGGATAATGTACCCATAGGGGACATCTTGGCCATCTGTGACTTACTTCTCCTCACTTGAAATCTCACCTGGGCCCTAAAACCTGTTGAGAATTATGTCCAGACTAGACTGTTTCCACAGCAGCCAGTTCTAAATGTGTCCCAAAAGCAAAGAAAATGGATAAACTTCGGCAGTATCAAAAAGAATTAGAAAAACAAGAGAGTTTTTTTTGTTTGGATTTTGTTTTGACAGGGTTATAAGAAAACCCACTTTGGAACTAAATTAAACGTGGGAAGAATCAAAAAGTTAGAATGGTGGGAAACACAAAGGAAAACTGCAATTTGAACACTAATAGGCTGATTTATGGTTTAGCATAGGAATAATTTTCTGTAAAAACTTTTCTATAATACAGAACATTCTAAATTACTAAAATACAAACATTAGATTTATATTTGAATACTTACCCTATTTTCTGTCTTACTGTTTGAGTTTCCACCAGCCATGACACTACCTGATACATTAATGAACAGATTCAAGAATTAACACCTTTAGCAAACATTTATAGTAAAGTGGTATTCCAAGGTATGACAGCAATGCCACTGAACCAAGCAATGAAAATTGTGTGATAGCTTCTTCACACTTCTGACAACAGAGCTCATTCTCAACAGAGACCCTCTACTATTCCATTCCAAATGTGCACAAATTTTGGTGTAGTTAAATTTATGCAGAAGAAAAAAGTCCAACATTCTCTCTCTAAAAATTAATGAACGTAACTTGCTTCACCATATTCTGGGAAAAAAATAACTGTCATATTCAAAATACATGCAACTGTTAAAAGTTTTACTTATTTTAAACCTGAAAAGCTTATTTCTAGCAAAAGCCTTAATACTTATAATACACATATTGCAGCTTTGCACTCTACTTATGTTAGAATATAATTTACACCCTTCAAGCATTTTTCCGTGTAAGTTCAATAAAATTAGACTTTGAAATAATTAAAAGTAGATTGGACATATAATACTAATGTTTCATAGCTGTATTTCAGATCTTACATTTCCTACTTATTTTGACATTCCTTACATCAACAAAAATGTTACTGACTTACCCTTTGGTCTTGCTGCATTGCCTTCATGTTTCTTGGTTTCCTTTAATACCTGCTCAAACTCATGTGCCATCTGAAAGGTGTATGAAGAAATGCAAGTACTGTATCATTTTAAACTTCTTCAAATTATTGCATATACTATTCGTTAAAAATAGACTCACTATACAAAAGCACTGTTCCAGCTAACAGTATCTAATTTTATCAGCCTCAGGTCAATATCCAACTTCATTTTTCAAAAGAAACACTTTTAAAAACTCAAGTTTTCTGGTAAGTCTAGAAGTGTACAGCATTTAGAGTAGGACCTACACAACACTACATTTTATAGTTACACACTAATAAACTACAAATGAAAAGGATTTAGTATCTAAAATGGAGAACGTATTGCTTAAATCTAGAGGCAAAGAATATACCATACCTCAGAAGGAAAACAATTCTTTACAAGTTTGGCTAAGCAACCTCTTGAAAGAATAGTACTGGCTGATGGACGATTCTGAGGATTTCTCTTAAACATCTGTTTTATTAAGTAATGAAGTTCATAGGAATAGTGAGATGGAAGTGGATCATAGGACCCTTTGCATATCTTAAGGATGAGATGTTTCCAGCTATTGGCTTGAAACTGCATTAAAAATAAATGAATATTAGAGCACAGAGTTTAAGCAGAAGGTAAAAAGTAGCTGACATAATTTAAAATAACTTGTACAAATGAAAAGCAGATAGGAATTATTCCTATAAATTTATGATTGTTCAAATTTTCTTTTTATAGAAATCAAGTTCATAAACCCATATACTTGAGATCAGACTCAAACTGCAATAGTGAAACAATAAGCTAGGAAATATGCAGACTTTGATTTTAAAAAATCATCAAAAGTAGGCTGTAAGAGCACGAACATCCTCTTGCAAATCTAGTGTCTGAGAACTTCTAGCACCCATGCAGGAAGTTTTCTTGGATTACACCCTGCTGGCTTGGCTGCAGGGTGCCAGGCACCCAAGGAGTGTGTCATCTTTTTGTATCACCTCTGATAGTTTATGCAAGAACATATGTGACCATCATATCAAACCAGATATATAACTTTTCAACACTGCTAATAAGGGAAGAGTACTCCCCTCCTTGGAATCCCAGCTCTGAGCTCTGCCCCAATAGCCATGATGCTACCAAAGACTTGCCACAGACCTATTTAGGCTGACACACACCTAAACACAGGCTCCCTTATCACTCAGTCACATCTGTATAAACCTCTACGCTCTTGCACAGCTGGCACTTGCAGCTGTGGAGAATCTTTTGCTGATACACAGGATGTGAACAATGCTCTCAGGCATATGTGTCATTCTTGGGCCTGTCCTTTGCAGGGTCAGGAGCCGGGACTTTGATGATCCCTGTGGGTCCTTTCCAACTCAGAATATTCTGTGGTTCTGTGATTTCAAGATATAGTATTAGCTCAATGAAAGGAAACTGATGCTTATAAAAATCTAAGACAAAATGACCCTCAATTAGGATCTCTTTTTCCTGCAAAACAAACATACCCTGATAAGGGCTCTCATTTTACCTATGTGTCTGTATATAGAAGCCAGAGGAAGTTAACACGTAAGAAACGTAGCAACAACACTGTAAAAGACAGTGTCCCAGAAATGACAGAAAGACAGAATCATTCATCAAGGTCCCCACTGTTCCAACAGGAGAATAGTGCTTGGACAGTCTCTTGTTTGATTTGAAGAATAAGCAAAGGTGTATCACTGATGCAAGCTACGAAAATGCTTCTTGCTTACTACATTTTGCTGTACTTGCACACAATGTATTTTCATTAGCAAAGATTTTGAGTGTCTTTGTCTCCATGTCCTGTGATTATCTCAATCCTCTAAAACACAATGCTCTTGCAACTGCAGATATATGGAACTAGCCTGGCAGCTGCTGGACTCAATATGCCCAGATCACCTCACTGATATTGAGGAAAATTAACCAAATAAAAAAACAATTGTTTTCTAACAAATTTGAAAATTGAGTCTTCTACAGAAGGGTCCAGTAGGTCCCAAGAACTGCTGAAACAGAAATATATAATGAAGGAGGCATGGAAAGGGTAGAGCAATACCTCCCTCTTTTGGAAAGAGCAGCAAGCACTTCAGTCAACTCTATAGTACAGCTAACTGCTAATTAAGTTTCAAGGAATTCCAAAACTTTTCTGATAGCAATAAAGCTGTACTTACTGGGTGTTTTAGAGTGCACAGCTCATACAGAATACACCCCAGAGACCATATATCACTGTAGATACAGAAAGAGATAAAAAATTTTGAGACAAAATTACAGTTTAATATCTTGCTTAAAAGCGTGAGATTTAATATGTGTACATAACTGAGCTGAATAAGCTAAAAATAAATGCAAGTAACCATAAAAGACAATACAATTCTGTGTTTAACCTCTCCTGTGGAAATGTTCTTGCTTATTTTATCCTACCCTGATGTAAAAAAGGATGACTGTCATACAGTTGTAGATGGCTTTTTATTCCTAGGATGTCTCTTAAGCAATTTGCTCCAACAATATTTATCATTCTGCACTTGAAAGCCTTTGTATTCTATGGCCCTTAAATCAGATGGCAGCCACACAATCCTAATTCTGAGAGCTGGAATTCTGGCCCTGCCAAAAACAGTTCTACTGAGAAAAAAACCCCCATCATTTTCCACCAAAAGTTAGTACTGCCATTTGCACAAGAAGCAACTGCAACCTTTCTTGCAAGAAGAGCAGGAAACAACTTGACCTGTAGAAGGTTTCTCACCTCCCCTGGAAAATCAATCACAATTCTTGCATAAGGACCAAAATAACTGAGCTCTATCAATCTAAGTAATCCATTCTGTGCCATTATCCATAGATTATCAAGACTGGCATGAAGAGCTTAAAAAATCAACCATCATTCAAACAACCATCCCCAAAAAACAGGACCAGCAAAAAGATGCAAACACATACCTATGTTTGTGCAGATATACACACTTACTTGTGTGTGTGTGTTTGTATGTGTGTATTTACCTTCCCAAACAGAGGTCTGCACGCTGGTTTTCAAACTTCTAGGACTAAAAATACTGTGCCCTCAGCTACCTAAGTAAAGAGGAATTTGTGCACTACCATCTTAAAAAAAATGTAATTACCGCTTTGTAAATATTCTTCAGCTCGATATCTTCTCTGAAACAAATACGGATAAGCCACAAAGCCAGATTGAGACAGCAATAAAAAACCCATCCATCAGTCAGGCATTATTTGTGACCACTGAAAACCTGAGTACCTTTTGTTGTTGTATGGCAGGCTTTCCCATATTTCTGGAGGTACGTAATAAGGAGTTCCTACGTAGGTGCAAGCGTATGACATCGGACTAATGAAACAACAAAGAAGAAACGCCAGGTGAAAAGCAATGATTTATGAGCTCTGTACTGTTTGGCAACGGGAAAGTTAAACTTGACACCACTGAGATCAGTTGGGATGTCCACATACTGTGCAAGAAGGCGTGCAGATCCAAAATCTCCCAATTTGACTTTTCCACTTTGAGTGAGGAAGACATTCTGCATTTCAAGAGCAAAGATTAACATAAATATTCTTCTACAAATCATTTCTGCAGTTTGGATATACAGAAAACACAGCGATAACCACTTCTGGTATTTTATCTTTGTGTTTCTTTTTACTTCCTTCTCCTAATACTTCTACCAAAAAAAAACCCAAAAAACCCAAAACAGAATGTTTTTATGGGCCTAAAGCCCTAGCATCAGCAGCAGAGGAAGAATCAGAACTTAGAATTGCGTTAATCTCTATGCTGTACTCAAACCAAGGGCCCACTTTCTTCTGAATTTCCCTCTTTCTGATAGGAAAGAGTAAAAAAGAAAAAATTGTGAGGCAAGATATTTGCAAACTGCATAATTCATACACTTTTTTATAATTATGTAACTGTTTTAAACTATATGCAGTCTGTCACAAGCAATTGGTGCTATCAAGGGTGTGGATATGAAGGATATAGCTATACTTAAATGACGTTTACATCACACACAGTATTACATCATCCCACGCACTCAGCAATATCATTTACATGGTATTCTTAGGCCTAAATAAAACCCACAGAACTTAGCAGTCACAGGAAATTATGAAAAAGAGGGTTTAACTTTTGCATGCAGGAGAGTTTATTAATGGCAACAAAACTTGCTCTGTTCACCTTGGATTTTATATCCCTGTGCAGCACACGTTTATCATGAATGTGCTTCACAGCCAGGCACATCTGCACAAACCAGTGAAGGATCTGAAAAAGAGTTATAACAGCTCACTGCTCAATATAACAAATACTTTAGTAATAGATTTTTAAAAATTAGGAAAACAGAAGCATGCTCAGAGCATTTGGGAGTTAAAAGTAACTCCAGCATAACAGCCTCCAACCAGCATGAAAGACTGAGTTCTTCAAGACAGAATATATTTTAACATAGCAGAAGGAATGTTTATTGGCTGTGTCCAGAAAGCTCTAATAATACATAGCAGTAATGAAGCTGGGGAACCGCTACCCGGCGCTTTAGCAGACGGTCATTTTATAAACAAGTTAACTAAAGTTACACAGTAAGTTAGCAAACAGAAAAAAACCCAAACCACCAAATATCAAACCAAACTATCAAACAAAAACAAAACTCATGTGGAAATAATATACTGTTTCTAAAAGGAAATGTGTTCCTTTTTAAGTACAAAGGAAAACTCTTAAAGGTGCATAGAAAGTCTAAATATTCAATTAATTGAGGTTTCTGGTCCTTTCATTTTGACAAAGGTGATACTCCTAACTGTAGCAGGAAATAGCTTCCATTCACAAAAATGTCACTTTGAACCTTCTCCTACCTAATTTCATAGCTTCTCTGGTAAAAGGAGTTAGCACATGCTGAATGGTTTAAACATTTCATTGCTACATAAAAAGCAGACATTTATTCTCCTGGTTAGCTTCATTTATCTTACGAGAGTGGTTTGTTTACTTTTCATTTGCAGTACTCTCACTATGATTTAAATTCTGTCTGAAGGTTGTGTAAAATTCCTACTTAATTGCATACAAACCTGATTGGTTTTCGCACTACCTGAACAATTTTCAGCTACAAGTAGCAATTTCTTTTTTTTATTCCTTTCAGTCCAATTCTTGTCTTGATCTGCTGGAAACTTTAAAAGAAATAATGCTCCTTTTCTATCTGTAAGTTACTTTATTTCATCAAGATGTTTGCATATCTCTGATTTGGTTTATGCAGAATGCTTCAGTTTACCCCTTGGTTGAAAACAATGTCTTTTCTTACCGTGTCTTCAGGGAACAAATTTCCTCCTTGGTGTTTAATCTTTTGCATTAGATCTCCATTGTCACAATATTCCATCACTATATACAGATGTCCATCAGCTAAATTTTTGGTAATTTAAGAATAATTAGTATTTTCATTAGCAGGATAAGTATTGGTTTTTTACTATATGTAATACTTTTTACTAGAAAGTTCTGACTACATGCTATGTGTTATATGTTACAATAAATATGTATTTTGTTTATAATATGTATTAGAAACAAAAAAAGAAAGTAATCCCTGAGGACTACGCAACTTCAAACAAATGAAGGAATTTAAATTTTTATACTTACCTTCAAATGATTCTTTAAAGGCAACGATATTTGGATGTTTCATTTTAGCCAAAAGAACAGCTTCCTTCCTAGAATTCTCTACACCAGATGAAGACTGAAAATATAAATACACTTACTATAAATTTCACACTAACAAATTTTAATGTATACACAGAAAGTGCCTCACTTTCCACAGAAAAATATTTTTAAGAATTGTTCTTCACTTATTTTAAGTCATTTGGAAACTTTTAAAGTCCCATCTTTTTAATCTATGGTTTATTACTAGCTAAATACTTCTTCGGGTTTTTTGGGCATTTGGTCTTTTGTTGTTTTTTTTTTTTTTAATTTGAGAGATATTTTCCTACTTCAATTAATGACTTTTTCTCTTTTAAAAGTGCAGACCTATATAACAAAGCAGCACACACTGACTTTGAAACAGCTGATAGACTGCATGAACTCAATATAAAGCCAGGTGCCCACGTGTTAGCTGAGCTTTGGCCTCCAGAAAGCCAGTGCCTCCCCTTTTGTGACTTTTAGCTTAGCTGAGTGCAGAGAACATAACCCAAACAACTAATTACCAGCAATAATATGACACTAATTTCCTCATTAGGCATTGCAGATGAAATTTGCGTTTTAGTGAAATCAGGGGCAATCAAGCCAAGGGCATCAGCGGGAACAGGGGTTTCATTCTAAGCATCTTCATATCTGCTACACTTCCCAAAATTCCAAAATCTAACCACATACTTCACTTAGTACCAACAGCATCAGCTCAAGATAAAGTTACACAGTAACCATACTACACAACTGTCTAATACACAAAACTCGCAGCAAAAGTGTTCAGTGTTTCAAAAATAGACCCAGAATTATGATTTTTAAATTATTTTTTTTAAGTGGTGAGTGAGGTGATATTTGTGTTACACTTACCATTGGAAGCCTGATTTCCTTCATTGCATACTTCTGGTCACTGATTCTGTGATGAACTAGGAGAGCTCTGCCAAAGGATCCCTCTCCTAGTACTTTCAACACATTGTATCCTTCCATTCTTTATAAAACCAGTTCCAACACTTTCCTTCAAGCACCTTCTTTCACAGGATTATCTTCTATACTTTGTCATGACCGTAACACTTAAAAAATTTTTCTCTTAATATAACCTGCATGAGAAAAAACCCAAACAAAATAACAAGAATGGGTGATAAATGTGGGTACCTACAACTGTCCAGCATTACCATGACTTGCTTCCCCACAGTTACCTTGATTTTACTGAAAATGAGGCCTCCAGTAAGTACAACTTGAAACATTATAGTGTTATTTCTGCATTTTTAAATTTAAAATGCTAAAGCTGTTTGAAAATGTCAGTTATAAACTTACAACTTCACATCTTTTTTGTTACCTGCACTCCTGCAGGTGGTTTCATTACACTAAAGAAAACTCACAGGCATAGTAATAGAAACAACAAGCTTAAAGCTTCCAGTGACAATTCTCACCCAAAACAGCATAAGCAGGATCAAACTGGTAAAGGTTACTGTGCAAAGACTTCAACAACTGGAAAACACAGAATATTTTAGTTGCAAGGGACCTACAATGGTCATCTGGTCCAACTGCCTGGCCACTTCAGGGGTGACCGAAAGTTAAATTACCTTGATAATGGCATTGTAACAGTGCCTCTTGAACACTGACAGGTTTAGGGCATTGACCACCTCTCTAAGAGTCTGTTCCATTGTTCAACAGCCCTCTCAGTAAATAAGTGCTTCCTAATGTCCAGTGTAAACCTTCTCTCACGTAATTTTGAAATGTTCCCAGTTGTACAATCACTACATTTAGACTGTATCACAGGATCACAGAATCAATGAGGTTGGAAAAACCCTCTGCAATCATTGAGTCCAACCCATGACCCAACAGCACCACGTCAACTAGACCATGGCAACGAGTGCCACATCCACTCCCTCTGTGAACACCTCCAGGGATGGTGACTCTACCACCTCCCCGGGCAGCCCATTCCAACGTCTAATCACCCCTTCTGGGAAGAAAATCTTCCTGATGTCCAACCTACAAGTCCCACGGCACAGCATGAGGTTGTGTCCTCTCCTCCACTACTGAGCTTAGTCCCACGCTGCCTAAGAGCTCCCACAGCAGCCGAAACTCACACATGATCCCATTTTCTGCTAAAAACGCATCTCCTGAAGGATTTCTCAGCTGGAGCTATTAAGTGGGTTGGCCATAATTCAAACATCCTCTTATGAATATACCTGTGCACACAGAGTGTTCTAATGGGTTGATGAGCTCTTTTGTTCCTACGGCTCCTTTACCCTGAAGACGAGCAGCCCAGGCCCGCCCCGAGCCCCTCAAGCCCCGCCGGGCACTCACCTCAGCGGTCCGGGCCGAGACGTGAAGCGAGGCCCTGGCACGGCCCGAGCACTCCGTGCTGCCCGCGCCCGGCTGGGGGCGGAGGATCGGGAAGGAGGAGGGCGCCGGCTCCGAGGCCGGGCGGGAGCGTCGGCCCCGCCCGCCCCGCGGCAGCGGCGGGAGCGGCCCGGCCCCTGAGGGAGAGCCTGGCGCTGCTGCTGCGCCGAACGGCGCTGAACACCGACACACTCAGCGGGGGCTGAGGGACACCTCACTTTCAAGAACAGAATAAATAGTTTTAGCCTTTAAAAAAAGAACAAACACAACTAAATTGATGAGTTTAATAAGTTTAATACCATATGAGTTTAATACCATAGTACAGACTAATACAAACCAACATAAAAACTGTCACGTAGTAAGTAGTGTATCAGACCTCATCTAGGATTACTTGATAATGAACAAAGCTCAGTAACTAAAGAGTTTAAACTCTGTGTTGCTGAAGCAGCCCTAAAACTAGATACAACAGCAAATTCAGCACACCATATTAGCTGGCTTCAGTTTTCAAAGCCAAATCCTGTCAGAGTAGACATTGGCCTACTGAAATACCTACATTCTTTTAGTTTAAGGAAACAAAGTATGGAGGGTTTCTAAGGAATTAATAGGAGTTGCAACAAGAAAACAGTAGATATTAGCTATATACTACAATCAACTACTAACATGAAGTATTATACCTAGTCCTTAATTGAAAATTTAATGAAACATAGTCAACATAAAGATAGTGTTTAGTCCAGTGCTAAACCAGGACAGGATTTGTTGCAATTTTGAAAAAGCAGAAACTTTAAAAGTTTATTTAGTGACTCAGGCAGTCAAATTTCAGCTCAAACCATCCACTCAAATTGTAGATAGCTCCTTTCTCAAAGCTGCAAAAAACAAGTACCCTTCAACTCCCCTTAAAAAGTATCAAATCTTTAACCCCCCTGTAGCAGTAGCACTACTTCTACTCTTCTATTTCAGCACTTGTTTCTTGGAGAGCATTGCTCTATTTGTGGATAAACACATCAGCTTTTGATTCCAAGTCTCCCAGCTGCTCAAGTGAAGAGACACATGAATCTTGATCTTTAACAGCATCAGGCAGCTTGCACATCTTCTCCCGAATGCGTTGAGAATATCGCAAAGGAGTTATGATTTTCAGATCTTTAGCATTGCAGTCATTTGCCTCAGGATGCATCTTCACACTTGGGAAAAAGAAAAAAAAAACAAACCAAAACCACTACACATAGGCACACCATCATACAAGCTACTTCTGTAGCAACTAGCAGAAACAGCAAATCACGATTCCTGTTCAACTCTTTCCCATTCCCATAGCCAAAGGGAATGAGCCCCTTCTCTTTCATCCAGTTAAAACCAGATGTACAACTCTTTTCTTGGGCAAAATATTTTAACCCAGAAAACCTCCTGGAAAGAGTTTCCAAAGAAAGTTTCTTTCCTATTCCATTAGGGGGAAACTGTTCTTCCGGCTATGAGGGACAGTGGACAGCTGCCAGGACTACAACTCCATCAGATGTCAAAGCTGAGGCCAACTTTCCTAAGTCGGCTAACTTAGAAGAAAACTTACGGCAAAAAAAAAAGTATTAGTCAGTTTGTACTGAGGTTACTAACTGTCATATATGACAGCAAGAAATTGACTTTTGCATCTGTCAGTACACCATTATTAAAATTCCAAGTTTTAAGAAATAAAGAAATAAAGATGTTATTGTTTATTAGCTGCTAGCTTAGATGCTAGAATCTCAAAGGTCACTCCAGACTTCCAAAGCTGACCTCGAGCATACCCTCGGAGTGACCAGTATCCCATTTAGAAAAGTTTTAATGTTTTATTAAGACCACTCCATTCTGCCAGTAGCTGAACCCCAGCATTCCCTTGGAGTGGCCTTTTCTCCCCACTTAAGGCCTTAAGTGGTTCATGAAGTATTAAAAGTTAAAATATAAAGTGTGTAAGAGTTTTATAGATGTAAGAGTTACAGGATTCTATGTGTACTTAAATATATAACAGTTCTAAGAAGGAAAAGGTTGGTTTTATTCTGTACAATTCATGTTTTATTTGAAAACTAAGTTGTGCAAAACTCCAAATAAAATCAACTCCACCGGGTTTCTTAACTGCCACAAGCTAAAAATAGCTCCTCACTGACACCCCTGTAACTGGGTTCCATGGCAACCAGAATTTTAATAAGGGACTTTCCCGCCTTTAGACCATGAATAACATCATCCCCTAGACACAAGAGCTGATTGGCAGGGAAAGATTACCTCATGGGATAATACCACCAATCCCGCTGGACCATGGAGGCTGGACAGGGGCGGTCAGGGGAGGAGCCAACACTCTTTAAAAGGGCCCTCGATGGAAGGAGCCTTGCTTTTTTGCCCTGGCCTTTTCGGCCTCGCTCTTAGCCCTTGCGCTTGAGCAGCTAGTGGTGGAGAAGCCCAGTGTCGAGCTATTGGCCTTATACTCTCTAACCGAGAGCAATCATTATTTTCCTTTTGAACCTTTCCATCCCAGGTTCACCTCGGCACCGTACAGCTCCTTGCTGCGGGCAGTCGTGCAGCTGCCTGGGTGACCGATTCTCGCGCCCGGACTTATTTTTATTTTCGCTTTTTCATTTTTGAGGATTTCAATTTTGGCTTTTGTTGTCAAATAAACCTTTTATTTGTTTTCCACAACAAAAGCAAGTTGTCTTGTTTTTATGACACTAACCAGGTTTTTACCTCAAGACACAATTAAGGTAAACTTTACAGGACAGTTACATCTTGTTCACCAGTTCTGTGTTATATGACATACAACCTTATCTACATTTGAAAAGAGGAGGAATGGAGACACCTAGTTTCTCTTTACCCAGCTCAGTGTAGAACTGCTACTGCCATGTTGACAGTGGGGGGAAATTCTAAATCTGGTCTCTCACAGAAGTCTGGTTACTCTGTAGTGAACCATTCAAAAAGTAAAACAGTTTGAGTAAATAGAGCAGCTTACTTAAAAATACTTCCTTCTGAAGGAAGAGGAAGCAATCCTAAGCATGTAGTTCTTGAGAGGTTTTAACTAAGTATTCATACATGCAGTGCCTCCCTGTTTCAACAGGACACAAACAGTACTGTTACTCCAGACACTACACACTTTCCATGGTTACCTGAAGTAATCTTACCTTTCCAAGTAAGGTGTGGTAGGAAGATTGCACCTCATTGAATAAGATGTGTCATTCTCCTTCTCAGGAGAATTAGCTGCTTGGGCTATATTTTTTATCCCTTCCCCATTCTGTTCTCTTTCGCATTTTCCTTTCTTTTTTGCCCGTTCTTTAGCCTTGTGCTTTTTATTTTCTTCTGGCAAGATCTCTCCTCTTTGTTTTAAGTCTAAATCAATTTCTTCTTTTTTGATAACTTCACTGCTTGTCTCTGGCTTATTATCACTCTCTGCTTTTTGGTCATCATCAGAGCAGAAATCCTTGAAGGTTTCCTGAACCGGCTCTACAGATGGATTTGGTTCCTTGCTGAGTTCCACTACCTCACTTAAATGAGCTTCTATCACAGTTCTCCCTAAAAATAAAACATTGAAGAAAGTACAGCTGCAATTAGTTACAACTAAAGAGAATGTTTCAGAGAGATACCTGAAATCTTAGAGCTTTACATGAGAATAAAAGTTGAGTATGCATTGAGTCTGAGCCACAACAATTTAAGTTACTAATAATTTTAGCCACCTTCAAGAACCTGCAACCTCAGGCTAAATACACATTCCAAGAAGTCATTGTCTTCCTTTGCAAGTGCAGCAGCTCTCAACAAGTATTTCAGCCAGTTTCTGGGTTCAAATACTTGTCAGGATATGTTACACTGAAGGGAAATATTTATGGCTACTTTACTTCCAAAATTAGAATATTTACAACCTTTAATTGACACTATGCCATAACACAACCACGCTTCTGGTAGTGAAGGAGTTTGTGTCAGAGGCACTGATTTTTAGCTCACAAGAGTATTTTTATTTACTCTTTGATTATCAGGCTGAAATATCTGGATGACACAGCTTTGATAAAGTTTAAGCAACAAGTTTGAATACAAGAGCATCGCAAATCATTTTAACATGCCCACTCTTGAAGAGGATTTGTTTAGCCGAGATTGTTTTCAAAGACAATTGACTATAAAATGATCACAGAAAATTTTCCATGAAATAAAATTTAATATCAGTATAAATAGTTTAAACAGCTTATGTTGCCTGTCCAGTCAGACATATAACTAGAACAGAGTACTCAGACTTACCATTCTCAGAGTTAAAATGACTTTCAGTATTTTTGATTGTATCTACTAGTGTGTGTCGCAATTCCTCTTTGGGCTGAAAAAAAGTTGTACTGTTTTAGAAAAACAATTCCAAAATGAATTATCATCTCAGCTTATTTGATTGGTATAATAGTTACACGGAAAGTGGAACAGGCCACATGATGTTCACATTACAAATCCTTTATTTAATGCTGTTCAGACTTAAGTCAGAACACAAGTCAATCCTGTATTTTCAGTATTTGGTGTGCTAAAGCTGTATTTGATGCCATGAAATCTTGCTGATATTAAAGCACAGAAATGAAGTCCATCAGTAAGCGTAAAATCAAGTTCTATTTTGGGTTTCTAGTGGTACTAGAAGTCTCAGTCTTTAATTCCTTCTAGGCAGAACATCATACGGTAATTTGATGATCCTAAAACTTTCTTCATCAAAGTAGTATCTACAGTGCTTACAGAGCAAACCAAATCCATTATTTTAATGGCCGGGTAGGTCATGTGGCTCTCTAAAGGTATTTAATAAAACCAGAAGCAGTTGTATTTTACATGCCATACTTTCATGCCTTTCTAACTGTTAATCTCAGATATTAAGAAAAGTTGCTCACCATTGCTCCTGCCAAAATGGCCTCTTCATAGACAGCAATAAGCTTTTCAAGACAGCCCATCTGTTCAAGACGCATACAGCAGATCCAATATTTTGCAAGCTTTCTAACCCCAGGAATGCTCTGTATCAGATCTTCCAACATGGCACGTACATCATCACCTTGATGTCCCTAAAGGCAACACAAAAGTAGAGAATTAAATGCAGTTGACACATTGAGGTGCTGTAGTTTTGTTGCTTTTGAACTAGAAAGCAAGGGTTTTTTCTGTGGCAGAATTGTTATTCACCTATTCTTCAAAATTAGAATTAATTATACAGTCTTGTAAGTAGAAGGGGTAGTAAGATGTACAGGCATCTTCAGAACTACTTGAAACAGACTTTTTCAGAAGTACAGACAAGTTTCTGCAAACGCAAACTTGTTACAGGTTAATTCCTTCTAGCTACTCTCATTACATTATAGTTCTACTACTATTATTACCATTATTGCCTATACTTATTCAGTAGCTCAGTAAGTTAGTAATGCTTAATTTCTTCAGTTGTTGGCAAAAGCTATATTGCTTAACTTGGGGGACAATTAGTCCCCTCTATCTGATTCACATGGGTCTAGCATGCCCACAGGATTTACATGTTGTCAGGACCTATATGATCAGAACTCAGTAGGCAGGGGTCCAAGTACCTGTTCTGTTAACTGCAAGCATTCACTCAGAGTCTTGTTGACCTTTTCTGTATCAGCAGCAGAGAGTTCTTGTTCTTCACTTTTAGACTGGGGTCCCAGAAGTGCATATATAGGAGGTCGTCTCATTGCTTTTCCTCTAGATGCCCTCCATTCATCCAGGCGAGCTCTGCATTTAGGAATATTATCAGCTGAAGTGACAGGTGTTTTATCTTTTTTTACATTGGCTGACACTAATTAGGGTAAATCATGCCAAGATACACTTTCCAGATAGTCTGAGTCTTCTCCCTTTAATCCCAAGAGGAATAAAGCTGCCTTTTAGATCTGCATGGAAATTCCAACACTACGCATGTTACTGTCTGCTTTAGGTAGCTATCAGGTTAAAACACTTTAATCTCTTCCCTTCCAGCTGCAACAACAGACTTAGGTTACAAACCCTTGTTTTCAAAAGAAGTAAAAAAATTCTTCTGAATTATTCATCTGTGTCACTTTTTTCCCCCCAGTCCCACTTCAAACCAGAAAACTAGAAACTAATCTCTTAAGACATAAAGAGTAGAGAGCAGCCCAAAACAATCCTATCACACAATTTATAAAATCTGAAACTGATGTGAAGCATAATTCAGTTTAAATGTTTCATTTCAACCTCACCCCCTAGACCATCAATTTTTAGTAAATGTGACTTACTGCAAGGAGCTCTATATGAGGAGTATTAAATAACTTTTAGACTGTGAATCATATTCCCACCCATTGTCTATGCTGCATTCACCAAACTGAAAAATGTCATTGACAAGTGCTCTCCTTCAGTCTGTAAAGATGCTCCTGTCTACATACATCCTGCCTCAGTCATTTTTTTTAAACTGTGACATGCATGCAATATTAACTTACAGGATTATCTGTCATGCTTAAGGCTGTCACAACACTTAGACTAAAAAACAGCTCCAGCAACATCTAGTTTTTAACTGCACAAGAGAAGTTGCAAGCCTGAAGAGCTCCTGCAATCAGTTTGAATCCTGATTTCTCAGTTTAATTTTAAAGTTTTAGTCTGCTGTCCTTGGGCATCAAGTCCAAACACTTAGTTCTCTGTTTTTCAGAGTCTATACAGCAACAAATAAATCAAACTAGATATTCTTGGGAAAAAGGCCTGAATAACTTCCAAGATAAAGCTACAACAGTAGTTTAGTTACCGTCTCTCTTCTGCTGACTCTTTTGGCAGAATAGATTTTCTGTTGCCATCCATTTTAGAATTCTGTCCTGATTTTGTACCAGGAGCAACAGAAGTTGATTTTGTTGGAGCTTCTGGTCTTGCATCTTCACAGAAATCTGCACATTTCTTCGCACCCCACGCTCTGCGATCAGGATTGCTAGAAGCAGCCTTCAGTGGCTGTGGTCTCCTTCCACCAACCACTTTTGGGACTTTCTTTGGTGCCACTGCAAATGTCAGCTGTTTCTTCAGAGCAGACTGCAAGTTACTAGCAGCTTTCTCAGATGGTTTGCTTTGAAATGGCAGGACACCCTTTGATTTTACAGACTTAGGGTTGTTAGTGACTTTGATGGTCTTCAGAACTGCATTACAGCTTTCCATGGACAAAGAATTTGCTGCTTGTTTGGTGGCAGAAGGAAAAGGCTTCTTGTCTGGCAAAGAACTCTTTTCCACCTCAGTGTTTACTGCTTTTCGGAAAGAATTTATCTTGGATTGGATAACTTTGCCTCGATATCTGCCAAGGGCTGGTTTCTTTGGTACACTGATACTTGCATTTTGTTTTTCTGCCATCAAATGCCTCTCTTTAATTCTTTTTATTTCCAAGAAGGCCTTGCTAAGTGATACATGCTGAGATTTTATATCAATAACTTTATTCTTTGGAGCTTGATCTTCAAGAGTACAGTTTGTCCCTGATATGCTACTTGTCAGTGGGATTGTAGAAGAGTTTAAAGTAACTTTTGTTTCTGAGCTTACAACTGATTGGTCCCATGACGCTTTATCAACATTCTCTTTATTTTCCTGAAATCAAAAGCAAATTCATGGAAATGTTAGACGTGCATTTATTCTGCATGTTACTTATTTCCTAAGAGGCTTCCAATGATTTGCAGGACCAAAGTGCTTAACAGTACATGCCAGTTTAAAGGTGCCTACAGAAGTAATGTATAAATACTGAGTAGATTATTTGTCAACTATTACTGCAGAATTCACATCAAAAATCAAATAAAAATTGCTTAAATGCTGCCTTGGAAGTAAGAAATAATACTCTTAAAGCAACTGCTGGCTTTTAACTGCTCAAATTACCTTCTTAGAAGAGTTAAAAAGTAGAAACTTGCTTTAGGCTGTATATAGTCAAAAACAGTATCTCTGTTTGCATACCTCATCACTTAATGGCAGCACCATCCCTCCACTTAGTGTGGATACCCTACTAATACAAGATATGAGTAAAGTAGTAATTAAGGCACTAGGAGATGTTACCAGTAGAGGGAGAAATTTTCTTACTATTGCAATATAGGATGCTGCAAGCTGAGAATAGTTACATCAGTTTTACATGGCTTTACTGAAACTCTCAGCCACATGTTCTCAGCACAACCCCTCATGAGAAATGGAATCTAGTCTTTTCCTCCAAAAAAGATGCTCTACAGCAACTAATTCAGCATTGTCCAAGCAGCAGCTTTTGGAAGAGTGAAATATCCAAAGGCAGGAAAAAACCGTGTGAATGACACATGGAAGTCTGCAGGAGCAGACTTTAAGGAAGATGCCCTTGACCTGTAAGAAAACTACACTGCATCTCATTTACTGGTCTGTCATTGAGGCTTAGTAGTTAGATTTGACAAAGCCTACATAACTAGAGCTTGAGTGTGAGGACCCTTATTTTAGGAAACTATGTAGCTTAACTCAACTTTAAAAATAACACAAGATATTTATACAGAACAAAATGTGTCCCTTCAGGAAATTTCTAAAAAAGCACTTTTGTTCTCGCTTTTGGAATTTTTCTCCTCAGCACTCAGTTTTGAAGTTTTAAGTTTTTTGCTTTTCTCCTCAAGTAACTCCAGGTCTCAAATATTTTGAAACCCAAACTCAAAACTGTCTAACGTGAAAACAGGTCTTACGTCTATTTTTTCTTCACCTTTCCCTGAGAACAGGTCTGGAGAAGAATCTCTATTTTGCTATTTCTAAGCAGCACAGCCATTTGCATCTTAATTCCAGGAAAGTGACATGAAATGATACAGGGAACACATTCCCTTAAACTCTGATTAGGTATTGGCATTTACTTCTGATTACATTAGTTTTGCCAGCACACCACTGAAAAACTATACACACTCAACAGTTCATTTTGTTAATGGTTTGGCTTTCTTCCAAGTAAAAGAAAACTTTTTTACTGTGACAGATGACCTTACTCAGATTTTAAATAACTTCCCTGAAGACTCAAAATGTATCAAAAACCCCTGAGATTCTTGAGAAATGTCATTAAAAATTAAGCATTATTTTAGCAATAATGGTATCCTCTTTAACGCTCTCTCCTGTTGGGTACAAACTGAATATCAATATGATCCATTTCCAACTGTAATATGACAGCTTTCCAAAAAAGCATATAATAAGCAGTGACTAAATAAAGTTTTAACAAACCACACCTCTGCAGCTGCAAACTTCTCATGCTCTGGAAGTCATACAACATAAATAGATTTAAGTAAGTGGAATGTTGTAGCCATAGAAACGGAGTGCCATCAATATAAGTATCAGTCAAAAACTTACCATTTCTGGCTTAGGAGATGTTGAGAGCTGTAACTTGTCTTGCAGTTTACTGGTAGTCGCTCTCCTAGTTCTACTACTGCTTAAAAAAACACCAAAAGACATCTTAACTCATGCAACAAAGGAATGTATTTTTGGAGGATGCTCACATGTTTCAGTTGGCAGTCTGCAGACTGAACTCATACTGAAGCATTTCTGTTTAGCTCGTACTATTCCTCCAGCAAAAACAAATGGTTAAGCAACCACTGGTCAGAACCCAGGCTGCAAAACATCCCTTCTTACATCATAAAGAGCTGTCTAACAGACTGGAATTTACTGCAGATGTAATTTCTCATGTTTAAGAATGAGTACCAACTTGTCTGGTCTGATGCATCTGCTACAGAAGGTCAAGTTTCTAAATACTGCAGGTTGAGAGGAAAGGGGGAGCAGCACATGAAGCTGAAGCTCAGCTACTGCAATCATGAGAGCCCAGGCCATTTGAGGCAAGTCTGAACAAGGACACATAGTTCCTACCACACTGACAGGTTCCAAAACCTTCAGTAAGGCACCAGAGCTGGCATCAGACTACCCAGAAAGTTACAAAACCACCGAGACCAGTATTGACTCCTAGCAACTATGAAAATGTATTGGCAACTCAGAAGAAAAACATCTCTGTTTAAGGTTACAAATCCAAATTCTTCATCGGGTGCTTTGTGATGCATTATATAAAAGATGTAGCACTACTGCATGTGACTGAAAATGAACATTCTAGTTAGTAAGTGATATCTTTGCATCAGATGATATCTTTGCCAGCTGAGATGAAACTGAAGACACATTAGTGAATATAAAAATAAGAGAATATAAGCCATAGCAGAAATACTACCTGATCGATGTCTGGTTTTCTTGAATGGGCACACCAGAAAAAGTCTTCTTTCTTGATAGATATTCTTCAACTTTCTGTCGTCTTTGTTCTAGCAGATTTTAAGAAATACAGATTTGTTACTTTTTTAGCTAAAATATTAATGCCAAACTTTCTTAGTCAAGACGGAAATGCAGTTAGAAAAGCATCGAGACATTACAAAATATAGACACTACAGATTAAGAAATCTTTAGTTTTCACATCTCAATGTCTTACATGTTTTTGCATTTTTTGAGAAAGGCAATATTCAAGGGATGGTCGAATGTAATTTCAGAGCTACATAAGATGGCTGGTTTGCTGTATGAAGCTAAAAGAAACACAATTTCATGACGTGAAGAAGTCTGGCTTGCTCTTATCTTCCGGATGCCTGTCCAGTATTTCACATAGTTACTGTTGGTTCAGCAAGCACACTTTTCACTTGTGGCAGTAGCAAATATAGCATACATGACAAACACCATGCACATGAACCCAACTGACCATCTGTAAAATCACTTGCTTCTCTTCCACTGTCACCTGGGCGTCTGTGCAAATGTTAGACTACTGGGAGTGTTAATAACAGCACGAAGTGATTCTGAAAACGCCCTAAGAACAGCTGTCACGGTCCCTCCAGGGATGGAGACTCCACCATCTCCCTGGACAGTCCATTCCCTTGCCTAACCACCTCTTCTGTCAAGAAATTCCTCCTGATGTCCAACCTAAACTTCCCCTGCCCCAGCTTGAGACTGTGTCCTCTTGCCACGCGTTGCCTGGGAGAATAGACCGATCCCCTCCTGGCTCCACCCTTTTTTTAGGCAGTTCCAGAGACTGTTCCCTGAGCCTCTTCTCCATGCTAAACACTCCCAGCTCCCTCAGCCACTTCTCATAGGACTTGTTCTCCAGACCCTTCCCCAGCTCCTTGCCCTTCTCTGGACAAAGCGTACAGAAGGCAGCGTCCATCACCTGCTTGTGAAGGAGCCACCACAGCTCATACAGCAGCGGTGCCCCTGCCAAGAGCCGCTGCACGGCAGCGAGCTCGACGTGCATCCCAGCACCTTCTGCTTCAAAAACGGCTCTCACCGCCCCTCGCACAAACAGCAGAGCCCCACCAAAGCAACTCCCTTGCTGTAACTTGCAGAAGCCGAACCGATCAGAAAGTAAATAAGCAGAAGAGCGCGGGTCTAGGTCGGCGCCGCACTTGCTGCTTTCAAGGGGATGCCCTTAACGTCAGGGCATCCCGTTTGTCAGGAGGGAAGGCTTCCATCCCAGGAGCCCTACCTGGGGTAGGGGATAGGATGGGGTGGGGTGGGGTCCGTACCGGCCCCAGCCCTGTCAAGGGAGGTTGAAGTCTCGTACGCCCGCTTGCAAGCCGTAAGACCACGACAGCGAGCGCTGCTGCCAAGACCTGTCCGGTCTCCGACCTGGCCTGGAGCGCCTGCCCTACCCTCCCCCTGGCCAGAGAGAGCGACCGGCTCCTCTCTCCCACCGGCTCCCCTGCCACCCGCCGTGGCGACCCGCGAGGCTGCAACGGCGGCCGGTAACGCTCAGCTCCACGCGGGCGGGCGGGCAGGCAGCCCACGGCAGGGAGCGGCTCGGCCCCTCGGTGTCCTGCGGTACCTGGCTGCCCTGGCGCCCCTGTCCCCGCCCGCTGTCCCAGCCTTACCGCGGAATGCGGGCTCGGACCTGCGACTGGCCGGGAGCTGCGGAGCCGCGCGCGCCGCCATAGCCACCGCTCAACGAGCGTTTGAATCGCCCGGCGCCGCCCCGATTGGCCCGGCCGCGGGGCTTGAACTGGCCAATGGCGGCGGGCGCTGCCCTCCCGCCGCTCGGCGGGGGGGGAACATGGCGGCCGCTCCACGGGCTGCCGCTAGAGGGCGCGGGCCGGCCGCGCACGGTGCTTGCGCGCCCGGCGGCCGCGGCCCGGTGCGGGAGGGGAAGGGCAGCCATGGACAGGTTCTCGTGGACCACCGGGCTGCTGGAGTTGGGAGAGACGCTGGTGGTCCAGCAGCGCGGCGTGCGCCTCAGCGACGGGGAGGAGAAGGTGACGGGAGCTGGAGCGGCCCCGCGCGGGGCCTGGCGGCGCGGCCGAGGCGGGGGAGGAGGGTAAAGGACGTGGCCGTGGGCCCCAGGCAAGGGGGGTGGTGTGGCTGGGAGTACGGGCGGTGTCGGGCGAGGGGTGCGGTACGAGGGGTGTGAAGGGCTTAGGCTGCAGGCGGAGCATCGACTGGGGGCGTGGGAGGACGTTTTGCGCCAGGGTCTGGCAAGGTTTGTCTCTTGGGGAGATTAGGGCGCAGTGGCAGGCTTTGAGGGGCTGTGCCGGTCGACAGCCGGCTGAACGTGACCCAGCAGTGTGCCCAGGTGGCCAAGAAGGCCCATGATGACTTGGCCTATAACAGCAAGAGTGTGGCCAGCAGGAGTAGGGCGGGGATTGTACCCCTATACTCAGCACTGGTGAGGCCGCGTCCCAAATCCTGTGTTCAGTTCTGGACCCCTCAGTTCAAGACAGACACTGAGGTGCTGGAGCGGATCCAGAGAAGGGCAACGGAGCTGGGGAAGGGTCTGGAGCACAAATCTTAGAACAACTGAAGGGGCTGCGATTGTTTAGCCTGGAGAAGAGCAGGCTCTGGGTGGATCTTACTGCTCTCTGCAACTGCCTGAAAGGAGGGTGGAGCCAGGTCGGGGTCGGTCTCTTCTTCCAGGAAACAAGTGACAGGAAAAGTGGAAGTAGCCTTAAACTGTGCTAGGGGAAGTTTAGGCTGGCCATTAGGAAGAATTTCTTGACTGAAAGGGAGATTGGACATTGGAATGGACTGCCCTGGGAGGTGGTGGAGTCACCGTCCCTGGAGGTGTTTAAGGAAAGACTGGACATGGCACTCAAGGCCATGGTCTGGTGACATAAGGGTGTTGGGTCATAGGTTGGACCCGATGATCTCAGAGGTCTTTTCCAACTTAATTGATTCTGCGATTCTGTGAGAAAGGCCTTGGACAGTGTGTGTGACGTGGGGTGAGGGTTGGGGCCCCCACAGGGTGTGTGTAGGCAGTGTCACTGTCACAAAGCAGTGCCCAGTGCTCGGGCTGTCACTCCTGTACGGGACTAAGCCCTGGCTTTGGTGTGGTAACAGGGCACGATGCACAATTCACACTTGAGTCATCCTGGTAGCTGTAAAATGCTCTTGAGCCCTAGTCGTCAAGGATGCTGACATACTCTCTGCTCTTTTCTGAGCCATCCTGCTTATTGTTTCACTTCACTGCCGGACTGTCTCTTGATCTCTCCATTTTTCCACACTATGGTAATTGCATGCCCTCACAAAAAGCTGTGAAAATGTGCCTCAGATTTTACAAGTAGGAAACAATTTGCTAATGCAGATTTTCCAGGTACTGTTTGGTATCTCATAAGTACGGAGCTTTTCAACAGCAACACAGATAGAAGCAATACACCTGTATGATAGGATGGAAGATTTCAGACTGTGTGCAGCATCTTTTTTGTTAGGTTGTTTTGCTTTTTTTACCTTCTTTTTCAGCATATAATGAATGTTCCAAAGCCAATAGCCCTGTTTAAAATACATTTAAGAACTTTTGTGTATCTTGTAGAGTATATGGAGGGAGGATCCCTCAGGATTTCCGGGGGGAAAGTTTATACGCTTGAAAAAGGAAGTTTGTGTTTATCCATCTAATCCTTTTATACTATTTTTCTAAACTTCATGTATTTTGTTTTCTGAAAAAAAGGCAGTGTTCTCAAAATACTGGCTTGTTAAATCTGATTGCTGTGTTGTGGTAAGGTGTAATGTTTCCAAGACCAGTATTTATGCAACTTACTGGTTCAGTTTGTTGCTGATCTGTTTTATTTTTCCTGTCCAGGTGAAATTCGATAGTGGAGTTTTACTGCTGAGCACACACAGACTGATCTGGAGGGATCAGAAGAATCATGTAAGTCCCACTTTTGTCTCCTGTATGTCATTCAGTTGGAAATTCAATAATAAACAACAAGGTTTTGCAATGAAAAGCCTGCGCACAGAGAGGGGATTTTTCCTGCCGTTGTGTGTGTTTTGTTGTACAAGTATAGTCCACTTTTTGGCTCACAGCAGAAAGAAGATTATATAGTGTTCTTTCACTCAGTCCTGCTTTAATAAAATAATAATTCAGAGATGAGAAGGGATATGAATGTATCCTATAAAGTTTCCTTTTCTAACGGCACAGAAATAAAGGAGAAAAGAGCCTGGTGTCATGCACTAAAAAGCATTGATTTTGAGACTGAAGTTGAATATGTCAGGCAAATCACAATGTGAACTTCTCTCCTGTGCTCCTTGTCTAGGAAAGCCTTTACTTCCTTGTTGGTTTCAAGTCCAAATTTCTCAGTCTTCTGCTCCCACCACGTAGTCCCAGACTATGATTTGATAATAGGATGTGTTTGGTGGCAGTATTGTTTTGCACACATCTTGCCCTCCCAGCTGCCTGTTCCTGCCATGAACTATCCCTTCGATCAGCCAGAACATTTGTCTGTACTGCTGTGGATAGCTGGTCACAGATTAAGTGGCACTGTCAGAACTGCAGTGTGGTAACTGTAGTAAAGTAAAAAAAAACTGCTGAATGCTTTGTGTCATCAACCACAGCCTGGGAATGCAGGCTGAAAGTGGGAGAGAAAGACCACAAACACATAAAGCTCTAAGCACAGACTGTGACAATGGGCACCGCTCCACAGATGCAATTGAAGGAGAAATCTTCCCCAGACCAGGTTGGATTATGCTTGTTTTGGACACAGTAATTGAGAAATTTAGCCCTGAAAGCCAAAGTTTAGACAGAGCACGTTTCGATGACAACTTTTCAAAAGCAAATTGCATTCCACTGGGCTAGTTTTGTGCAAGGGCAGCTGAAGCACCTCTCACACCCAGAGGCCGTTCCCTAGCAAATACCACATCCTTGCTCCAAAGCAGGGTGCTACTAAGAGCAGTCTGAAGGTAATGTCACCAAGGATGTTCTTAATTTGGGAAAGCAGTATGTTTTTTTCTTTAGGGATTGTTTGCAGAAACAGGAGAATTATTTTTAATACAAGTTTTTCAAAATGTTTGAAGAGCGGTTACCCGTGGTAGAGTTACTGTAACACAAGTTAGGGCTTGATTGTCCAGACCATGAGCTGTTTTGTATAAATTAACATGGGGCTTTTTTGCACAGTCATCACATTATCACATGAGATAATGTGCTAAACTCTGTGTTAGTCTTAAACTTTTTATTTCTTCATCAACATCTCTTTTTGAGTTCTGAGCATGTACTGCAGCAACTACTGCTTTTAATCTTCTCACTTGGACTTTTTGCGTGCTTGGAGTAACATTGGGCTTTACAGCTTCAGCAAGTTGTAGAACTGAACATATCCCCATTCTCTCCTTTCCAACAAAAAGATTACATTTGTCTCTTTTCCCCAAGTTCTCCCTCTGCTCCTAGGCCACATGATTTCATGTACTCTTCCAAGGCCATTCAATTTGCTAAATCAGCAGAGGAAAACCTTGGAGAAGAAGAAAAGTTATTTTATTTTAACTAATTAAACTCAGCAAAGATTCTGACAAACTCAGGCTTGATTAACAGAAGGGGCAGAAATATGGCCCAGAGATGGGCAAAAATTACCCAGTTCTGATTAGGAGATGTAATTAACTTTGTTAGTGGGTTAAATAAAGCTGATTCATTTTCAAGCTCTCAGTACTGAAACATGGGGAGCATGGTGCCCTTTTGTTTTCCTGGTGGGTTGTTGTCTAAGCTCAGGTGTGGTTTAACATCAGACTTAGAAACCTTAGCTAGCTTACCTAGAATAAATTTGTAGAGAGTCCCCTTTTATTGTGTCAGCAATCTATAATAATAAATGGGGCTCTTGTCATTAGCTGTGCTTTATAGCTGCTGTTTTTACATGCCATCTGCAGTTGAACAGTGTTTCCAAAAAAAAAAATTCTGTAAAGTTTGTTACAAAGCTAGATTTGTACAAAATTTTAAATTATAAAATCATGCAAAATGTGGGCACGAGACATTAGAAGAAAAAATCCAAATAAACACACAGCATATTTAACACATTTCTATTTTTGTATCTCTTCCTGTAGCTTCTCTCACCAGGAAGGGGTGATTCTAAGTCCTTGTACTTAAAATAAGTTCACATAACATTCTATCTTGGAATTAAATTAATCAGTCACTTTGACAGTGTACATACTATATATAGTTGAACTCTTTTTGTCATTTTCAAGCCCTTTTTTAACAGAAGTATCATATTGCCTATCTTTTAAAGTGTCCAGAACTTTGTGGATGTTTTACAAACAATAACTGTTTGTAATGGCTTCAGAAACTAGAGTCATAGAAGAGTCTAGATAGCTTGCAGTGAGAGTTTTTAGAAAAGGAAGTACAGCCCAGGTTTTTTCCAGTAAGAGATTTACTTATTGGAGGTGGAGCTCCTGCATGTATACTTCCCCGCTCTCAGATTTAATGGGTATTTAATTATTCCATGCAGAGAGGAACAATTTTGGTAGTAGGGATTGAGAGGGCCCTGTAACAGTGTCTACTGTAAACTGGTGTTAGGCAGTAGCAGGTGGAAGAGAGAGGTTCAGAGAGGGAATGCAACCTGTGTTTCCTGCATTCTGTGTGACTGTGTCAATCACTGAGCTGTTGTGTGGGAGATGATGTTCCTCAAAGGATGTTCACCAAAACAAGACCAGGCACCTTATTAGATGCTTTGTATCGCTGCTGTAGCAATTTCTGTCTCTAATGCATGTAGAAAGAGTTTAGCCTCAGGTAGGTTAGTCTCCAACAGATGGATACAGTCTTGTTTCTTGCTCTTCATTTTGTTTAAAGTACGGTCCAGTAAATGCGTGTTGAGATGCACCAGCTGCTGGATTAAGTCCTTCGCTGTAGGATAGATGGAAAAATTCCTATTGCACTCAGACAATAGTCTAGATTGTAGATATTCAGTATTTAAAAAGACTGGTGGGTTTGGGTATTTTTTTAGTTCCCAAAGTAACATCAATGCAAAAATGTCAAGAACCTATGAGTATCGTGCACCTACAGAGATAAGGTGCAGTAGTGTGGAAATCTTAGTGTTTAAGTTTTGAACTTAGATCTAAAGATTTGTTAAATCTTGTAGTCCCTTCTATGAATGTAGCTTGAGGTTTTTAAAGTTGACACATTGACACTTATTTTAATTAACTATAACTCAGTTTCAATTTTGTGCTATTTTTCTACACATATTTCACTGTAATACATTGTTTCTGTTCTTACAATCATATTTCACATCGAGTGCCTCAGGCAGCACCTGTAGATATCCATACTGTTTGTGAAATGGGGAAAGAGAACACTTGGGTTTAGAGAGTGAATAGACAGGATATAGCTTTAATTCACCTGTGTTTGTGGTGTTTGTTCCAGGAGTGCTGCATTGCTGTACCTCTGTCTCAGATTGTATTTATCGAAGAGCAAGCAGCTGGGATAGGAAAAAGGTACGGCCATCCTCATTGTCTTTTTCAGATGGATCCTTTCTCATGCATGTTATGTGAGGTACCCAATATTATAGATTAATTCATGGTAGGTTCCATTTGCAATCTTATGTTTCCACACTGACAGCCACAAGGACCAAATGTGTAAGAGAGTCATGATTGATGTGATTTGTTAAGTAACTGTCATGTAATCATGACTAAACAAGTGTGTGTCGATTTTAGAGGTCTTTTCCGACATAAACTATTCTATGATTTTAAGTTTCTAAAGAGAGAAAAAAATTTACCTGGAGAAATATATACACAATTAACCTCTGCTTGCAGCCTACAATCAGATCGGTACGGTAATATGCTGGGGGTATTCAGAAGAAATCAGTTAATTCACTAATGCTGATGAAATAAATAAAGACCAATGAAAAGAGTATTAGTAAAATGAGATGGGAATGGGGGACTTGCAGTCCTATTGTCATAGCAGTCTGTTAATTTTCCTAAAATCATGCACTCCCAAGGTCTGTTTTGGTAGTAGGTGTCGTTTTAGACTGTTATTTCCATGCATGTTGCCTTTGAATGTTGGTTTTGGATAAGTTCACATACAGTGTCCACAAGTGACATATAAAAGTAGGATAGATTACACATAATATTGAAACCTTTTGTTTTCCTGTGTCAAAGATAGCGTATTTTGGCTTTTGACCTGCAATAACTACTGCCAAATTACATGACAACGTGACAATCACTTTTTGTCCTAACTAAAAGGTTTTTTGGAAATTATTGCTTGAAATTTTAAAATTTGTTATGTTTATTTCTTAAGAATTGGTGGTAGGTACATTTTAAATTTGTAAAATGTTTCTGCTTTAGAGGCTGTAGTAGTTTTTGCAAGACATACTTCATCAAAATATTTAAATGTTGATGCATAAATGTAAAGCATTATTTGATCATCTGTAGCTTTTATGTGAGATAGTTAAAAGAGGTTTTGATGAAAAGGTTAACTTTGATGCAGAAATGGTTTATTTGGATATTACAGAAATATCTTCTCTCTCCTTTACCTTTTCCTTAGTGCCAAAATAGTAGTTCATCTTCATCCTGCTTCTTCAAACAAAGAGCCTGGTCCATTCCAAAGCAGCAAATATTCCTATATCAAGCTTTCTTTCAAAGAACATGGCCAGATTGAGGTAAGTCTTGTACCATAGATGCCGAGCAAATCAGGTGTTTGGACATGGTTTTGTCCTCTTGCTGTGTTAGTGATAATCTTCTGTGATCTTTCCATGTTTACTTTTGAGGTGGAGCTTTTTCAATACATCCTTTTGGAAGACAAACACTGTGAGCCTCCCATGTTCTATACTTTCATTAAATGCTGCAAATAAAGTTCCAAAAATGTCAGTAGGCATTACGAGGCTAGTCCTTATTTTAGGGCGTTGAGTATAATCTTATACTTCCTTTTTTAATCTACTAAATTGAAGACAGGATTTTCCAAAATGACATCTCTGAAATCTGTTAAATGTTTAACAGAGTAAAAGATGTTTCTTTGTACCTAACCCTCTGTGGAAGAGAAATCAAACAACTTATTCCTAATTATCTAATTTTATTGCTGAACACCTTTTGTTGCCTCAGAACTTGCATTCATTTTACACTTTATAAATATTTTTTTTAACCTACACCAAATCTCAAAGGCTTTGAGCAAAGAAAAGAGTGTAATATATTCTTAAAAGAAGGCTTATCCTAAAAACCAAACAAATTGCACTCTGTAAAGAAATTTCACAGTGGAAGATCCTCATTTGATGAGACTGAGAACTTTAACTTTGGACTGTGGAAAAAGCAGTACCTGCACACTGCAGAAAATCAGATTTTCAACTCAAATTAGTTAGAAATGTCTTAAAAAGGCATGTGCTTGATCAGACTCACTTTCATTTCTTTGTGAGCAGTTTTCAGATTATGATGACTGTAGATTTATGCATAGTATAAATGTGTGTTTTTCCTCAATCATAATCGTAATTATTTTAATGTTAATGTTGTGTCTGAAAATCAAACTTAGTGGTTCCCTAGCACATCAATTACACCTGAACCTTTCTTTATGACTTCCGAATGCTTTCCTTTGAACCTGAACAACAAAAAGGGTGGAATAGATTTTCTTTCTGGATATTGGTCAGTGAGATACATGTAGTGTTAACTAATGCCACTTTCTGATATTAGCAATAAACAAATCAGTTTAATTGATCTGTGTGGTTGTTTTTATATTGTTAGATTAGCAGATCAATAGCAATTGGATTGTTCAACTTTTCCTTCCTTTACAAGCATGCCTTTGAGTATACCTCAACATTTTTAACTTTAGCGTGGTTTGGGATATTTTGAATATCTGAAGAAATATTTTACAATAGAAGTACTTAGTGACTACATGGCTCCTCCTCTAATGTGAATAGTTTTGAAGACTGGACGTTAAGAATTTCCATATAATGAGTTCTGTACCATGGATGTGTAGGTATTACCATGCTTTGTCTCCATGCTTGGTGAAGTTTATTTCATCACCACCAAGATGCTAAAAATACCCAGAGGTACTCTGCACAGCTAATGAAACATCTGTTGTCACTCTTTAATGTTTGCAGTTCTATAGACGATTATCAGAAGAAATCACACAAAGGAGATGGGAGAGCATGCCCACTGGTCAGGCCATGCAAGTTAACAAGGATTCACAGGTATGTGCAGAGCTTCTGAGCAGGATCTCTTACTGCCACACTTCTTATTGTGTGTAATCTCTTATTGCCACTTCTTGCCACACCCATATCCTGCATCCAGGATGTGACTCTCTAACCAACATCATGGGCTCATGCAGGAATTCAGCTTTAGTTTGCCTGTTTTTTCACTGGCATAAATTAGTTTCTCGTTTGCATTTTTCACCTGACAGAACACAGTAGCATCTCTTGAATGTGTTTAAATAATGAACTCTTTTTTTTTGTTTGTTTCAACTGGACACACACACACACACAACTGTGCAAATAAAATACTTATTTGCATATGTTTTTATTCAGCATGTGAGGTCCAATGATGCTGGAAAATTTTTTTGTCTTAATTGTGATTTCTGGGTTGGTTTTTTTTGTTGTTGCTGGAAGTCAAATATATAACATAACTTTTATATAACTCTTTGAAACCTATATATGTTTGATTTGAATGTGTATTCTAAATGGACAGTTGTTAGGGAGAATGTCATATGTTAAAATATCTTCTTTATCTGCTTTCATACTTCTAGGTTACACACTCTGATAAACGTGTAGGTGTTGTTTCTATATATTAATGTGCTGAATATATGAATATATAGTATTGTATGAATGAAATAGGATGATTTAAAGATTGTTCCGTATGAAATCCTTTATGTCCCCTTTGGTCAATGTAGTACCTATAAGCACAGTTGCATTTGGAGTAATGCATGAAGAATCTAATCAAAATGCTTTCCCTGCTGTACTTAAGCCATAGCAACTCATTAACACCATTGCTAAGATTTGCAGTCAGAGATTAGAGGCCTGACACTGCTGCCACTTAGGTACCAGCCTTTCTAGAAGACATTTGGCATCTGGTAAAAGTTCCACCATTGCCCCAGTTCTAATACTTCTGAGGAAGGTAAATTAGACTGCACTTAGCATTATGTTTCTATGTTTCTGTTTTTCAGGCTGGGTTTCTTGAAGTAATACCCTCAGGCATTTCCACAGCTCTAGTATGGATGCTCACATGGACTTGGGAGGCTAGAATTGAGATGAGCTGGATTACTCAGTCTAGATATTAAGCCATATTAATAGCTTCAATATATTATCAATATCATTATTTGTCTAGTACAGCAAATTTATACATGGTTCACATTTCTTGTTTATTTTTTTTCAATGGTTTAAAAATTACTGTCAAGAAATGCATGAAATATTGTATGAATGATATCTGCTGTTTGAGGGAATATTTCCTGTCCTCTAATTTTCACACTGAGGCAGGTGAGAAAACTCAGCATTTCCTATTTTGAGTCTTTACTTTTTGTTTTTTTTCCCCAGGCAGGAAGAATAAGGGCTGTAGGAATTGTAGGTATTGAAAGGAAATTAGAAGAAAAAAGAAAAGAGACTGACAAAAACATTTCCGAGGTAGGTACTTTTGAAGTTTCAAGGTCAACCACCGGTCTGAACTATTTACATTCATTCACACTTTCTTTTAGGGACAGTTGAGACTATTTATTGTTTTTGTTGAGAAGTCTGAATTGATTAAGAGTGTACAGTTTACAGTTATTTATTTTGTTTAACTGGCTTTTCAGTATATGTAAAGGTACTTCATTAAAACAATTCCTTTCAAGAAGATTGTTCTTTGAAACTAACAGTGTGTATTTATTAAACTAATTTTGGTTTCAATTGAAAACTGAATATATATTAAGCAGTATATGCTGATCCAAGTGTCTGCACATAACTGTGGTGAAGTTAGATTTTCATCTTATAGTCAGGTTTTTAAATGTTACATTTAGGCTTATAATTACAGTAAAATGATTTGCAGTCCAGGCATTGACAAGATGTTACAAGTATTTTGCAAAAATACCTGGGCTAGATGGACATCATCCTTTTCCATAGAACCAGCACAATTGTTGAATTCCAGATATCAATACTGGTGGACAGCAGAGACATTTAATTTCTTCATACATACCTGAGAGCAATACCTTCAAAAATAGTCTGATTGTGTCTTGGTAGTAGAGATTAATACAAAAGTACTAATAAACTACATGCAGCAGATTTGTTCTTTTGGCAAAGCTTTATTGAATTCAGTGTGCCACGAGAAAAAGGCATTCCCTGCTCTAATACTTACGAAAATGAGAGTGCCTTTGCAGCCATGTGCTGTTTCAGATACTGGGAACATTAAACCTCTTTGCTTTCTGTCTGTGAGGAACGTAATGAATGAAGTTTTGTGTGTAGTTCAAAAGGTATTGTGGTTACATGCGTGTGTGTATATAGTTCAAAAGGCATTGTCTGCTTATTTTTTTCTTTAGTAGCTTTGTCAGAGAGTAAAAGAAATCCACTTATACATGCTGTATGAGCAGAGGAAAACCGTGACTTGTAAAATCCTGCCTTCCTCCAGCTTTTAATGTTATAAGTGACTTAATTTAAAAAATGGTGCCCTGGCTTCCAGGAAAAGGCTTCCTGCATCTGCTGTTCAGTGCTGATAAGAATCCAGTTCTTTAGCCCTTTGTTTATCTGAGGAAGTTCCTGTTAGGTGTGTGCACATTCCCCTTTGTTTCCAGGCCTGCCCTGGGTGAGTCAGGCAGAGGAGGAGTTAGACACAGCATGCTGTTTATTTAGCTAAATCAAGGGTTCTTTTGATGAATGTTGTTTTCATGCAGGTATAGAGATTAGAAATAAGCTGGGAAAAGCCCTGTTAGAAAACTTCTTGTTGATATCATATACAAGTAGAGTAGCAGGACTTTGATTTTCACTAGAGATTGGGAAACCTATTGTAAATTTTTCAATTTGGCAGATTAGGGAGTAAGAAGAAGTATTCCAAAGAGAAGCTTTTGTTTTCTTAGTGGTAAATTATTGTTATGCAGTGGTATATTTTCTTTTCTCCCTGTGGACCACTTAATTTTGGTGGTACCTAACCCAGGTACCAAGTGTTAGGAGACTAAACTTGTCCAGTCAATGGAGAAACACTGGTACTGTCGGGACGTGAAAAGCAAGCCCTGTCTCTTTCTAGAGGCATCTCCTTTTGTTCTTTGTATGTTGAATCTCTGACCAATAAGCTTCTACATAAGGCACCTATACACAGATGGGAACATTGGGGTCTTCCTGCAAAAACACTGCTAAAGTGTGTCTTTGTAGTGGGGGATTAGTCAGAGTAAGCCAGAAATGACATAGAGGCAGTGACTAGAAGCTGTAGGCAGGATGTCTCTCTGGCCATTTGACAGTGTAACTGAACCTTCTTTACTTGTGGCTGGAGGGCTTGTGTGCTGCTGTCAGGCAAACATTAGATGAAAAGGTTCAGGAATTTTTCTCACACGAGTTGTTCAGAAAAGGTTTTTTGAAAAAGGTTGACCACCTGGACATGTTGTCATGTATTTGAGAGAATTGAGGAGGCTGAATGAATGTGTGTTGATGAGAGTGGGAGAAAAGCAAGTTGCTTTTTGATATAGTTGCATTAATGGAGTTGCTAGCTCTCTTTTTTTTAACATGAATTTTTTTAATGCTAGTTTATCATTACTAAAAGTTTGGAATTTCAGTATACCTTCAGCTATTTTTAATGTATGATTTATTTAAGCCTAAAAACCGTTTGTGAGTTGTAGAGTTGTTGTGTTGGAGACCATAGCATTTTATTGGAGTACTGAAATGAAGAGATGTTACCACACATTGCAGAGGTTTGGTCCCTCTGGTACCCTCTTCCTTGCTGATTTGAAATGAGTGTTTCTTACTAACTAAGTAACATCCCCTGATTAAAGTAAAGCTGTCTTGTCGGGAGGAGTACATCTGTAGCTTTACAGCTGTCTTGCAGCTGGCCAGAAACAACCAATCTCCTTGAATGAGGGTCAGCTGTTGATGGTAGGGATAAAACCTACCATCACCACCCAGAAACCTTCTCCCACCTTATAGAGAGCATAATAAACTTGGACAGTTTAATCTTTTCTGGGTCTCAGTATCTCATTGTCCTTCCTATCACATGGACATCATAAATCATATCGAAATTCTCTTCACATGCTGGAAAAGTGTGTGATTGTTTGAATCTCTTCGGCATTCTTTGTTGTGTAAGTTTATTTTAATTATAAGACATGCTGTAAAACAGTTGTATCAACAAATAAGGTATGGTATCTCACATTGTAACATACTAATCTAAAGGGGTAGCAGCTCTTATGAATACCTTAGGTAGGTGGACAAAGGCACCTCCCTGTATCCATGAAGCTGAATGCTGTAGTTATACTGATCTGCGTTGTCTGCTTTTCGTTTCAGGCTTTTGAGGACCTTAGCAAACTAATGGAGAAGGTATGGATGGATGGCATGTGTCACTTGTTCAAGTAGACTTACGCTTGTTTTCTCAGTTTTAAGCACAGTTTTCTCTGTTGAGCTGAAAGTTAACTTACCTGTGTGTGTTTCTTGATAGGCTAAGGAAATGGTGGAGTTATCCAAGTCAATAGCTAATAAGATTAAAGAAAAACAAGGTGACATCACTGAGGATGAGGTAATTTAATTTTGTTTTTAAATTCTACAAAAATGTTCCTATGAAAAGCAAAAAGCTATCTGTTTAATAATGTAATGTTAATAAAAACCCTTGCTGGTTGGTTTTTTGTGTTTAGTCCCTTATATTTGGTGTCGAGTTTACTTGCTTAGTGTTAATTTTTCTTTAACCCTTTTTAAAAGCAATGATTTTACTGCTTTTGTATAATTTTTTCTATTTTTTTACCTGTGCTGGTCAAAAATATATGGTACTAAGTCTTACCTACTCTTTGCATAGTAATTCACTTTATTGGTAGCAAACTGAAGGATTTATTCCCCAAAACTGTGTTATAGTAATAAAATTAAAGACTTTTAAAAACCAGAATCACTTATTAGCTGATGTACTTTTAAATTTATTTGTTTGTTTGCTTCTTCAGACCATTAGGTTCAAGTCCTATCTACTGAGTATGGGAATAGCTAATCCAGTGACGAGGGAAACGTGTGGATCTGGTACACAGTACCACATGCAGCTAGCAAAGCAACTGGCTGGAATCCTGCAGACACCCTTAGAGGTAAAGCACCACACCTTGCACCAGCATTTTCCATGTGTTGCTGAATTTCGATTGTAGGTGTGTTTTGGCTGTTGTACTCTGCCTCTTTTTAAAGCAGATTTAGCAGCATAGCCTCCTATCCAGTGTTAATGGGAGGAATATATATTGTCTTTCTGAATAAAAAAAGTTCATAAGTATGAATTTTTCTTTGGACTAACGGCATCAACTTCTAATTTGCAAAATGTTGATGAGATTTAGAAAATTGTTCAAGTGGTCTTTCTTCTATTTGAATAGCCCTGTATTCATCCCTTGCTGCAGAATGTTTTTTTTTAAGAAAGAATGAAATTACACTCACTGATTAAAAATATAAGTAATGAATCTTAAAGTGCTTAAAATATACATCTTTTCCAAATATAGGACAGAATTATTAAGTAGATTACCAGCCCTTAGTAATATCTCCTGTTTTAATTTATCTTAAGCTATTGCAGATTACAGGTTTCTCACCAAAAAGTTAAATTCCATGTTGCAACTTAAAAGGCTATGTTGCTACTAAAAAGCATACATACTACAGTATTTTTGTGAAAGGTATGTGCTACCTGCTGTGATCAGAATGGAAAACTGAGTTTGTCTGAAAAGTAAAAATGGTAAATTGATTGATAGATTTAATATATTGAAATTATTTGTTCCTGTGATTTGTTCTCTGCTTCAAAATCAAAGCAATTCACAGTCCTTCAGTGTAGTGTCACTGTTTTGCATTTTAAAATTATTAGTGAAAGGTGTAACTTAGCTCTTTAGTTTTTCCCATTAGGGCCCATCATTTAGCCCCTCTGTTTTAGCTATTTAGTCAGCCACCTGCAAATAGAGATGCTGTGTTTTCTGGGTTAATGCTGTTTCTCTTACCAGTCTTTTGCTTATTAACACAGGAACGAGGGGGGATCATGTCTCTTACAGAAGTGTACTGCCTCGTGAATCGTGCTCGAGGGCTAGAGGTGAGACACTGCGTTGGCTCAATATTTTATAGCAAGACTTCAGTGATAAGGAAATTAAAAAGGGTAAAAATGTTCCCTGCCAGTTGCTCATTCTACTTGTCTACAGCAAGATGTGATCAGTTCTTTATTAAAATTAGAGGGTTTTTACCTTTTTCCTTTCTCATTCTTACATGTAATACTTAGGTATCCTTTATAAGTTGTGATAATGTATGCTGCTTTTTATGATACCATGTGAAAGGGAAAATCCATACTTATCTGGAAACAAAACTTAAAGGACAGAGACTACTAAAGAATGGTGAATGTTCTGGGTTTTTTTTTACAAAATACAACAATTCTTCCTTTAAGCAGGGCAAGAAGGATTATTATAGAACACATAGGAAGGGAACAGAAAGGAGCATAGAAGCCAAGAAAGTAGACTGCACAATAGAAAGGAAAAAGAATTAACAATAAATGTAGCCTGGTGTATTTTATAGCTGCTAAACTAAAGCTTTGTTTGTTTTGATGTTATACTATGCACCTGAAATGCAAGCTGTGAATAAATATGTTTTATTATTTTAATAGTTGCTGTCACCAGAAGATTTAGTAAATGCTTGTAAAATGCTGGAATCACTGAAATTGCCACTAAGGTAAGAGATTTATAGATTTATTGATAAAGCATGGTACTCACAGGTCAGACCACGATGATTTAATGTTTTACTTGCAGTAGATTATTTTGTTGTTGCTGTGGGTATTTTTAACAAAGTCATTCTTTGCTCAAAGGATGTTGGCATCTGCATCAACATCCACTCTACATTAAGGCATTAAGTTTTAGCTAGGAAGACATTATTTTTTTCACTTACAAATTTTTCAGACTGGAAAAGGGTTTAACCAAGACCAGACATATGCCCTGCTCTTTTCTGTCTCTTCAGATTTTGAAGATGCTATTAAGCTTAAGTTCATCTTACAGAGCTTGTTTGGGGCTTGGGGGATTTTTTCCCCTTTTGTAATGTGGTTATAGGTGTGGATGCATTAGAAATGTGACCATAGGTGATGTGCACAGGGTTTTTAGTTACTTTGCCTCTCTTTTTTGATTTTAGGCTTCGGATATTTGATAGTGGTGTGATGGTGATTGAACTCCAGTCTCATAATGAAGAGGAAATGGTAGCTGCTGCTTTAGAGACAGTAAGTGTACTTCATTTCCTTCAGTGTTCTGCCCATGCTAGGGAAATTTAAACACATTAGGTAAAAAACTTGAGGTATGGGATTTCCTCTTGAGGTTTCAAAATACAAAACATTCCACTTCATATCTTCTAAGAGAAATATTTAAATAGCACTTCTCATCTTCAAAGTTTTGTGCAGGCAATAATCTTAGTCATTACATTCTCTTTAAGAAATAAATCACTTTTCTATCTCTTTTCAAAGTTTATTAACCTTCAGCCTTCGTCCAAATCTTTTGCACTGTAGGATGAAATTCATGGCATGTATTGAGCACCTAATTTAACAGAAGTGGACTTCAGACACTGTACATGATGTGCTTGAAGGCAGTGGGAGCAGCTCTTAAATGTTGATATAGGTAGTTGTTTGGGTTGGGTTTATTTCACAGAACAGTACAGTGTGTGTGTGTAACATCTTGTACCGAGTTTAATGCTGTGAAGAGCACTCAGTTGGAGAGTAGTGTGTATAGGAGTAAGCTAGCTTCATCAGGGAGAAGATAGTATGAATTTCTCAGTGTCATAAACCTTTGTGGTCTTGCTGCTTCTGGACACTTTACATCCTGTTACCCCATTATTTGATGCATTTTTGTGTGTCTTTCTCAGTGGAATGTAACTTTTTGATTTTCATACCTTTGAAAAAAGGCTGATTTAGTGTATCCAAAGTTAAATGTCAAAGTCAAAGAGGGGGCAGTTGAGAAAAGTAGAGCTATCACAGACACCTCCTCACTTGACACGCGATAGACTGTTCAGTGCATTTTGCATGAGTGTCACCATATAGCTTTTGCTTATCAGAAAGATTTTTAGATAAGAGAAATGTATACAGCATTTAAAAGATTCCATTCTAAAATGCTTAAGTCTTTCAAGATATGTTAATATTTTCAGTTTATTTTCTTATATTTATGGAAAAATACCTAGACCATTTTAGGGGTTTTTTTCTGATTATTTTTGGTTTCTAATGAATTTGTTGCCTTCAGTAAGAGTGCTTATGAAAGGAAAAACCTTTCTTGATAACAAAGGAGGTCAACTGCAAAAAGTAACAGTGTTACCAAGGTGTCCTTTTTTCTGTTATTTTCATAATGTGAGACTTTGACACCATAGAAAAATGCAAGGGAGAGGCTTCAACTGAGGAAGACTAGCCCATACAGGAAAGGGCAGATGAGATCAGACTTGTGGCCAAAAGCACCCTGTACTTTAATGTTACTGCAGATTTTACATTAAGTTCTGAGAAGAAGTGAAAGGAAGCCATAGGATTTCATGCAGGGGAGAGATGTGGTTTTGAATGGCTGGTGAAGACAGGAAATGACATGGACATTAAAGGAATCCAGAGTCACCCTTGATGAGAGTAGTGGTTTGGGAAGGAAAGATAATTAATCACCAGTTGTATAGCTGACGTCCATTACTCAGATTTGATCGCTTAGCTTCCGAAAATCTCGTGTTAGGACTAATTTAATCTGAGTTTCTGTAAAAGGACTACTGCTGAGAATGATGCAGAATAGACCCCTCCCCACCCAGTTATGTGGGAAGCAGGAAATGGCAACTACATCCGGATTTACAACTTTGCTTGAATCTAAAGCAATGGAGAAATGGAATTACTAATTTTTAGGGTAATAAAACATGTTTATCAGGGAAATTCAATGCAATAATAAGTCTAGGCTGCATATGTAGTATTTATGTAGTATTTTAAACATCCAAGTGTCCAACATGTGTGAGAAAGTTTCATTTTAGTATGTATTAAGTAGCATGGTTGAGACAAAAGGGCCAAAGTTTTGAGTCCCAGGAGTGAACCTGTCTTTTGTGTCAGCTGAATGTGATGGTGGCTTTTAGTTATCCCTCTAGTATGCCATAATGTCATGTGAAGTAGTAAGGTTTGGGAATTTTCCTGTAGGCAATGGATGTACTTTAGATGCCATAAAACTCAAATTCTTCACTTCTACCTGAGATGACTTGTATTTCTACATTGATGAGCTGCCCTGAACAGGTCTTTTATTTCCTCATTTAGGCTTCAGTGTTTGCAGAATCACTTAGGATAGTTCTGCTGTGTAAATACTGATAGAGACTGTATTCTGCTGTCTGAGCTATTTTTATTTTTCTGTTCATTTTGGTCCCAAAGCATCTTTAAAAAAAAATCCAAAGGAAAGGGTACCATATGATTTTTTTACAGATTTAACTCTTTTCTCTCTTCCTTTTTTATATTTGGCAGTTTTCCCAGGACACAGAAGAGATGCTTCTAAGGGGAAATACTCATAATGAGTTGTACTTTTTTAAAATGCAAGCAAACTAATTTTCTTCTCAAGGGATTTGTTACCAATTCATCACTTCTCAAGGCTAGACCTGAATCAGTAGCTGAGAGAACTTTGTTGTTCTTTTAATGCCCTAGTTTGTTTATTTGTGTATTTGGTCTTTGACAGGTATCTGAAAAGGGTTCTCTCACAGCTGATGAGTTTGCTAAGCTGGTGGGGATGTCTGTTCTCTTAGCCAAAGAAAGGTAAGTAGCAATCGTTGTGTTTAATCCTTTAGTTACCATGTTGTCCTCAACTAATACAGGACATCTTCTTCTGCTTTCTCTAGGCTGCTTCTTGCTGAAAAGATGGGACATCTTTGCAGAGATGATTCAGTGGAAGGCTTGAGATTCTACCCAAATTTATTTCTGACACAAAGCTAATACCATTTGTGTACAATTTGTTATGTAATGGTTGAACAAGAGAGTAGAGGGCAGAATACTTCCAAGAACTGACTTTAAAAATTTTATTTTGTTAGTCAGCTGCAACAGACATGAACACTGCAATGCTTTTACAGTTCTCAGGTATTTCAAGTGCTGAATCCTCTCACATGGAACTGAAAGGAAATAGAAATCACAATGTCAGAAGCATGTCAATTGTCTCAAGACAACTCACTCATTTTTCAAGTTTTATTTGATGTGCTCTGTAGTTTCTCACTTCAAGAGAAGATTCCACACCAGTGAAAGTGGAAAGAATATCTCCACAGAGTGCTGTGAGGGCAGCGCCCAGAAGCCAGGTTACTGCATACTCCAATTCCAGTTTGTTTATGTCTGGAGCAACAAAGCAGACAGATGTATCCACAGTGATAAGAAACAGGACTTTGGTGCGTACTGAGATGTAAGGAGCAAACCAGTGTAGAGTAACCCCTTCTCCCAGAAGTGATGAGCAGTTTTCTAAGGGAGGATCTTGGGGTTCTGTAATTTGAGAGAGAACCTGCTGCAAGAGAGATTACTGTATGTCATGTGAACCTAGAAATTACCATGTTTATTTTGTCATATCTTACACTAATATCTCAGATAGAAGCATTGTTAGCACAGACTTCCTCCCTTCTCTTTCCTTGCCATCTTCCTTCCTGTCCATTTATGTTGCACTTTGGGTGCCCTTTCTCTGTCCTGTCTGTAGCAGAGTGGAGCAGCCTCCTGTCACTTTACCAGACTCTGTGCTTTAATGTGCTTGTATTTTATCTTCTAACAAAAGATCATTTGTTTGTTTCATCAGCCTATTACCTCTTTTGGGGAAACAGTTCATTTGCTTACCTCTCATATGTGAAAATTAATATGCTTTCCATACTGAAGGGAGGAAGAAGACTATCACCCTGTGTTTAATAATCACAAGGTATCATTGTTTGGTATTCCTCACGCTGTGTTCACACTGAATGCAATATAATAGCCTCGGTTTTCATAACTCCAGTGGAGTTGCTACACTACTTGAAGATCTGTTGTCATGATAATAACAGTTAAGTGGATGTTTATGATCCACATTACCTAAATTTTTGGCATTTTGAAGTGACTATTTTTAATAAATAAAGTTAATTCAAGGTATGGGCAAGGACAGCATACAGGTAACTGCATTGTGGTTGTAATGGCCAGATCAACTTTACAAGAAAAGACAAAAAGGCTTTTAATATGAGCCTGAAAAGATTTTCAGAACTATTTCAGTGTTACCAAAACTTAGACATGAGTTAAGAGCCTGCCAATAAGGAGTTCAGTGCAGAGATTCCCACAGTGATCCTGTAGGATGTCCTTTTTATCCAGTGAATTGTGTCCTCTTACTCTTGTCACAAGCAAACTTCCATGCAGTGCTTTCTTTAGGGCAGTTTTTCTCTGCTCCATGAGGGTGCTAAAACTTATGTCTTTGACACGGCTGAAGGAACCAGTTCCACACTATTCTTACTGTGTTAGTCACCTGGTACCATCTCTTCAGGAGCCTTACAGCTTGCTGCTTTCCTTCATCCTCCCCACAACGCACGGGAGACATCCATGCAAAGTACACTGGGCACCACATATCTAAGGAGGGACTGAAAAGTGAGAAATTTGGAAGCAAAAAGCTGTTTTGTGACAACTATTGCTTTTGCCCAATAAAAACCTGTCACGGAAGGCCAGTGGTTTGCGGGCCTGAACCTCTCCCCACAAGGGGGCACGTCATGTGCAGGAAGAACAAAACCTGAAAGGAAATGCCAAGTGTAAACTGCCAGCCTCTGTTCCTCCAACCCCAAGTGTTTCATTATCTTAATTAAGCAATAATAATACAGCCTGTTTAGAATAATGGTACTTTCTCAAGCTTTTCTTTCCCAAGACTTTTCCTTTGTTTTTCCTCCAGGGAAGAAGTCTATAGTGTAAATTATATAGCTGGTTTAGAATTTAAACAGACACATGAGAAAATGGCTACTAGAAAGCAAGAAAAATTAAAACATTTTCTTAAATAGACTGTTCTGTTGAGTTTTTTTCCTTTTAAATGTTTTAAATGCTTTAAAATCTTTACACATTAAAATCATGTGGTTCCATCGGGCAGGTTTTTAAAGCATATCATAGTTTTGCTGTCTCACTTTGTACCTAAAAGGATACAATATGGTTTTGATTTAAAGGGCAGAATTAAATGTAATTAGAAGGCCTTGCTTCTGTTGCTGAGTAGCCTGTGAGCCACCCCAGCCAGAACAGTCAAACTATAGGTGTTTACACAAGCACTGCTTTCGTGAGGGAAGCACTTTGAGTGCAAGCCAAGCATTTTTATACATGTGCTAGCACTGGCAAGGCATTTGGCACATTTAAATGTGTTTTCCCAGCTGACATAGAACTGAAGTCATGTATCCAAAATCACAGGGAGAGCCAGCTGTTGGGTGAACAAGGGGAGTGACGTGTACAGGTGTGTGGTACCATGGTGGTGCACCACACTGTCCTAAACTGTCATTGCTCGGTCCCATTTCCTTTGGTACTGCCAGCAAGAAATCTATTGACTGTTGAAGCAGGGTTCTAGGAGAGAGGAAAATGTAGGAATTGCCATCCTTACAGATTATACTAGTTTAATACAGAAGGTGCGCATATGAACCTTTCCTGTTTTGATTATTCCTAGGATATTTGTATCATAATATATGACCATTACCTCATCTTACTGGGGCTGCCTACACAAATAGTGCTTGTCTTTTTATGGAGCAGTCTTAAATGATGATTATGTTTTTCATTTGAAAACATGGGCCTTTTTATACCTCTGACAGGAAAACACTCCTCAGGAATCTGTACATCTTTTCCGTTTCTCCTTTGCCTTTGTTTTCAGGAAAATTATATTCAGCCTATGGAAACATGGATCTAATCTAGACCATATTTATGAAATGCAAATTTTTTTTCTTCTGAAAAATATACATGGATGTGCATTTGGAAGTCCTCAGAAATGTATCTCTCATAATCATTACTGAGTGCATACTGATTAGCTAAACTCTTTGATGCTCAGTTCTTCTAACAGGACTTTTATGGTTTGTCCAAAGAGCCTAACTGTGCTTCTAAAATTAGTGCAAGTATTGTCACTGAATTCATGAGAACAGTAGTGGGAGACAGTGGGAGCCTGTTGCCAACAGTCGAGGTTCCTGCTTCCTGAGGCCTGGGAGGCACTCATTTGCAACTGGACAGTTCTTTCAAAAAACACACTGTAAAGGCAGGAATGGCCAGTTCAAAATTATTTGTGGATTTGATAAGAAATCATAATTTTCTCTGGGAGGAACTCCCTCTCCAATATATTTTATGTTGAGTTCAATTGACAAATCTGACAATTATGTTCCTCCTCCTATTCTAGCAGTTCCCATTTCATCCTAACTCTCAACCCTTCAGGCATTCATGTGAAATGCAAGACCTGTAATTCCAGGTCACCTGCTGGGAAGACTTCAACTATCATTTTATTTTCTGAAGAATGAGCTACAAGTATTCATGCTGAGCGAATATTCTAGACATGTCTCTTGGCAACATTTGTCTGTATTCTAAAGATCTATTTAAATACTTTTATTGGAGCAGAAGTCCAAGTATCTGTCCTCCCAAACACCTCCCAGGTAGTTGTCCTGTCCAGCAGGCTTGAGAGTAATTTTTCTTTGTGGTTTAGAATTGAGGTATTATTCAAAAAAAAAAAAAAAAGACCAAGAAACTAACCAAAAACACACATCAAAACACAAAAATTCCAGGAGTGACTGAGACAACTTAAGTTTCAGAAAACCCCACAGCCTGCTAGTTAGCACATGCTCATGGAGTGGCAGACCTGACAGAAACCACACTGCTTCATATCCCTGCTCCAGACGAAAGACCAGGTAGGATCTGGTGTCTCCTGCTTTTCCACTGGACTCTGAATGCTGTGACTTCAAGTTTTCTACTGATGAAAGAGCACATTAAACCCTGCCTGGCCATGCTCACAGCAGAGATGGACAGCAAGTTCAAGGTAAAAGGGGCTAGTACTGATGGAATAGTTGATGTGAATCTAATCCTGCTCTGATGACAAGGCTCAGACTATTTAGACTTCTTGCACTGGAATACAATTCCAAGTATTTTATGTACTTTTTGTACATAAAATACTTGGAATTGTTTTGTACATGTATTTTATGATCATCAGTATCATCTCAGGAAGTTGTAAAGGTGGGGACTGATCCAATCGAAATGCTGTTTCACCCTATTTTTCAAGCCAACAGTTATGTTGGTGCTCCTGTGTCACTTGCTTCATACATGCAGAACACTCCCAGAAACTAAAAGACCAAAGTTGTTACTTTCTTTTAACCAAAAAAACATTGCAGGAGGATACATTCTATGTGAAGCACTCTCTTTTTGCAAAAAACAAAAAAAGCCAGCACAGTTGCACAGAATACATTTGTGTCTGTTGCGTTTTTACTGTGGCTATTTAGTGACTCACTTCATGTAGGTAGAATTCTTTCTAAATGTTGCCTAAATATAACAGTATTGGACACGGTATATGAGAAACGTCTGTTGTTTCAGCCAGGCTCAGCAGCTGTGTGTGGGGGGCACAATTCCCCCAGGTTTCACTTAGCATTGGACGGAGAATTGCAGGTGTGTCCTTAAATTACAAAAATACTCTGGTTTGATCCACCCATTAGATGAGAATGGCAAAACTCCCACCGACTTCAAACACAGCCTTTGTTGTGATTATCAAATGCTGACTCGTTAGCAGCTGTGGAAATGGGTGTATTGGGTATGGCTGAGCTCTGGCAGGGAGAAGGAAGATCTTAAAACACATTCTGGAGTGAAAATCAAAATGTTTTGGTCTTTTCAGTAGAAATATCAAACTAGGCACAACTGTTACAAAGGGACTGTTTCTGATCTTTCTGCATTCTTATTGTTTTATGCACAGTGTTTTGGGAAAGTCCAAGATTAGGCTAATTCTGTTTTTCCACCAGGACTCCATTTATAGGTTACAGGGCCAGAAGAGACTAATATGAGCATCTCGCTTGACACAAACTGCAGGACTTCCCTTATTTAATTTGTGTTTGAAGCAGAACTCCTCTTTAGGGACAACAAGAGATTGCATCTTCTGGGAAATCCCACTGCAGCCCTTGGCAGATTATTCCAGTGACTATTACCTGTTGAAAAAATGGTTTTGGTGTACACAATCAGAACCAGTTTAGCTTTGTCTTCTAGCCACTAGACCTAATATTCAATAAGTGTTTTATGAAGCATGAGTTCCTGTCATGGCCAGTCTCCTGGAATATAACAGTTTCTTAAACATTGATCACTTGGAGTCTTTTTGCCCACCCTGTTGTCCTTTTTTCTGCTCTTCCAAAGGCTTTCTGTAGTTACCTAATAGCCACTGTAAATTGTGAACACCAGCACTGGGCCAAGGAAAGCTACAGTAAAAGTGTTAATTGCAGAGGTAATTTGTTGCCCCAGTTTTTATACCTCCAGCCATGCCCACAGAGGGCATTCCCATGTCATCAAACATGTGCTTGAACCTGTGCTCATGTTCAGTTCACTCCCACTTAGCTCAGACTTGTCAAAGTAAGGTGAGATCGTTCTCTGCTCCAAACCTGTGGGCAGCAGCGTGAATTCATGGATGTGACAGTGGGAGCTCAAGATTAGATAACAACTCAGTATGATCTCCAGATCTTTGTAAAGTAATGACTCCCCAGGAGTGAGCTGTGCATCCTGTATCATTCTACAGTCTTTGTTCCTAGATGTGTCATTTTATGGGAGTTATATTAAAACAGGTATTGTTGGCTAAAGCCCAGCTTACTCAGAGGTTGTTCAGGCACAGTGACTTGTCTTCAGAATTTACCATTCTCCCAATCTGTGTGTTATCTGAAAACCTGAGCAGTGATGTTACATCCTCTTTCAGGTCTCTGAAAAATTTTTAAATTGCTAAAGCCTAATCCATGCTTAAATCTTTAGGTAACTACATCCTGCATGAAAATTACACATTAAAAGGACATTTTGAGATCAATTAGTCAACACTTAATCCTTTTAAAGCATAATGTGCTTATTCTACACAAGCATCCTTCATGGAAATACCAGGTTTTACCAATCCAAATATTCGAAGGAAACGTTAAGTATTACTACATTATAACATTGCTCCCTTTACTCACGAAACTAGTAAATTTATCTAAAATACATTTTCCACCAACTTCTGTCAAGTGGCATTGGTGATGCTACTCTCACTTTTATTATCAGCTTCTCCATCCCTGTGCCTGGAATCTGGGTAAGGTTGACAGGTCTGTATCAGCCAGGCTGCTCTCTCTTTACAAACCAACCAAATCAATGAAAACCCACACGTGACAATTCATCCAGTGGTCTGAAACCTCCACAGCATCTCCAGACTAACTGATTGGGAAAAGTATATTAAAAACTGTTGGATGAAAGTTTATCCAGAGCTGCTGATTTTAAGTTCTTTAATTGGAGCTGCTCTTCTTTTACATTCTCAGGCTTGCATTGGTACAGGAAGCATTTTATTACCAATCTTGAACATGGCTTTATCGTCTGTTTTTCACTCCAAAACAGAACAGAAATATTTATTGAACATCAGTGTTTCTTTTGCACTCTACTTGATAAGTCAATTTTTTTCGCATAGCAGTAGACTAGCGACCATTCGTTTCAAATTTATATTAAAATTAGACAAATCTTTCTCACTCAGCATCGCTGACTGCAGATCTAATCTTTTACATTCTTTACCAGCTTTATGCTTCTGATTTAGAACAATTTCTGACAATTTTACAACTTTTTTCTACTAATTTTTATTAATTTAAATGCCTTTGGTCATTAAATTATTCATATTCTTGTCAGTTCTCCAAGACAGACTGCAGGGCAACCTTTCTCTCTTCTTTTTTTCGAAAAATTTTCTTGAACAATACAGAGATATCATTTCCAAAAGGCCATGTTTCAGTTTCTCACTCCTTCCAGCTTTTCGAATTTTTCCCTAAACCACCAAATACTTATATTACCATTTTGGCCCTTACCTTGATCATCCATAACAGATGACTCTCTTGTATCCCAGCCAGCACTGCTTTGGGGGTTTCACAATTAATTCTCCTTTGCCTGTGTGGATGAGGGCAAACAGATTTCTCTGGCTTGCCTGCTTATTATTCCTGCTCCCCTTAGGAAGCTGGAGGTCAATTTAATATCAGCAAGAGATGGCTTTTAGCATATTTTGCACAGATAGAAATCACATACAATGTTGCATCTCTCCCCACAACACAGAGCAGAGAGGGAATTTAGTAGCCAGCCATTCTGCTTTCACACCTGGTGGTCTGTGGACAATATGTGCTACTGCACGATCTTGTTTTTATGCCAACATAAGAAAAAGACATTTTCTTCCCAGCCCAACTGTGCCGGCAGTGGGGACAGAGCCAGAAACCAACACACCACCTTATGGCCACTGAAAACCACCAACACAGCCAATCTGCTGATTGTGCCCTTCATATAAGAACCCTTAATCTGGTTTGGGTAAAATCAAGCAGACCTGTTTCAGCTCCTGGCTGGAGTCAAGGTGGCTGCTCTGGCCTGGCTAAGCAGGGGCAGCTGCCCACAGCCTCTGACACCACCCATCACCACACCTGCAAGTGATTTCTGCACAACTGCCAGCAGCTGGAAAGCACATTATCCCATTTTTACAGGCCATGAATCTTTTTCCTGTCTGACCTTCCTGCCATGCCTGTCTTCAACATTTCAGCCACACGGGCTGCCTCAGCCCAGCAGCTACGTGGGATCTGTGTGCAGGTGGGATCTGTCTGCACTCCCCACTTGCTTATCACGCCGGCAGCTGGTGCTAGAGATCAGCAATTAAAGGTTACTCTCTCTTTGTATCCCTCTGTGTCTAACTTAATTTAGATCTCAGCCTTATGGTTGTGGGCTAAATGGGTACTCGTCTGCTCCCTTGTTCTCCCCATCCCTTCTGTTATTATTTCCCACTCTCCTGGGAGACAACTTTAATGGCAAGGTTTTATCCACCGCTAGCCAGATGCCTCCGAGACCAGCTCAGTTGAAGTATTTTAATGAAAAATATGTTCCTGATGAAATTTGGATGGCATGTTAACAAAGACAGATCTTAGTCCTTAGCATCACAGCAGGTGTATTATGTGCAAACATAATCCACTGTGCTTCAAAGGGTTTAATAAAGTAGCCTGTCTATTTATCCTCTGCTCATTCTCCTGTTGTCTGGGGTCTTTACAATTTCTACCCTATAATCATAGGGGTGACTTGTGATTTCTAATCACCATTTTTTGGACTCTGTTCCCTTTTGGAAGTGTTGACACAGAGGCAATATGGTCTGAAAGAAGGCGCTGAGGGGGAGTGCAGTGACCTGAGCTGCTGTCTTGGCTTTGTTTCTAGCTTTACAGTTTGATCACAATCCCAGCAAATCAGTTTACTCTGGCAGAAAAAAAAATAAGACAAAGCTTTTTTCATCAGTATAGGGAAACAAAGGATCAAAGATCACTCATAACTCATAAAATACTGCAAGGCCATTGGATCAAAGGCACTATAATAAGTGCAAAATACTGTGATACAAGTAAAACATCTTGCCATGTGTTCCAGACTCTTTCCTGCTGCATGGATTTCTTTACCTTCTCTTCTGCATTTCAACAGAGGAAAGAGATTTTTTTTCCTAGTGATTAAATCTTCAAAAGATTGTGCTCATAGTGGAAAAAAGCCTGGCAATAGATTCACCAATGTAAGATTTTTCAGATGTTGAATACAGGCAGCAAGACTGGAGTTTCAGTCTTGGACTTGAGCAGACGTTTCAGAGCAGGGAACCATTCACCTCACTCTTTTTCAACTCTGAGCTTCTCCATCATCTGGAATCTACTTACAGTATTGTTTTCTTTATTACCATGTGTGATTTATTTCCTGTTCCATTCAAACCAGGCCCAGTGCCACAGTGCATTCACTTGTGCCAGCTGGTACCTTACATGATCAATGGGAAAGATGCTCCTGGCAGGACTGCACATCTCTGCACTTCAGCACCTCTACAGTGGTAGTGCCTGAAGCTGAATTCTTGCTGCCAGAGTCACACAGACCAGGACCAGACATAGACACAGGAAGCTCCTCAGCATTCAGAGGAAGGGTGGTTGTCCAATATCACCACAAGACATGGAACAGGTCATGCAGCCACAGTGTCTGGTGGCAAAATGCAGCATCCTTCACTTATTAGACTGGATACACACGTGTGTGTATCCTCCAAAACATCAAACAAAATCTTACCTACAATAAAAGGTGAGTTAAAAAACCCCAACTGTACACACTTCTATTAAAACAAACCAGGACAATATTTAGAATTTGGATTGTTCAAAATAAAATGTTTAAAAACAGCCCAGAAAATCTTGATGACACACAAATAGTTCCCTTTTTGTCCAGAATACAGTCTGAGTTTTTCAGCAAGGGTTTATCTTGCTCTCCTGAAGGTTTTTGTCAGTACTCCAGATGGCAGTGTGCCTGTGAAGCATTAACCACCGCAGACCCCAGCCAGCATATGGAAAAGGGGTTTAGCAGCAGGTTGATCAGAGTCCGGTGACAGCGGTGGGCAACAGCCCTAAGCAGCTGTTTGGTCCCAGCACTCACGTGGGACAGAGATACCAGTGTTGTGTGGAAATTGTATCTTCTCAGTCATATAGATGATACAATTTAACTTGGAGGGACCTTTTAGTCTTTAGGGACCTTTAGCCTTTAATTCTGAACACCAAAATCACAGACTTCATGTCATGCAAATAAATTTAACCACAGTTTGAGATAAATGAGTTTGTGGCATAAAAATGGATGAAGAGGGTTTTTCTTGAAGAAGCCTCACAGGAAGATAGTTTCATCATGTAACAACAGTCCCTGAACATTATCCATAAACACTGGACATGACAAATACCCACATATATGTGACCTTTGGCTGCAGACGGGCACATTAAGGAGCTGGTGCTGCTCTTTGCTGTTTGATGCTCCGTCTCCTCTGCGGCAAGCTGACTCGCTGACTCTGGAGAGCAGCCTCCTGCCTGCCCGCTGCTCTCTTCACAACTCATCAACCAGCCTGGCTCTGACGTGCCAGCCCGTGCCTGGGCAGGTTGCCCTTACCAATGCCCAGCGGGAGGGGAGTGATTTTCACGGAGTATGCTGACTTGGAAGGGACCCACAAGGATCATTGAATCCAACTCCCGGCCCTGCACAGGACACCCCAAGAGTCACACCATGTGCCTGAGAGCATTGTCCAAACACTTCTTGAGCTCTGTCAGGCTGGTGCTGTGACCACTTCCCCGGGGAGCCTTTTCCAGTGCCCAGCCACCCTCTGGGTGAAAAACTTTTTCCTGATAGCCAACCTAAACCTCCCCTGACACAACCTCAGGCCATTCCCGCGGGTCCTGTCACCGCAGAGATCAGTGTCTGCCCCTCCGCTTCCCATCGTGAGTAAGCTGTAGACTGCGATGAGGTCTCCCCTCAGCCTCCTCTTCTCCAGGCTGAACAGACCAAGTGACCTCAGCCGCTCCTCGCACGGCTGCCATGCAAACCGCACGCACCGTGAGGGGAGCTGCGCGGCTGCCCGAGGGCCCTCACCGGGACCGGCCGCCGGCCCAGCCCGGGAGCGCACACAGGTCGGGGGCGTCCCTCCCGGCTCTCCTCTCCCGCAGNCCCCGGGCTCGGAGGCGGCCGGGTGGCGGCTATCGGCGCGGAGCCGCCGGGCACGGGCGGGGAGAGCCGTCGGTCGGAGCGAGCGGCGCCGCGGGACCGCGCCGTGATCGCCGTGACGCGCGGTCGTGGAGGTGATTTAAAACACCCGTGTGACGGCAGGTCCCGGCTTCGCCCCTGTCCAGATATTCCCTGTGGTCGCCTCTGCCCCGGAGACAGCGGCCGTCCCGCCCGGAGCCCCGGTGCTCCAGCGCTCCCGAAGTGCCCGGAGCATCGGCACGGGGAGCGACTGCCCGGGTTCGTCATCCGAGTCCGTGACAGCTAGGAATAATTTTAGTGGTTTTTAGTATGTTTGGTGATTTCTACTTTATATCAGTCGCTAGACCAGTCGTGTGAGTACACGGCAAACCCAGGGTAAAGCGCAGGAGAAAGCTTCCCAGTTCTCTTTTTAGTACTGATACTTCATGGTATTTCAGACCTGCTTCTCTAACAAACTTCTGATTGTATGAGCTGTGCCATAGATGTTCTCCATACTGTGATCTTCATTATAAACTCTACCAAAGGGGGAATTCCAGGAACAGTGGACAGTATATATATATTTTTGAAAAAAACTCTGAAGGGGGAAGGAAAGAATGGATGACTGCATTCCTTCCCTTATACCATAAAGTCTTATCTAATATATTTATTTCTTTGCATTCTTTATTTATTACTGCTCGAACACCTTCCCAAATCTCCCTATGCTTAATAAACTTTTTTTCACTGTACATTTTCCAAAGTAAATATCATCCGTATACTCTGTCTACTGGAAGCCCTTCGGTTTCAAAGGACAGATGTTGCTGGCCATCTTGCTCTTGAATTGCTATGTTAATATCAAAAGGAGCTGAGAAATCCCAGGATTTTGTGAGATCTGACCCCAAATATTAATGAAAACAGGCTTTACCAGCTAATTATTGGTTTTTTTCTTGCTCACGGAGGATCTGGTGCTGTCAGTTTCAGTCTAGTGAATTTAGATGCATAATTTTAATAAAGCCATTATCTGATAACAATGTAAAATTGTTGGATGTGTAAATAAGAATGAAATATGCCTTTGAGAATGTCAGCTCCAGCCCCCTGCTGTGGCAGACATCACATAGGCACTTTCCTGGCTAAACTCAGTACCTTCCAAGCAGTGACATATTTTTGGCCCTGACCACTCTGGCTGGTCAGCAGTGATTAGATTTTGATAAAATGTGATGCATACCTGAGGCGTTCTCTCTTTAATGTCAGAGTGGAGAGATTATATGGGAGGTTCTGAAATTCCCAGCAGGTGGTAACACTGCAATAGCTGCCTAATCCCATTGCAATAAGCATATGATGGTTGAAAATAATTAATCTCTTTTCCATCATACAGATAAAATACCTTAAATTTGAGGAAATGTTGCAGATACACATTTCTTTTTGCTGTTAGTGCTGCTTGTGAAATGTAGGGAGGATTTAGGCACTTTCAGGTTTTTCTGTCTGTAGCCTATTTTGCCGTCAGCTTCTCATGCATAACTAGAATTGTGCAGATTTTGGCTTGCAAATACAACTGGAAAATGTTTACTAGTGAACAGCTATAAGGGATTTTTTTCTCTCTCTCTCTGATTCTGTCAACATTTTGCTTTAAATTCCAATAAATATCCAGATCCTGGCTGGTTGCTGGGTCCATCAGAGTACCTGGGGTAGGTGCTGCTGCCTGGGGCAGTTGCTTGGGGCAGGGGCAGGTTGGTTCCAAGAGGATCACTTCCCCAACCTGACACTATACCACCCCCACACACAGTTACTCCTTCCCCAAGCCCTTCTCTCCCACCTTGCTCTCACGTGTGCCCCAAGTCACGGGGGATTCTGTGCCATGGCTGGGTCCACCTTCACCTGGAGCTGTGGGCTTGGGGGGACAAGGAGAGGACGGCTGTGCTCAGAGGAGATGGGCAAGAAGAGGCCTGTTACTGAAGGAGGATGGAGCTAGGGCAGGGGAGGGCTCAGCTCTTGGTGGGGATTTGCAAAGAGGAGGAGGACTGAGGGTACTTGTGGGTAGGCAAAATACAGGATCCCTCAGTGGAACTTCCCTTTGCATGAATGAGGCTCCAGAGCACAGAGGTTTGGAGTGCCATGGGTTTGTCTTCTCATTAAACTCAGTGCTTGGTCATGGAGTGTCTGATTAAATCCTGATGGCCCTTTCTTAACTACAAGGCTGATTGTATGCTAACCCATGACAGCCTTTCATCTCCCTTATGAAGGGGGAGTAGGCACTGGATGGCTCTGCTGTTGCAGTTGGTGAAGGTGGTAGCTGCTAAATCAGCAGGTGACAGCTCTCAGAAGAGGTGGCTGGTGTCTGAAATGTCATGTCTGCGCTGCAGCCTTGGATACTGCTGCAAAAAGTACTAGGAGTCATAAATCCAGTTGGCTTGGAGTTTTTTGTTGGTTTAGTTACTTTGGTTTATTTTAGGTTTTTTTTGTAAAACCAGAATGATCCCAATATACTTTATGGTTTTAATGATGTAGGGAAATAGGGACCTTTTTTTGAATAGAATAATATATGTGATTCTAATAGCATTATAGCCTATTCTGTTACTTATTTGCAAAAAATATTTTAAGTACAGTTTCAGATTTCATGTTCAGCTCTTACGCAGTTCATGACACTGTGATACCTGCAAACCTCACAGCTGATAAGGATTTATTCTTGGAGCCCCCATACCAGATAGTGAGGTACTATCTCCAGGGGAGAGCTATGCCACAGGAAAACTAAGAGATGTGACCAAGATTGCACAGGAAATCTGCTGCAGAGCAGGGACTCAAAGTTTTCCCATGTCATTTGCGTTGCACACAAGCCTCTTGGTCCTCACTTCCAAAGCCCTTTATGGCTTATGCCCTCCTTATCTGTCATTTCAAATTCCCTTTGGAGAGGAAGTATTCCACTTCCAATCAGCCCATTACACTGTCTCTTGGAAGAAGAAAGCATCTTTTTATGTTGCTGTGCTTCTGCTGCATTTTGCACAATAGAGCCTCAGTTCATGCTTGTCCACGAGAGCAATAAATTTAAAAAGCCAATTATTTGAAGTCTGATAGCCTTCTCCATTCCATCATTTTTCATCTCATTAAGTTAATGAACTTGAGGTAGAAGATCTGAATAGAGTGGAAACCATTTAAATGTACTGTCTGCTTCAAAAAGCGAAATTTTGTATGAGTGTGAAAAGTGGAAAAAGAACTGAGCAAGGGGCAAATATATGGAGAGTTTGGAAGACCTAAAATTGAGAAGAAATCTAGAAAGAAATTGTCTTAGAGAAGACAGAGAGTAGAGGGGAAAATTCTGAACTGAGCTTAGAGGTCAGTGTAAGGCCTGTCCAAAACTGAGATGAGGCAAAAGGAAGGAAAAGTGAAGGAGGGGAGAGGAACAAACCTGTGCAGAAAGAGCGGGGTACGGGGGCAATACTACACCAGAAATGGGCTGTCAATTCTTGCATTTAGAGGTGCTGTTGGAATTTATCTAGCAAAGGTGCAAAAGCTCAGGGAGGCTTCATGGAGCGCTTTAATTGGAGCTTTGTTCAAAAGTAGGGCTGTACTGCAGCCGATAGCCTGAAGTAGCTGTGTGTGTGTGTGAGGTGGGAGGGCTCCTGCTGCAATCCAGTTGCTGCAGAGGCATGCAGAGGGTGAAGTAGCCCCGGGCTAGGCTTCCAGAGGTACCTGATCTCACTAATTGGAAGTTAGTTTTGGTACAGTTTCAAATACTCCAATTCTAGCCTGGGTGTTACCCACACTGCACGCCGGAATCTTTTCCCAAGCGAGGCAAGATAACACAGAAGGACGGGTGAGAGGGAAGGGGGTTTTGGTGTGACGAATGATTGGTGTTACCAAAACACCCAAGGACTCTGGTGCCGGGCTCCATCCACGGGCTTGGTTAGAAAGAGTCTCTGTCCTGGAAAGTCTTTACTGTAAATACAGAGCGTGAAAGATGGGGTGGAAAGGAGGGGAGCAGATTAATGCTGCAGTTTGCTGACATTATGTCTGGCAGTGGCAGGAATAGGAACAGAAGTCAGGTCTGGTCCCTGTGCCTCCTGCTGGCGCTCTGTCTCGTGAACCATGCAGCTTTTTCCTCGGTTGGGCTGATGTGCAAATTAAGATGTAAGACAACTACCTCAGGAGTGCTCTCCTACACAGGCTTTTTTCTTTTTTCCTGAGGTTTATTCTCCCTTCTGTATCTCCATTTCCTCTGTGCAGTGTGTCACTCATTAGACTGAGATTAGGATTATTTGAATTTCGTCTATCAGTGTGTGACTTTCTGAAAGAAGTATTTGTACAAGCCATTTGAAGAATCTGCAGCTAAGAAAGCTATGAATGGAAAGAACCCATTAAAGTCATTCAGCCCAATCACGGTAGTGGCCCACAAAGCAATTTTCCCCCACTTTATTTCAGGGCAGTTTACAGCAATGCCACATGTCATCTGTTTTCTTTGAGCAGTTAACGCTAGAGGCCAAGACATCTATCACAATTATTCTTCTTAAAACAAAACCTGCTTTTTCTTCCTTGGACTGCTTTGATTCTTTATTTCGATTAACTGATTAGTGATCAATGACGATACAGGCAAGGAATGATGTTCCTGCTGTGATGCTGCGCCTGCTGCCGGCAGCCAGGGGAGTTAAGGAGCGGCTGGCTCCCCACCACCCTCCCTTAGCAGCCGCCCGTCTCCTGAGGCATTAGGTTTGTCTTCCTGTAATTTACAGCGTATCAAGTGAAATTGAGGGTGGTGGCGGTATCACTGTCCCTATCTAATGCTTTCTGGAGCCCTGTCAAGTTCCTGGGCCAGATGATGATTATTCCTCTCAGATATGTGCAGCTATTATTGTAATGAGCTTTTACCGAGCAAGGCTGTGCTGCTAGTCTTTTCTTAGAAATTATTCTCTCCAGCCACTTGGCACAGAGAGCAGTTCAAAAAGCTTTCAAGTAACAAGTCTGCTGCCTCTTACTTCAACGAGCTGAGCAGTGTAATTGTTGAAATATCTCATTTGTGGTTCCTAAAGACATGCATTATCTTTGCCATACTTGTTTCCTATGTTTTACCATTATCCTCCACAGTTTTACTCGTTCCTAACTTCTGCCTGCTTCAGAGCCAGATTTCTCTCATAAAATTAGGTTGTAAACTTAAAGGATCAAGACCTTTCTTGCATGTTTGTGTGATGGTGAGCACAGTGACCTACAGGTGCTCCTGTGAAACATGGAAGAGCAATTCTTATACTTTGAAACGGCATCTGAGTAGAATTTCTCTTTTTAGATTCCCTCCTACTTAATGTTTCTGAAGGAAACTCTTTGGTTTAGCTGCTATCATTGTGCTTCGAGACTCATAAAGACTAGTTTAAGCCACATGGACATAAAACTGGGAAACTTGCCAAAAGAAGTCTATTTCTATTGGCTTAGCCAAGGCTGTAGTGAATGTAAACTTAAAAAATTATGGAGGAGAAAATGGAAATTAGCACCTTCTCCATCTGATCAGTCTGAATGACTTAAAAGGCAGTTACAGATCTTTTATAAATCTGATCAGTTCACTAAGTATATTACTAGACCTGAATAACACAGGAGTTCAATGACCTAAAAAGTAGTTTGCTGCTGAGCTGCTTTCATACTTGAAAGCAGCTGACAGACTATATGAATTGTGTAGCAGCAATAAATCTCCAATATCGGTATGTGCTGAGCACAGAGTTATATTTTGTATAAAATGCTCATTATTTTGCTATTGTGAGCCTTGGTCATAATATAAGACATGCACTGCAGCAAGATAGTGCAAAGATAAAATTGTTGTTATCTGTCTTTGTTGTTCTGGCTCAGGAGTTGCATTTCAGATCAGAAAATTATTGTACAGTGAATTGCAGTTGTGCTTATCCAGATGCATTGATACAGTGTTAGTAACTGTTAAGTAAATGGGAGAGAAATGTTAATTTTTAGTTGATGAAATTTTTTTGAACTTATTAATGGGATGTGTCTCTTGTATTTTATGAAGCAGAGTTGACACAGCTGTAATTTTTTAACTTTTTAGGTGTTCTTGGAAAACGTACCGGCACTTTGGAGCTGAAAAAGGACATGAGGAGTAAAAGGACCCGGGATCTCACTGGTCAGAATGAAACAGATGTTGAAAGATTTTTCAAATCTATTGTTAGTAGTGCTCTGTGACTACGGTGAGTATTAGAGCTGTCAAGGGAAAAGAGTGACGTGCATTCACAATGTGGTTTTGGATGGTGATGTTCCCAGGTGATCTGTGGAAATTAAATGCTACAGAGGTCACCAGTGATAGGCACAGAATTTAGTCTAGATCTTATGCAATAGTCAGGTGGAAAATGCAGCTTGCATAAACTGCCCCTTTAGATCAGAGTGGCAGGACCCTTTCCTGCTGTAAATCTGCTCAGAGAAATAAACAAGATAAATGAACAATTGTCCACGGGCATCAAGGGACTGGCTGTGCTAGAAGTAGTAACTGGAACTCTGCTCTCTTGTAAGACTTATATTTCATAATATTTCATGAACATTGTGGAAGATGGGCCTATTTTAAGTATCCATAGCCGGATGGGTGCAGCTGTGCCATGGAACTACCTGTTTCTCTCCATTACTAGGAAAGGAACCTGGATGGTTGGCTGAGATGCAAGCATCTACAGTACAGCCAACCTCCTATGGCTGAGTGAGCCCCCATCTGATGGATCTAAGCTGACACCTGGAGAACATTTGAGCACAACAGAGGTGTTCTTTCCTCTGGCTGTATAAGAAGCCAAAGGAAGATGTTCATACTCATTCAATCCTAGTCACATAAAATTAGGCAGGTAGTCAGAGACAGTCAGTCTTGTTTGAGTAGTCCATGCACAAATCAGTACATATTGAAAGCAGCTCTTAGCCTGTCTGCAACTGAGATGTGTAGAAAGAAAAAGCACCTCCTTCTCACCATCAGCTGCCAAGGAGGCAAGTTAGACATCCTAACTTCAAGTCAGAAAACTGCAAGATATCTACAAGCTGAGGGACATCATATGCTTGGTGTCTTCTCCTTTCCAGGAATGTACCAAGTAGGAAGTAGACTTGCAAATTAATTTCTTATTGCAGAGTGAATTAGAAATTCTGAAAATGGGACTCTTAATTCCTAAACATAATACATATGTTTTAGAAAGTTGCATTCCTAGTTTAAAAGCAAGCCTTGTTCTGACAGCTGCAGTACGTTGTCAAGCCACACTGAAGGATTAAGCTGTGCACTGCAGAAATGAGTACAACGTGGAAAACATGGGAAAAGGTGTGGTTAATCCCCACTTATGGAAGGAGCTGTAGCATGTAGTTCATGCACCAAACAGCTGAAGATGTCTTAGGAAAGAGAGAAATGGACAAAAACATACGCAGTTTTCTGTCCTTATATAAGTGACAAAAATCTGATTGTAAGTAATGACTGAATAATAAGTACTATGAGTAAGTAACTCATTCCTCTATGTGTGCTCCACAACAAGGGATCAATAAAAGATGTTGAGAACCTAAAATTGCCATCTTTCAGATGAACTTGGTTCCAGTAGAAGTAAAGACTCTTGTCTATGGCTTTTGGTACCATTTCTTCTTTTAATAAAGACAGTTAAAAAGCCCAGGTAGAAACACTGCACTGAGTGGGTAATACAGTGAAAATAAATATTAAATTCACGGGAATCAAGAAGTGAGATGAAGGATTGCAATATCCACTGGTTCTTGGTGAGCCAGTCCTGTAGACATTCACAACTGGTTGACTCAGAGGTAAAAGCTATTATTCATGAACTTTATAGAGCATGGCACAGCAAGTAATTACAAGGTGCAGTTAATGAGGTAAACCTCTACTGCAAACTTTAGGTGCATCAACTTTTGCCTTATTTCCAGTTAAAGGGCAGTTCATAATTGAGAAAATTGCTTCCAAACAGTTCTGCATATACGCATCTTTGAATATTACTCTGTCAATAGATGTTAGATAACTATTTCACTCATATAGTTTTCTGTTTCAGGCCAAGACTATTTTTTAAGTGATCCAGTATGCTCTGGAAAATTACTGAAGTTCTAAAAAAAGCTCTAACATCCAACTAAACAGTATTCGCATTTCTTATCAGTTTTACTGATGTTTTTGTTCTACTTAGCTCTGTATTACCAATGGCTGACAAGCCAACAGCACAACCCAAGTTGGCTTGAAAACACTTAAAAATAAATAACCATCTGAATAGTACCCTCAAGTAATTCTTCTTGCTCTTCAATGAAAACAAGGACTTATCTTTTGATCTTTTTAAGTGGGGATTCTTACAAAGACTCCTCTGGCAGGTTGTTGGTACCACAGCCAGACTTCTTTCAATGGGAGGCCATTGTAAGGACAATGAAAATAAAACAAATGCATTGAAAGATGCCCCTCAATTTGGCTGTCCAAGCAATTGGGACCAAGTTTTGGCACGTGGCAGAGTCATGGGCACATAGTAGGCTGGAGGGCAGCTGAAGAAGCTTCAAGTGGAAGCTGGCTCCTTCTGACTGGTGTCTTTCAGAGCATTGTGAAAAACTGCTGTGTGGGCTGTCCAAAAGCGCAAAGTTCTTATTTACCAAACTGGGGGAAAGGATGCTGTGAACTGGGGTACACTTGCCAGAGCTCTGCAGTGCTGTAACAGCATCCTCCAGTAATGCTCACTTTCCTCACTTCCTAAGTGATCTGCACGTAGGGTTGATGGAAACCACACAGCAGTCCCCTGCCCTCTCTCCTGTCCTTCCTCCCACATACAGAGTGGTGTTACTCCTCATCTCAGCCATTCCAAATAAAAAACAGTGCAAGAGGGTCAAGACAGTAGTAAAAGAGAGTAAGGGCAATAAAGCAGTAAGTACAAACATCAATGCTTTTCATTACTATCACTTGAATGTTTTTGTTGTAAGTTTAAAGCTTAAAATTGAAATTTTTCATGATGGGTTTTTGCCATGGTCTGATTTCCTTTTCCTTTAATGTTTCAGCTACGTTGAATCTAGCCAATTCCCATGTAGGGAAATGCATCATAGTTTGCCAACTATCAAAGAAACAAAACCCCAGCTCACAACCATTTCACTGGGACACTCTTAACACAGCTGTGGGAACTTCATCTTTGTTAGAGTGCTCACAGTGGCCTGGGACATGCTTTCTGCTGTCCTTATAAAGAGTTGCCTAGATCTGGTCCAGATCTAAATCCTTGCAGATGAGAGTGATGAGAGTCTCTGAAGGGTCAGGTGTGCCCCAGCTCCCGCTGGCTCCTCTTGCCAGCCCCATACAACACTGTGCATGCTCCAGCCAGGGCAAGAATTCCCCAACATTATTGGACACAAGAGTTGATTATCCTGTTCTCCCTGATGTCCTGCTAGCACTGACCAAGGAAGGTGGGAACATGCTGGACTTAATTGCAGGCCCAAGGAACAGCAGAAGATAAAACAGCTATAAGGTAAAGAGATGAGGGCAGGAGTTTGTGGTAACAGTAATGGAGCTAGGCTAGTACCCAAGAGATACTCAAAGTAGATGATGGTAGAAACGGGACTGTGAAATATGGGCAGGCATACATGACAGAACCAAAACATAAAGAGCAAGGAGAATGTGTTGCTGGGCAGTTCAGAGACACATTTTTCACAGGTGTTTAAAGTCTGTCTCTTACTCTCTGGGTGTCCAAGTTGAGATCAGGTTTGCTGCAGTGCTGTGTGCTCACGACAGCTGCAATGAACGGGATCCTGCTTCGGATGTCTGCAGGATCATTGTATTTAAAATCAGGTCCTGGCTTTCACAGGGCACCACAACTAGTTGATACTTGACAGATTTTACCTTGGTGCCTGTGCCTTGGTTCCTAGCACACTAAACAAGAATAGTGACATCCTCTCATTTTTCAGGGATTTTAGAAGGATAAACTCATTAATATTTCTAATGCACTAATACACTACAATAAGAGCACAATAGAAGAGTCCATGGGGGAAATGAATAATTCTGTGTTATCAGGATGGGTTTTGGACGGTGTGCAGTCAATAATACATTGGACCACCCATAGAAGAAAGAGAACAAAAGAACCCTCTGGTAATGAGCACCGTCCATCTGCCAAATGCAGCAGTGTCTTGTGGAAATGCAAATGAAAGGCTTGAGTTATAGTACATACATGTAAGAGTATATGCATGATTTATGTGTGTAAGGCTGTGCATGCCACTTTTATTCAGACTTTATGTGCGTGGTTGGAGCTGGTTATTTTAAGGACATGTTATAGCTGGTGGCAAGTAATAGGCTCTTTTATTTTCTAGTGCACACTGCACCCCACCCAGATGTAAATGTCTATAGCCAGTCAGATGAATTTCTTCCTGAAAATTTTCCCTGCTGAGAAGAAAGTGAATCCAAGGTGACTAACTCAAATTGAAGCTTAGAGTAGTAGGCGTCTAATATTATGTGAGATGAGTCCTGCTACTCCTGACTGCTGAGTGCTTGCCTTGGCAGTTGCAGTGTTTTTCCAGCAAAGCTTTCTTTGAGGTAATCTTAAGACATGTGTAACAGATTTAACAAGTCAAAGTATTGTTAGTTGATACTACTTATGAAAGGATTTCTTTAACTGAAGTTTTACACTTCCGTGGCACCTTCCATCCAAGACTCAGAAGACTTTCCCCAGACAATTAAATAAAGATGTCTCACAGCACATTCTGTATCTGGAATAGTTGTTTGCAGTTCCTGTTTTTCAGATAACCTTTCTGTGTCTGAAATCCTTAAGGTTCGAGCAACACAGAGAAGGTAGCTGAGCTAAGAACGGAAACATGATCTTCCCAATTTATTGCTTTAGATATCATCACTAGTTACAGCATGTCTCAGGATAATTTGGCAACATGCACAAACATGGTCATGCAAGAAGTGAATTTGAAAAGACTGCGCCATTTATAATGAAATGATGTCATTTAGACATGTTGCACCGCATCTGAGACAAGAAAAGTGCTGCAGTCACCATCACTGTTATTTTCAGCTCTTTCACTCAAGTGTCTGTGATGCAAATGAGCAAAATGAAAGATTCATAAGACAGAGTGAGAGAAGAGGCTTCAAAAAGCATCATGCAGACTTCCTATTCTATTTAACTTGGGGGACATTCTTCATCTGTCTGTATAAGAAACCACTGTCCTTTTTTTGCTGAAAAACAGCTGACCTCCGTGGAGTGGAGTTTAAAAATCTGTAAGTGAAAGAAGTTGAAAAGTTTGAGAATCTATTCTGATAAGTTTTCTGTTAATCTTTTGAGTGGTTTGTGGTTTACTTTAAAATACTGGTTTTTACCTTCCTGAACATGTTACTGCAGCAGACTTTGAGCTGCTCCATGTCACATCCCTGCACAGAGCAGAGCTGTTGAGCTCTAACTGCTATTGCTAGGACCTTTTCTTTTTTTGTGAACTGATTCACTTGAAAAAGATTGAGAACCACTTTTAATATCCAGTTTTAAAATATTTGTTTTCTTCCATAGGAATGATCACTTGTCTGTTTCTTAATACTGTTGTGAAACTTTTCCTTTCAGTTCTCGGCGAAGTGGAGTATCTCCTGTTGGAGCACCCGGATCATGTAGCCTTCAGCAACGACACAGTGTCTGTGGAATATCAGTACTACAGTGGTGGTAATGTGACAGCAGAGCCTGTGTCCATCCTTTTACTGGATGCCAGCACCAATGAGATAATTGCAAGAAAACAGCTTCCAGCAAATCAGTCCCAGGGGACAGTGGTGTTTGAGTGTTTCCATTTCAGGAGTGCTGGTGACTTCTTGTTCAGAATGGTCTCTCCCAGTGACAACAGCAGTGCTGCCCAGTGGACCAGAAGCAGCATGTCCACCCTCCATGTGGAATGGCCTGTATTTCACATTGATTTGAACAGGAGTTCAGAGGTGCTTGGGAGCTCCCTTCAGGTTGGACTTTTTACAAATGAGCAGTTATGTGCCATGAACAAGACTGTGGTTTCACTGGATGTGATATTCACCAGTGCCCTTTATGAATTCAGAAGAATAAGCTCTGATGAGACTATGGGCATTAGAACTAGCAAAGGAATCCCTCTATCTAGGTCCCAGTGGGTAGAGTTTGATTGCCCACCTGTTGGTCAAGAAATATACATTACTGTGTTACTAAAATCATTAGAAGCACATTCCATCATTGCCTCCATAGGACCTGTAGATCTCCTCCACAAATTTGGATGCAGACTGGTTGTGGCAGCAGAAGCCACATGCAAAACTTTGGTTCAGGTCTTCGTAATCTCTCCACCATGCACTTCTATCAGTGGAAAAATTGTTGTTTATAAAGAGCCTCTCAAGCATCCGAGTCAAAGAACAACTTGGCTGTATGAAAACACCCTTCACCCAGGAGACAACAGGACAGAATTTAACTGCACTTTGTTTGATGTGGGGAAGAACAAATACTGCTTTGACCTCCTCAATTTCTCAAACCGAAGCTATTTTCCAGCAAGAGTTAAGGAGTGTATGATGATCCAAAGGAATATGGGTTTGTACTGATGTTTTTCTTCTTTTAGCCAAAATCAGCACCCTTCCCAGCCAACATGGGTAATGATTTTGGGTCTGCTGCACCAGACAAAATAGTTGTAATGTCGCATGCAGGTGGGAACAAGATAGACTGTTAAGTAGAGGAATACCACAAGGACATTTGGTAACACATGCCACTGTGGTAGGTTAAGACTGCACTAAGTTAACGCTAGGTACCAACCAAAACCACTTTGGGCATTTTGAATGATGTATCTGTCTAGTCTGGCTGAAAATGAAACTTGTCCCTCTCAGTGAGGTGAGAAGCCACTGCAGTAGATCTGGCCCACTGGAAACTCTAAAGGTAGGATTAGTCGTACCTACATCTAAGTGTCTAAAAGCCAGGGGCCCAGCATTAAGTAGTTGTCTAACTTTTTAGTCGAGAGGCATCTTGGAAGGGTGATTCATGTGTGTTGAACATACAGGGGCTGAATCCTCACCCAGGTGTCTTTTTCTCACCCTTTTGCAGTAGAAGTTTAGAGCCCTACCTGTTAGATGCACAAACTTCGGTGAGATGAGTCAGGATTTGGCTACAGCGAAAGGCACAGCTGTGTCACTTGGACAGCTGGTGGTTTTTTTAAGCAGCCTTTCAAGACTTGTTTTGGCTGCTTAGAACAGACCAGGGTGCATTTTCTGACATATGAGGCCATCTGGCAGATCAGGGTTCACATTCATATAGCCAAACCTTTCCTTACAGGAAAGATTAGAATCATACAAATGGCCAACTGGGGACAGTCTGTGGTCCATATAATCCTTTGGACCATGATCAGGCATGGTCTGAGAGAGTTCTGGTTGGCAGAAGCCAAAACCATGTATATATTATGCAGCTGTAGCGTTAGAAGTGGCAGTCCACGCTTTGACAGTCTACAAATCCCTGTTGCATGGCAGGGGAAGCAGGTGAGCCAAATATCCTTCTCATCACTCATTTGTGGAAGGCAACCACAGAGAGGGATGGGCACCAGGGAATTGAGATTGAACTGGGTTAGGTTGCATTGCCTACACCCTGGAAGGTAAATGTTCTTATTTGAAGCAGGCTTGTGTCTATAGGTAATGAACTAGTCTTTTCTAACTGCAGACTTCAAAGAGTTTGGATTGCAAGGTTTAAGATGTGCATCATTTTCCTCACCTCCACACCCTGGTTCCCTTGAAAAGAAAGTGCAGGCACTCTAGCCAGAAAATGGTCATTGCGCTTCATGGGCAGGTATCCAAGAGGGAACATGAGGAGACCAGGAGTGTCCGACATGCTCCAGAGCACACAGTCTGAGACACAGCCTACCTTAATGAGGTTCCTAGCACCATGTGGTCTTACTTTGTGCTATTTCACAAATTCTAAAACTGTTAGCTATTTAATTAACTCTCTGTACTAAAAATGACCTCTATTTTCAACACATGCCAAACCCAGTGCATAGTTCTCTTGATCTTAACTTCCTATCTGCATTCTCTGTTGGCACTCCGTCTCTTCTTTTGGGATAAGAAAGTCTATCTAAAAATGAAAGCACATTATTTTAGTAATGGAGATGATTCTCAAGGAAAAAGGAAGAGAGAATTCTAGTTTGTCATCTATACCTGGGTGGTATGTTACACTGATACGATCTAGATAATTACCCTGACAGATAAATGCTAGCATAAGATATAGATATGATTCTGTGCCCAATATTTAACTCTTTTAATTGATGGGATCTGCATTAAGCAGTGGTTCCCTGCAACCTGCTCTGTTTCCCTGGGTTCCTCAGGAGCACCATCCTTATAACCACATTCAAAAGAATCAGGCTATGCCTTTTGAAGAGCAGAGTTAAGTCAATAGCTGCCAAGTTGAGAGTATCATATCTACAAAGCCGATGAAAGCGAAACCACACCATGTAGCCGTAAATAAAATGTCAACCTGAAATTAATTAGACTGCAGCAGATCTGACTTTGTGCCTGCATCTGTGAGACTTCAAAGCCTGCAGGCAGCCTTTGAAAGGAGCAGGATGTTCTGGGAGGGGCACATCAGCCTGAAGCCACGACAGACAGAGCGAACCTGTGCTGCCTGTGATGGCCATCAGCCTTCTGGCTCCTTCAGAAAGTGCTCCTCTGAGCCTCCTCACCCTGCTGCAGGGCACTGTGAGGTGCCTTGCTTACGCCCAGACCCCTGATAGCTGTTTGTGTAAAACATGGGACTGCTGCACAACAGGCGCCTCTCCTCAAGTCTCCTAATTTCTGCTTTGGACTTCCTGAAGTTTAAGGCAAGGAGAGGTGATAAATCCTCTAGTCTGGGCTCCTGTGCAGCATGAGCCATCATTTTTCATTCAGTTACCATGGTGTTGAGCCCCACAGCTAGTCTTTGCATCTGACTGCCACTTACCCTCCACAGAATTATCCAGTCTTTGCTGAAGGCACCACAAAACAGACTTTTCTGCTAGTTTCTCCCAGTACTCTGCTCTGATTTATTTATTCTTTTGAAAAGGGAAACTTTGTGTTTCATAACTAAAGCTAATCTAGCTTCATCCTCTGGTGACTGGATTTTACTCTGCTGCTCTCTGATAGCTGATTCCTATCCACTGTCTTTGCTTCACGGAGACATTTGCACCTCCAGGTCATCTCACTTCTACCAGATTTTCTCACTGTTCTTTTTAATAAACTGAAAAGATTGAGTCTTTAATTGGAAGGCATTTTCTTCAGAATTTGATTAATTTACTGATTCTGTTTGGCTCCCTTTCTGTTATTTTAAACACTCATTTTTATTTGACAACCAGGGAGCAGCTTTGTGTGCTGTGTTCAGACCTCCTTCTCACTGATGCTGCTTCAGCAGTAGCACTCTCCTTACCCTACCTCTGCTTTCATTCCACTGATTGCATTGTGCAATTTTCTATAACTTCTGCCCTGTAAACTCCTCTTGAGCTGTTTCAGTATGTAGTCTACCATCCTGCAGGTGCAATTTACATTCCTTCTTCCTACATTTTTCACTTTGCTGATTTAGGATCTATTTTGCTTGAATTATCCTAACTTAGCAAGTACCCTGTGTTGCTCCATACACCTGCACTATCTTCTTAGGTCATTACAGGAGTGACATATTTTCTCAGTAATGGTTTTATATTTATTTTCATGTCAACTAGGGAAGCACTGGACCTTATACTAATCCTTTTGGAGTCTCTTCAAATGCATTCTCACTCAGTGATGGTTTTCTGTTGACAATTGCATATCCAGTCTGTCACTCAGCCAGTTCTTACTTCATTTAGCATATGCTCTATTGTTATGAAGCAGAGATATTGTTTTGTAAAAGATCAAAATTCCTAAATCATTAAAATGATCTTCATCCAAACCACAGACGGTGAGATAAAAGATGATTTTGCCACACCTATTTTCCATATATCAGACGTGAGTTATATTCCATGATGCTTTGTCAGTCCTGCTCTTTATTCCTCATCCTGGCCAAGTATAGTACAGCCTTTTGGAACAGGAATCTGACTTGTGCTTGGAGTAGGAAGGAGAAAGCTCCCAGTGGCCCTGAGTGGGCTAAGGCAGCAGCTCTTCCAGCCCAGGCGATCAGCTTCAGAATAAGTGTCGCAAGAAACTTGTGCTATCCAAGACTGTGAATGTATCTACGAAAGGTGGGGAATACATCCATTAATTGTGAGACAGCACTTGTGCAACTTTCTGTAGACTCTAACTGGAGAACCTGTGAAAAAAATTAACAGTGAGATGTGAGTCACTTCATTCATCTTGGTGGGCTCTTCACTGTTTCACACAGCAACATGCAGCTCATTTTTTCCCCCAGTGTTTGACTGGATTATTGGGATGCCTGAGGTAGGAAACTCTGTTAGATCATCTTACCGAGCAGCAGATGCTTTGCAGGCTCATTCTTTTCCATGCTTCATCCTGTGCTTTGCTCATCTGGGATTTAAGTGTCCCCAGCAGTGAGACTTCTGCACTCCTTAGAATGGTGTCCCATATCCTGGCCTGTATCCTGCTTGAAACATTCAGGACGAGACTGATAATATTAATCAGTAATGCTAAACCATAGAAAAAAGCGTGTTTTTTTAATATTTTTTTCATATTTCTGGTGTTAATTAACTTTCTTTTCCAGTTCTTAGTTATACTCTGGAGACCAGTTTCAACTTTGGTGTGACTTACAGTGAAGTCTCTTGCACTTGCCTACAGCACAAATTAATTTTGTTCATCTGACTTTTGCTGGCTGTGAAAAAAAACTGTTGGGTTGTTGGCAGGGCATAAGAAATGCAGGTGTTGCCTGAAAAGGGAAAGAGTAAGGTATGGGAAGACCTTCTGAAGAGAAAAGTGGTCAGTAAGAGAGGAGAGGAGTAAATGGAGCATCTAGAGGTCAGGCAGGGATGTACAGTTTCTATCAAATTTTTGCTTCCTGAATAAGACTGTGCGAATCAGATCTGCTTGTTGGTAGGAAAATGTGGGAACCAATTGGCTCTGTTGCCTGAATCTGTATCTGGGTTGGGTGTATGTTTAGCAACAGGCATATGCCAGGGCTGGTTTGTACCCCATCCACTTCTCCTGTGTCAGTAAAAGCTTCATCGCCACACATTAGGAATAAACCAGGTTTTACAGACTCACTTACAGACTCTTAGCTTCTGGAAAAAATTCTTTTTAGACTGTGCCTCCCCATTTCTTAACAATGCCTGTTTGTGGGGAAAAGACTAATTTTCCCACGCAGAGTCTAGGATTTCTTTCTTTAAAGGGATCCTTGTCCTTTCATTGTCCAAATTAGTAACCTGTTGGAATATGCCACCATTTCAGTGCACCCAGGCTTCATTTCCACAGAAGGGTGAGAGGTGGTTTTCCAAGGTCTTGTCTAAACACCAATACAATGTGTGTAAATGGACTCAGGACCTAAAAACTGATCTCAGCTTCCAAAAATATCCTGCAATCCCCTAGGCTAGTGTAGATAGTTACATGAACCTATTAGTTAGTAATTAGTGATTTTGCCCCACACCACTGGCCTGATTGAAGTGCTCAGGACTATCATATGTGTCAGGCTGGAAGGATGATGCTGAGTGTCCCTTGCTGACTGTGCTGATGGACAGCACTGCATGCATAAAATCCTGTGAACACAGAAATCTGAGGGGAGAAATTTATGCAGAGCAATAATTAACACGGTTAATTGCATTTATCTTTCATGTTGGCAGATCTACCAACTGTCAGCTATTTCAAACTAACTCATCAGTTAGATGTCTTCACGTTGATAATTGATTCCTCAATTGTATGTGAAAAAACCTCACACTTATTAGAGTTAGTTTGCAGTGCATACCTTCTGGTTTTTCCCCTGGCACTTTCAATCTGTTTGTCTTAAATGGAGGTTAATCATTTCGTTTCCTTGGGGGAGAATAAACTGTGCTTCATTTTCTTTTATATTCTGGTAATTGCAGGGGATTGCAGAGCAAGGAGCAGGAGTTGAAATTTCCCATCTTTCATGGGAGCTGGAGCATTTCTTGCTCTCCTGCTGCTTAAGGCACATTTCTTAGCCCCAAAGCTATGGATGCCACGTGTTTTTGCTAAGGAACTCTATGCCTTTAGCCAAAGTCCAAGTCAGTGAAAAGTGTCCCAGAGCAATGGGCACATCTTAGGTTTGACGTCAGTGTTAGAAAATTACTCATCCTAAATGTTCTTGTATGTTGAAACCCACAGGCATCAATGTGGAGACTGTTGAGCACCCTCCACTATCACCAGTGTTAGCACTGGAGGCAAGCAGAACCTTTCTGAAGCTGGCTCTGCATCTGACTGTAATTAACAGAAGTTTAAATGAGCAGGAAATGTGAAAAGAGGGAAACAAGTTAGCTCACGCACTGGAAATTATGACAGGAACTCACCAAGCTGCTCACACAAAGTAGTCTGCAAGGAGGTAGGTCCTCAACTAGCCCCTCTGCCAGCGGTGGGGGACACTGCTGGAGTCCTTCATAATACTGATATGAAGAAAAGTGTTGTGAGATCCCCAAATACTATGATACCATGAAGTCTTTTTGAGGAGTCATCAATGAGTCCTTGACTGACAATTGATTATAAACATTTTTTCTTCCTGCCCTCAGTAATAGCTTTGCTCACTAGCTGATGTGATTTTGCAAACTGTCCATGGTCTGTACCTTTGTGGGACTCCTTATCCCAACAAACTTCCTCAGTTACTCGCTTCTTGGCATCCTCTGATTCTCTTTTTCCCTGACATCATACACTTGCTCCATTTTGCACTTCACTGGGAACAGATATGGCTGCAAACTGAAGGAGGAGTGTGGAAGCTCAGCCTGCCTTTGGGCTCAGCTCCAGAGACAGAGAGGTGAAGGCAGAGAGGTGAACAAAGAGCACAAAGTGAAATACAGCTTGGGATCTCAGATGTTGCAGTATTGTGGTGAAGTCAGTGACGAACAGCCGGGGAGGTCGCTTGGTGTTGTGTGGGCTCAGACCCGCAGCAGCACCAGGGTGTCTTGCCATGCCCATCTCTCCTCTGCCTTAGGCCAGGCAGATGTCCCGGGACATGCAGGCACACAAATGGGTGTGAGTGTGTGCCCACACATGCTCTGCAGCTATGGCTGGCAGCACAAGTGTAAGCTGAAGCTCTGGGGCCCCATCCTGCAGTGCAGGTGAGGACCTGCACTGGGAGGGCAGCCCCACTGGTCCTCTTAAGCTGCTCACATTAGTGCTGACATGCTCACAAAAATTTGTAGGACAAGGCCCAAAGCAGTTACAATTTCATGTTTATTGAAACACAGCTGTATTGATTCTTGTTGGAGACATTTAAAAATAATAACACACTAGGGATAATACAGCAACCAATAAAACATGAAATCATAAGACCATTTTCAGTCATGCAACACTGTCTTGTCCTTTGACATCACAACTTGGTTAAGGGCTCGGGGCATGCTAGCAGCAGTAATAAAATTAAAAATCATGGCTTGTGTTGGCACTAGCAACACCATAAATTATTTAAAAGAGCAAAGTTTAACAAACCTGATCTACTTAAAAAAAAAAATTATTTAGCTGTATATCTACTTTATCTGTGAGCAGTGAAATGGAGTTAAGTAGTCTATTGTTCTTTCTGTCAGAGTCAACTGACCCATAGGAGTGTCTCCAGGGGTTTTATCCTTTAAGATTGCACCTGAACTCATGCATTAGTTTGGAATTTAAAGTTGTGTCCCTGCTTCAGTGTCACAGCGGTCAGATATGGGCAGGAATGGTCCCATCTTTCTGTCTCTGGGTTCTCACTGCTGTAAATGTTCTCAAATGTGGAGATCACTGGATGAGGATGTTGTCTAAGAAAAAGAGGGATTTTATTACATGTTAAAAAATTATAATGTAGTGTTAGAACCTGAGTCTGCCTCCACTTAAAATAAATAAATGAACATGCAAAATTTAATCTGGAGTTAATTGCCTAACCATAAGCAATAAAACAATAGAGACCTGTAAGCTGTCAAATGAATGATTTAATAACATGCTTGTGTGCTGAGAAGAAAATAAAGAGTAAACCAATGTTGCCATTTCATTAGGCCTTGTAGGCTTAACATCCTGTTAGAGTCATATAAATCAGCAGTAACTGTACTTAATCAAGTTATCCTGCCATAAATGCACTGTTTGTCAGACAGGAATTGGATTAATATATAAATTACCAGCCCACTTCAAAGATCTGTGGATTCATTTCCTTTTGCTGTTGTTCCAGGCAGAACCTGCCTGCCTGCCAGTTGACTGACCACTGTGTTGCAGGCTGACACTGGGGTGAAAAAAGGAAAACAACAAGTGGAAGCTTTGTCCATGGATGCTGCTTGCTCTTTTGGTCTTACTGTTTGCATTGTTTGGTTATTTATTGTTTTTTTTCTTAATAAGGAGAAGACAAATGCCTGTGTCTTTAAAGGTGAGGAGGCAGACACGTTCCTCATTGCTGTGAGCTTGTGTATTTGTAGAAACGTGGAGCCGGTGGCAGCCCTGGAGCCCGTGCAGCGTCACCTGTGGGGATGGCATCCGGGAGCGCTTCCGAGAGTGCCTCACCTCCTCGCCGGCAAAACCAGGCTGCGCTGGATCGCCGAAGGAGACTTCCCTGTGCTCGCTGGAGGAGTGTGTGTGTATGTAGCTCTGCTGTCCTCTTCCCCCTGCTCATGTGACCGCCCTGGCAAAAGCAAAGTGTAAAGTGGAAACATCCCATCTCTCCTTCAGTCATATTGATTTGGGGGGCTGTCACATTCCTGTGGTTGGTGGAGTAGGGCAGGAGCCTCTGTGCATTTGATTTGTGGGACACTGGAGATAGGGCTCCAAGGCATAATATTTCTGAATGCCATGGGTGCAATGGAAGCAGTTTAAAATCTTCAGCATGGCCAGGGAATGGAGAAGTCCTGAAGAAGAGATCTTGGGGCTAGCAGAACGTGTTCAGTAGTGAAAGCCAAATACTTCAGTGGAAACCTATTAAAAAGTTAAAGTCTATTAAGAAAGGGTGCTGGTTCCAGCTGGGACCTGTGGTGTGAGGTTCCCATTCTGTGAGGTTTTTGAGTTGGCAGTGCCAGGTCTCCCCCTGTTCCAGCCTGCTGCTGCTGCTGGCTCGTGACAGGGCAGGCTGGCCACTGCTGGCAGGTGGCAGGTGGGTGCAAATACAAGAGACCTGAGCCTTCTATAAGATGATAGGTGTGTTGCAGCCCAGTGAGGCTGGATGAGGCTGTGCCAGCACCGTAGTTGGGTGCTGACAGCCATCACTGAGGAGAATGAGAAGTGCCCTCTTTTAGTGGAGTGCTGGTGCTCAGTCTGTGCAAAACTTTTGCTTCTTGCAAACTCCCTGCTGAAAAGGAGTGTGCTGATGCTAAGGGACCACAGAGACCAGAAAGCTGATCTACAAGCTCCAGTGCCTTTGTGTCCCACAGGTACCACAGGGGGCAGGGATGGGGAAGGAAAGATGCCCAGGAACTGTGCAGGCTCCTAGGATCTCAGACTATCATTTAACCATATTATATGCTAACCATATTTTAAGCTATTACAAAGTGAACAAAGCCTTTTTCCTTGCTTTGGCTGCTTGCAGGCACTTCTTTCTGCTTGCAGAAGTGCAGTGTGGAGAACTGGAATGGAGGCAGCTAAAAAATGGATGTTTGGGGATGTGGGGAGTTGTTTAGCACATGGCCTCTGCAGTGCTTGTGCCACTGAAAAGGAAAGGACAGCAGGGGGAGAGAATGTGTAGCTGGAGCAGGAAGAGGGGGGGAACACGTTTTTAATGGTGGTGTTGACTTGAACCACCTTCAAGGTGTCTGAGGATGAAGGCCTCAGAGGTATACAGGCAGGACTGAAATGTGTTGTGGAACACTGCAGGAAATGGGTTGCATTTTACAAAAGTTTGGGTGAAGGGAAAATACTGACAATTATATTCCATCAAGACAGGTATTGCATGTTGTCAGTGTTCATGAAGCACTGGGAATGTTTTAACAAGTCGAATATTTTTAATGACTTGAAAATGCTGGCCATGTGGGATTGCTTATTTTGTAAAGCTGTGAATGAAAGCAGAGAGGAACAACTCAAATGCTTTGGCCTCAGCTTAAACCTGCCCTGCTCTAGTTGTCTTCTCTGGCCAGACCCTCTGAGGCTGCTGGGGGCAGTAATGCCACCACCAAAATGCAGTGGGGTTGTTAGTACTGTTGAGCCACTGTTGAGCTGTGCTATCCCGCCTCCTGTTTATCTGCTGGAGAGGTTTTTCTGTAAGTATATAATTTGGTTTGGCTTCTTGAGAGCCAGTTCCACTCCCCACCTCTGGAGCTCGGAGAGCAGTCTTGGTGCAGGGAGCTCCCTGGAGGAGGGGTCCCTGCGTGCAGAGCATGTGCTGGACACATGATTTGTGTGTGCACCTTGCTGTACATGCATGGAGGTGACAGGCCTCTGGTGCTTCTCTTCCCTGGTCACTCTTCCCATGCAGGTGTGCAGCTGTAAAAGGTGTATGATGGTTTCCAACCATCCTGTGCATACACTGTGCACACACCTGTGGCAGTCTGGTTGGGCTCAGCAGGTCTGGACAGTCCCCAGATTCCAGTGAGATCTCTGGGTTAATATGGAAGGTTAATACATAGAGAGCACAGATGCATAGGAGGCCTGCATCTGCACCCATTGCTGTGGGATCATCTGGAGGAAATACCTCGCTTCTGTCTTGCACGTGGTTTCTAATCCTCCTGCTCCCACATGGGGCAGCTTCCTTTGCAGAATCACCTACATGATTTCATCCCACTGAATCTCAGCTTGCTCGAGAAGTGATTTGACACTGTGACTTTACAGTGTTCATCCACTGCCTGATCTCAAGCTGGGAGTGTCACCCTCACCCTTCCCACTCAGCTGTCTGCAGCTTTCGGAAGCAGACAAGTTTTGTTTCCAGCATAACTCTGCAGTCATTAGTCCAGCAGATGGAGCAAATGGCTGAATGAGCAAGGCCAGCAGGCAGTGCAGGGGCCAGTGAGGTGCAGGGAGAAGCGAACCATAGGGACTCAGTCCTGTTTGGAAGCTCACAGTTCCTTGCTGTTAGCTGTGTACCCCAAACAATGCAGCACAGTATGCATTAGAAATAGAGAATGGAGAATTTGGAAAATATCCGTAAGCAAACACGACTGAGAGAAAGATGAGAAATGAATGAATTGCTCTGCTGCAGTGGTGCTGAACAGAGCAAATGCTGGTCCTGCCTTCTCCCTTTAGGTCAGCTTGTTCACTCCTTGCACAGGCATCCAGAACAGTGCTCCAGGCTCCGGAACAGGGGCATTGGACTGAATGCAAGTTTTAGAGATCCTCCTATAAAATTTACTGGGCAGTGGTCTTATTCTTTAAGCTGGTGTCAAGCTCTTAGAGTGACACAAAGATCAAAGTTAGTCCACTAGCAGGATTTTTTAGAGACCTTGGGGTTGATAGGTAGCCCTGACTCAGGGAAGTGGATCTCCTGCCCAACCCAGCACCCTGCACATCTGTTTTGTAGCAGCCCGAGACCTTCTGGCCTGTGTTCATCAGTGCATTTGTGCATCCTGCCCACCTAACAGCTGCACTACCAGCTTTCTGTTGAGCGTGTGTTCTGAATTATGGGAAGTACGTGGTGTCCAGTTCTTGTTATTCTGCAGTCACATTTCCTATTCCTGGACAGTCAGTGTGGTGCAGGCAGGAGCACCTGCCAAGTCTTACAGCTGACTGTCTGTCACTCTGATGGAAGGCTTTGGGTTCTGGATAAAACTAGAGACTAGGGCAGGGTTGTTTGGTGGTTTCGTCTGAGCTCACAACTTCATGGCCAGCTCTTGTCAACTGCAACTAACCAGCCTTGTCCTCCAACAACATTTTCATGGCTTTATGGAGCTGATGTCTGACCAAAAGAGTTGGGCAGTGCTAACAGATACTAAAATTAGCTATGAGACCAATTAGTCCACTTTCAATCATGCTGTATTCTGCTCAAGATTGCCCCTGAAATGCTTGAGACCTCATTCAAAAAAAAGAATTACCAATTTGTCATTGGTTCAGCCATCTGTAATGTGGTAGAATGGGCAAGTGAGAGGTTTAGGTAGGGCTGTGGACAGCTCTGAGATGTTCACATAACAGATTAGAACCATAGAATATCTCAAATTGGAAGTGGCCCATAAGGATCGTTGAGTCCAACTCCCTGCTCCCCCAGGACTACTAAAGCTAAACCCTATGACTGAGAGCATCGTCCAGACAGTCCATGAATTCTGGCCATGATGATTTCCCTGGGGCACATGTCCCAGTGGCTAATTATCCTCTCAGTGAAGAAGGGTTTGCAGAGTATTCGTCCCTGTTTGAAGTCCCATCTCCAGTCCACAACAGAAGGGTGTCAATAGTAGAATGCTGGGGACATCAGAGCAGTGGCACTTTCAGTTGAAAGCTTGTTGTGGCATGGGAAGGTTTTGTCCTCTGGAGCTGTGGCACCAGACAGTGGTGGAAGCATCCTCAGAGGAGTGCTTAGAAAAGTTACGTTGCCTCTCCTGGTGCAGCCTCTCTCTTCAAACTCATTTCAATTCTCACACCCACTTAAGCTCTCCTAAAAATAATTTTAAAGTGATACCCGAAGTACTAGCCTGGGTTGAATTATTTTTACCCCCTTTATGTCACTTTTCACCAGGGAATCTGAATGTACTTAATGAAGAAGGGCAAATAGAGTTCCCTCATTTTATAGGTATTTAGGAATACCTTATGGAAATGTCAGAGGAGGAAAAAATAATGATTACATTTAAAAGGTCTGTGGGAGCCTTGGTTTAAAGTAAGTAGATGTTTGTGCCAGTTTGAAGTCATCAAGTAGTAAGTCATCTCCAAAATTTTAATGGCAGACAACTTCCTGCACTGTATTGATGGCTTATTTTCCTTTGTAGTAAAGTACCCATCCTCAAATACCAAAAAACTGCTGCCAGTGCAACTCTGACAGATGTGTGTGCTCTTTCTTACAGCTATCCAGCCTCCCACCCCACCTTCTGTCCAGCCAGGAGAGGACCAGAAAGCAAATAATATAGTTACCATCACAGGTATCTCCCTATGCTTGTTCATCATTTTTGCCACTGTTCTCATCACTCTCTGGAGGAAGCTCTGCAGAGCTCAGAAATGCAGCAGCGCTGTCCGACGAAACTCTGTCCATTCCCCTGGCTTCCGGAAGAACTCTGATGAGGAGAACATTTGCCAAGGCAACAAGCAACGGGACAGTTTTGCTGAAGGAGGGGATGCCCCTGTTAACATTCCTCTAACCTACAGGCGAAGCCTCCAATTTGCCCAAGAAGATGATGCCTCTGGAAGTGAAAACTTTCAGCCGAACGCCCAAAAAATAATCCCTCCAATTTTCAGCTACCGCCTGGCACAGCAACAGCTGAAAGAGATGAAGAAGAAAGGCCTGACAGAGACCACTAAGGTGTACCATGTCTCTCAGAATCCCCTCACGGACACGGTTCTTGGTGCCACCACGATGCTTCCCCTGAGCGGGGAAAACCAAGAGGAGGCAGCGGCAAACAAATTTCGGATCAAATCTCCATTTCTGGACCAGCCAGCCAGTCAGCCCAAGTTCCTGGGAGAAGGCTCTCACCCTAGGCTGGATTTTCCATTCTCACAGGCCAATCCTGCAATGACCCCTACCCAAACCTTGGTAAGAAGAGGTAATTTCAAGCACCAGGATAACAGAGTGGACTTGCCTGAGAGGGGCTGTCACAGAAACTCGCAGTTCAGAAGAACAGCCAGTTTCCATGAAACTAAAAAGGCCAGGCCTTTCAGAGAGAGAAGCATGTCCACTCTCACACCCCGACAGACTCCTCTCTACAACTCCAGGACCAGGACATGGGACCAGGGTCTGGAGGACAGGACACGGCCAAAATCAAGAAACGCTAACCCAGCTTGTGAAAAGCTGGATCAGCCCCACAGCACTGTGCTGGGGTGTGAACCACAGGGCCATGGCACAAAGCCCCACCACAGGGCAGGTCCCCCGGTGAGGAAGCTGGACCTGATCACTGACCGCCAGCCTGCTGGTCAGGAGAAGGCAGCTGAGAAGCCTGAGCCCAGCCGAAGTAAGAGGGGCCCTTCGCCTAACCCCAAAGGCGTGTGGCGGAAAGAAACCAGCCCAAATGGCAAAGATCATTCCCAAAGAGGCCTAAGTGTAAGCCCTGCCCAGTACCGAAGGGACAAGTGCCAGAGCTTCCCCTTGGACCCTGAATTTGCCTTTTATGACAATTCTACTTTTGGCTTAACGGAGGCAGAGCAGCAGATGATTGACCTCCCTGGGTATTTTGGCTCAAATGAAGAAGATGAAACAAGTACTCTGAGCATTGAGAAGCTGGTGATCTGAGTGAGTCATTGCGGCCCTGCAGGAGTGGCATGCGTGGGAGAGGATCTGCAGGGTCGGTTGGCTTCTGGTGGAAGAAAGAGCGGGAATTGCGTTACCTCCACACACTGCAGGAGGGAATAATGCCCCAGGTCTGGCTTGTGGGAACATATTCCTTTCTAATTACTGGAAAGTGCTTTCATATAATTATTTTTTGTATGTCTGTGTGTACAAGGCATGCAGAGTACCCTGGGAAAGCATGTGTTATTTAAGGTGTGGCGCAGGAATAGCCATAGATTTTACTGTGTAAAGCAGTCATGTTTTGTGCATCATACATGATGAGTGCCAGTGACATTTCCTACCTTGTGGACTTTGTACTGGTAGACTGTGAGATACTGAAGCATCTGCTGTCCAGCACCCTCAGCCATCTACCCTGATAAGTGAATAATTTCCCATCTAGAAAGCACAAAGCTCAAGCTGTGGGCAGTTTTCATCATTTTTCTGATAGTCATCATTGAACTGCATTAATTTGTCATTGTTGCTCAAATAACTCGTGGGGGTTTTTTAGCTGGTTGCATGAAAGTGCAAACAATGCTGAATACTTGAGTGACTTTAAAATTGAGGAGGCATTTTTGTCATTCAAGACTTTGATATTTTCTTACTGTCAATATTTATACCAAGAAAACAATGTACAAATATTTGCAGGAAATTAGTACAAAAGGCATGCTACAGGGAGGGCAAAGCAAACAGATGATCAGATTTTAGTCCTCACAGAAATATTACCACAGCATGTTATCTGTAAAAAGCAGTGAGAGAACTGCTGAATTATGCATCCTTTCCATAGTCATCCTTTCCTTTATTAAAATTTTAAAATGTAAATATATTGACAATAATACTACTACAACAAGCTCAAAATAAATTATGAACAAAACCAGCAAACAACAAGATTATTTGATTAATACCTGTTCTGGGAACAAAAATTAAAATGATTTGACAACATCTGGTGATTCACAGAGAATCTTGTAGAATCATTTACGTTGGGAAAGACCTCTAAAATCATTAAGTCTAACCATCAACGTAACTGTTTTCGCCACTAAACCATATCCCTTAACTGCCACATCCACACACCTTTTAAACACTTCCAGGGACAGTGATTCCACCACTTCCCTGGGATGCCTGTTTCAATGCCTGACTGCTCTTTCAGTGAAGAAATTTTCCCTCTTATCCAATCTAAATCTCCCCTGGCCCAACTTGAGGCCATTTCTTCTGATCCTATCACTTGTTACCTGGGAGAAGGGGCCAACCAACCCCCACCTTGCTACAACCTTCTTTCAGGGGGTTGTAGAGAGCAGTAAGTGTACTTACTACAGTGAACTATAAAAGCCATGATGGTTTTTTTGTTGTGTTTTAAAACCAGACATCGCACATTTGCCATTAGATTCTGCTGTAAGTATTCAGAGTTGGGTTGGAACCCCAGTTAACAGCAGAAGCAGAGCTCAGGCCTTTGTGAATGACTAAGACTTTTGTTGCCATTTGTTAGGATAACCGTCTTGCAAAGACCAGGGGAATGCTAGTGGGCAAAACCAAGAAAAGAGATGCTGCCTGTGGAGGTTGGTGTGAGAGAAGAGAGGTTTAGGCAGTGGACTATTAGTCTTAAATCAACTCTCCCTTAAGGAGCCCAACGCTACATGCCCTTTAACCTGCCTTGTGGGTGTGAAGGTAAAATTAGCATGTGCTCTGTTCTCAGGAAGTAGGCTGCTATCTTTCTCAAAACTGGCTTTCTGAGCAGAGGGAGAGATTTCCCAATCCCACACTTATTTTTTTTCCCTCCCTACAAACGAACAGCAATTTTAAAGGAAGAGCAGCATTGCTGTGCATTAGGTGCCAGTTTCTGGCACCCACTGCAGTGTCCAAAGCTTGCACAGGTAGCCTCACAGGCACACGGTGTTACCTGCTGTGACAGCATAGGAGGAGCAAGCCGCAGCATTTGGCCACCAGAGTCAAATCTGGCTGTTTGAATGGCCTTTTTGGTGGGTAACTTTTTGCAGCTGCTGCTGGAGCGAAGGATCTGACTCACAGGGTGATGTGAGCTCCCCGTCTTTCCCGGGAGCTGTGCCAAGATGCTGATGTTCAGCCCTTGTCCCAGTGTGGCGTTGGTACCAGCGATGCGTTCCCATAAACTGTCAGCTGAAAAGCTGTTTAAAGCATTTAAGAACATGTTCACGCTTGAAGAGTTATCCAAAGGCAATCAAATGTAATGAGTCTTTAAATTTACTTAAATGAGCTGGAAATCAGACCTCTGAAGCAATTGCTGCTCAGGTTACTTACCCGGCCTGTACTAAGGTAAGCTCTGCGGTGTGAAGTACCTTTGCCCTGAAGCAGCAATCCATCAGCACTGGAGCTGCAGGGCTACAGGATCTGTTTAAGCTTTGTTGAGGCTCTCAGCATGGGAGACCCTGGAGAAACAGGAGATCAAATGTGCAGTGCAGCAACATGCAGCAAGCATCCTCCTAACCTTCAGCAGGAGTGATTTGAGCTTGGCGGTAGCTCTCAGATCCAGTAAATACTCAGCTAGTGGCATTCTACCCTGTTCATTAAGATAAAGGTGGTTCTGAAATGCTTCCTGGGGTTTGCTGTGGGAGTTGCAAGCTTCTGCACAAAGCCCTGTGACCCTTGCATCCCAGAGGGGGTTTCCTTTGCCACAGGAGGGCAGAGAAGGGGGAACATTGCTCTAAATGAGATGCTGCTTCCTGCAAAGTTGTCCCAGTGTTGGGCTGTCTTATGCTTTAGATGTACTTAGGTACATCTAATATCAAAGACAGCAGGCAGACCCCTTCCCTCCTGGCTTGTCATACCTTGGCCCCCCTTTCTCTCTCAGAGACAGGAAAAAGCACCATAACATTGATGCTGGCTGAAGGCAGTCCAACTGCAACGCCTGCCCCTCCATAGTGACCCACAGGGAAACAGGCTCCACAGTCTGGACTTTACATCGCTCATTGCTCACTCACTGGGGAACTGGACTGGGTGCTGGTTGTCTGACTAAGCCCTACCGACTTCATCTCTGGCTTGATACTCCATTATCAGATGCGTTACCAGCTGCTTAATGAACTGCCAGACCACAAATGCTGTCCCCTAAGTGCTGTAGTTTTCACAGTCTGTAATTTTTACCCTACTTCCTTAGCTCTCTACTGAAAAGTGAGATTGAGTATCACCGGCCAGAAGGCATGAACTTACTACACTCACATTTCTCTGTGTCTTCCACCTAGACAAAAATCATCCTTTCTGCCCCCAGCGCTGCATCAGTGGCCACACAGTTATAATGTGTGCAAAGTCATTTCTTATGTCCCAACATGCAGTTACAACCTTGCACTAAGATTTTACCGTATCAAAATACAGAAGCAGTGATCAGAAGGGGAATAGTAAGTGCTGCCTGTTTGCAGCCCTTTCTTCACAAGGGCAACCTCATTTCAGACATGTAGGTGCAAGTTTCATTCCACATGGATACGCTTGGGAAGAGGGCAGGGGAGTAGTCTGACCAAGGGCACAGGCTTCAGGAGCACAGCTCCCTGGAGTGCTGCCCATTACACTGGGGTGTTTGTGTTTGCAATCACTAGGATGTGTAGGAAGCAGTGAGAACAAGGGTTTATCTCTTGACAAAGCAGAGGAACCAAACCAAGTTTTACACTGAACCTTCACACATGCCTCTGCATTGTTTCCAGAATCGCCTGAGCCATGAAAATTAAACTTACCTTGCAGACCCTCTCAACTACCCAGTACAACAGATGAAAAAGCACCAGAGCCAACACTGAAAGAATACATTTCTCATATTATGAGCTTTCCAAGATTTTGATCCAGATTTCTATTCACATTCCTATTGTTGAAAACTGAATAAAAAGTATTAAGTTCTACTCAGATGGTTTTATTTCACTCTTTATCGATATGTATACAAATTACAATATGTATGGATATAAAAGCGAGTAAATGGAAAAGAAATAGCAGTTTGAAAAATGATTAATAATCAGAAAAAAAGGAAACAGGTTTATTCTACAGCATGGTAGTTAAACAATTTGCATCAAGCTGATACTGCTGTTCATTTTTAACTGTTATTATTAACAGTTGTGGAAAATAAATTTTCAGTATTCCATTTCTTTCCATCATTTGTGTTGCTTTTTCATTTCACCCCAGTGAGTCAATGAAAGCAGTGTGCCTTGTGGTTCGACCACTTTCTGATTCCCCTTCACTAACACAAAGTCATCTGGTAAAATACAGGAGAACGTACAAATGAATTGTGACTGCATTTTAGGAACTCCTAAGAATATCTGCACTCACCTTAATTTTAGTAAAATCTGCTTAATCTTAATCTGGGTTCTAAATCTGGTTGGCAGCATTGTCTTTGTCTGCTTTAATGTCTTGTGGTGTACTCTAGCAGTGGATCTGCAGCGGGAAGCTGTTGGAATGGAACCCACACTGTCCATATTGTGGGTGTTTACTTTGAAGCAGCCTTAGTCTGGATGCACATTAGCAGTTGGAACATGTCCATCCACAGGTTTGGTTTCACACGCTCCAGGAGCACTCTGCAACTGAAGTGTGGCAACTGGGAACCGTAGGGAAAGTTGCTTAAAAACATTCTCCTGATGCACAACAAAGCACTAACAAAGGCACACCAGATGAAGTCCAATTCCCCATCCCCTTGTTCTTTCTGTCCTGATGTTCTTGTAACTGAAACACTGATGGTTAAAATCAAAATGAGAAAGGTTTAGACCTTGAAAAGTATAGATTCATTAAAGGACATGCTTGATTCTTCAAAGTCCAGAGAACTTTCAATAAACAGTCTCCAACATAGTCTTGAAAACTGCTGAAAAAGAAATCTCTGGTTATGTGGTTATCCTGTGACTGAGATCCATATGTCTGCTATTGAATTGTTGTCTGGCTGTGCTCAAACAACTCGTGCTGTTAGCTTCAGGTAGCAGAAGCAGGTGCAACTCCAGCTATCAAGTGCAGGTTTGGTGATTGGCAGCAGCACAGAACTGGCTATCATTGTACACCATTCTTCTCAGCCTGTGCCTTTTCTCTTTACAAAGCAGCAGGTTTCAGCTGCCCTGACTGTTCTCACCATCTCCACTCTCGCTGTCCACAAAGAATGGAGCCCTGATTTTCATGGCTGAATATTTCAGTGAGTACCACATCCCGTGCCATGTAGACCAAACCAAGCCATCATCATGGAGTCCATTGTACCTCCCTCTTTTGTAGTATTGCCCATTGAGGTTTACAGCATGGCACCTTGGAACAATGTAGGAAAGAGGAAAAGGGAATTATGTTTAGTGTGGGAAGATATTGCATCATTTCAGTGAAGTATTGTTCTCACACAACATATATTTAGAAGTACCAGGGCAGGATGGATTAAATGGTTAATGCATTTAGTGGAACACAGAGGAATATGTGGGTCATCCTAAAGCAGACACCCACACTGGTCAGATAATTCAGCCTGTTGACTCCTTCAGGTGTATTAACTATGGACATTATAACTACATGGCCTGAACAAAGGGGTGTAGTGCCATTTGGTACACCCTAGCTCAAGTGCAGGCAGCTCCATATTGACACCTAAAAATGCAGAGGTCTTTTCATTGAGGTAAATCCTACTACTGATGTACATTTTTTGTAGCTCCACTGATTTCAATTGGTATGTGATAGGAATCTGGTCAAAGAGGCTCATCCTGCACTGAAGCAGAGAAGATCTGAGTGGTATATCCCTGTTTCCAGGGCTGTTAAACATGAGTCCCTGTCCACTGATGTGTGACATATGCCCAAACAGCAAATATACCATCATAACTGCCATGGGGTAGCTCTGCCCTTAGACATGCTCCACACTAGGGAAATGTCCTTTGTACACACTGCACCTTACCATGGCTACAGTTGTTTCTGTTGCTGGAGTATAATGCAAAGCACTTTCAGGAATTTTAACTGGGCTCTTTTCCTTCCAAGTCATTGTACCCTATGCATTTGTTCTGATCCATTTTCTTAAAATGAATTCAACTTACCTGCTATGCTATAATCAAAGAAGCAAATTGTTTTCCTTTGAGGATCTGTAGGTGTGAACATCTTAGGTTTGGCTGTGCAAGGTGGCAAGTGCACACAGCAACCTCCAGCTGCTGTAAGGCAGGCAGGTCCTCTCAGCTGTATAGCCACCCACACCCTACTCATCTGAGAGGAATCAGGTGTTTTCCATACCTGTTGAACCACCAGCCACCCTTGTTCTCTGATGCACAGTTGCCTGCCAGGAATCGATCGTGATCCTTATCAGATGTGGTGAACTGCATCCCTCTGTGAGAGGCTGACCACTGATCTTCAAAACTGCTCCCACCAGACAGAGCGTCGCCAGCATTACCAGAATAGGTGCCAAACCATAACCTGTAATTGTCCTGCAAGAATATGTGAAACACGGCTTTGATATCTATTCTTTCTGCCTTTCCTCCCATTTTTGAGGTCAAATTAGCTCTGGACATTCTATCCACTGTCAAAGGCAAGACTGTTGAAGTTCAGGGTGACTTTTGTCTCCATGCTTTAATGATCCTAGTGTAGATCAATGCAGGACTTAAACTTCCAAAAGGGATTGGTAATTACTGCTGCTGCTACAAAGGGTTTCAGGTTTATTGTCATTCAACAACCATTTAATACACTTTACAGCAAGATGGAAAGCTCTTTCTAGCTGATCAAGAACAACTTAGCAGAAAACTGTGCCAAGTAGTTGCCTTCATAAACTGATGAGTTGTTCAGCTAGAATAAATGCTTAGGCATTTTGCTCTTCCAAGGACTAGAAGCCATCTGATTTCTGTGGTCTGGTCCCGGTATGAATACTTGGAATACTAATAGTTCCATTGTGCACAGCTAACAGGTCTAAGAGATATTTGATATTAAGTGGATGATCACTTTTTTGTTGTGGGCTTTCTCCTGTCATCAGTGTCCTCCTTTCTTGATGAAAAGTGGCAGTAAGGTATTAAAATGAAGCTGTTCAAACTTTTCATAAGAAACCTCTAATTACAAACTGAGCATAATGTGCACATTTCTGGAGAGGTGATGGAGTTGGAACTAGGACTGGTCCATGCAGCATCCTTGGTTAGTCAGGCTACTTACACGTGGTGTTCAGGAAGGCAAGTCTGCAAAGAACAGCACCTGTACGGAGCTGGACACTGCCTACAGCTAGAGAGCAAACATGAAAATACAGGATGTGTCTGTCTCTGGGCTTTCTGTGTCTGTAGCAGTAGGTGTAGTGCTACAGGTACTTCTCTTCAAGATAGGAACTTACAACTGCTCTTTCAAAGCTTTGATTAGAGTTCAGCTTTATTTTAAAATGAAGTGGAGAGGATTTGTTCTTTTATGTGACATTCTGAAACACTCTCTTAGGAACCAGGAGAACAGTAGGTTCCATTTAGTTGCAGAGGTTCTAACCCTAAGGGTCTGCTCACTCACAGAAGACTCTTTTAATCATGAGGCCAGAGGCAAATACATGTGGGAATCCCTGTGCCCTGTGGCAGAGAACTGCCCTCTGTTCAGCAGCAGAGTTAGCAAGAGGGCACACACACGTGATCCTGTCACCCACTGAGCTGGGCACTCAGTTGTAAGGAAAACGTCCCAGGTTTATGTCCCTGCTCCCAGGGCTGTTTGTCAGTCAGACAAACTAGGAAGCCCAGGGAACCAGAGCAGGTAAGTTTTGCAGAGCTGTAGATACAACCCTGATACTGGTCTGATGCTGCACATGCAGCTGCCCCACCCTCACAGAACAAAGCAAGCAAATCACTGCTCTCTCTACTTTTTACCTGCTCATTTGCAAGCTGGAAATTTTCATAGATTGCATAACGTCTTTCCCCATGCCAGTCCATCAGGTCAATCTTCAATGAGTTCTCTCCTAAACATAAAGTTGTGTCCTGTTAGATGACTATCTAAGGCAAATTAGAAAGAAATCTATGGAGAAAAAATATTTGGACCTCTAGCAAGCAGGTCACGGATGTGGTCGTTTCCCAGCCAGTATTCATCATTCTTGCCCTGGAATTTCCCAAATCCCAGTTTGTAATCATCCCATTTCCTGCAGAGGGATATAAATATCAATTTCATCATGACAGGGGATTAGACAGTTTGTGACACTTGGGTATGGTAACAAGTAAAACTTCACCTGTATCTCTAGATACTGTTTTCTAAAAGTACCCGACTCATCGCAAGCTGATCTGAGATTTGTCACTCTGTCTTAGAAGTAAATACAACTCCCAGCTTACTTTTTCCCCTGCTAAACCTGTGCACACACATATATTGGGATCAAACCTTCAAACTGCCAGATGCAGTGCTCGCAGACTGAGTTTGCCAGTTAAATGGAAAGGGAAAGCAGCAGCTGTCAAATTGGTTCTCAGCAAAACACCTGATATTGTTCTTCAGCAAGTCATAATTCACATGATCTGTGTATTACCTTTGATATTCACTTATACTTCCTGTGTGTCATCATTTCCAGTTTTAGTAACCCTGTGTTTATTCCCTCTCTCATGTCGTTATTATGGATATTCATTCTGCCTGACCTACATACTAGTCAATGCTCCTCTTCAGGATGTTTTTACTTCACCTGAACTACCATGGCTAGATAGCTACCACTCTCGGGGCAAGCTGGTTTAGAGCCAGTTGACGTAGCTTTGCAATGAACTGCATAGACTTAAAGAGGCATTAGATATGCCCTGAAACTATGTGTGCTGTGATAGTGAATTAACCTTCATGGGGACATTTCGTCTTAACTGTGCTACCAGAGCATCTCTCCTCCTGTAAATTTCAGTGTGAAAGTCACCTCTCTGGGATTTTGCGTAGGAAAAGGACACTCTGGTTTGGCATATTTTTGAGTTATCTGAATACGATAATAAATGCTGCAACATGCTGAACATAATTCCTGATATGAGAACAGATCTGTTCAACAGGTCTCAGTCTGTGCACTGGTAGCAGAGACCTGCCACTTTGGAGCCTCTGACAGTCTTCAATAATGATAAAATATGCATTCAAATGCAGAGAACCCATGGAAAAGAAGTCATAGATCCGTTTTGAAAATGGTCTCCTGCTGCCAGTTGGTACCACCAGATTGTCCTAATCCTAAATTATCATCACTAATATATAGTCTTGCATATCCTGCTTCTCAAGGGTGGGGTTTTGCCCAGCAGAGGAACTGGGGTGGGAGCTGGTGGCCTGACTGCAAGCCCTGTTGATGCAACCACAATGCACCCACCTGTTGAAATTCTCCTTGCCGTTACTCCGCCGCTGAATGACAGTCCAGCCCCCACCATCAGACATGTCACAGAATGCCAGGAAAGGCTCTCGGTCTGCTCTGGGCCTGATCCGGTAGTAGCCACTTGTGGTGCTCTTCCGACTATACACTGCAGAGCAATCTGGGCAGAACAGTATCAGTTTGTCAAACGGGGTGGGGGGAAAGCCAAGGGCTATGTGCCACCAAGAGAAGACGTCACCGAGAGGCTGTATGGGACAGGGACACTTAGCCAGCCTGTGCATAGCTCTGCAAGCCCTGTAAAGTCAAAGGAAATGGTGCAGCAAGGTAGTAGCTACACTGGTTTGCAAACTGCTGGCCTGACAAAGAGCTTTAAAGCTTGAGAGCCTTTACAGCCATGCCTTCTGAGGGAATAATCCCCGAATCCTTGGTGAGATGCAGGACAGCTGCAGCTTAGCCTGCATCTCATGAAAGCCTGGGACTGAAGCTATCTCTGTCAGCAAAATCTTTTGCAGGGAAGCTAATTTCCATGTGGAAGGTAAGGTAACCTCAGCTGTCCTTCTGATAGGATCAGGGAACAATATTTCTAAAATAATAGGCTAAGCTCCTCTGTCCAGCTCTACCAGGGCTGTGTCAGGAGAGAGTCCTTCAGGATCTCAGTGCTTCACACTTTCAATGTAATGCCCAAAGGATCTTGGCCACAGAAAACAATGCCAGGCACTCTGAGCTCCCCTAAGTCACTCAGGGAATATGGGCTCTTCAACAGCAGGACCCATCTCTTCCTAAAGCAGATGCCTAAAGGAAATCTGATGGAAAACATGAGAGGTGACTGTTCCTCTCTGCAGCAGAGTCCCAGGCAAGAAGCCCAGCTGAAGGTGTCCATTTGGTACCTGGGCAGTAGCTGCCTACAGCTGGGACAAGTGACTCTAGCCCCAAGAGATATCATACAGTGCCAGGGCCACCAGTCAGCTCTTCTCCTCCCCATGTATATGTATTTTAAAACACAATCCACTTTAAAAATTTTAAAACTTTTAGCAGAAATAAAATATGACACATGGAACACTGCAGGGAGAAACAAACATTGTGGCACACTACTGCAAACTGTACCTTGGTCATACACTATCAAATTTCCACTGGTTGTGGGTAAAAGCACCTCACGCTGCACACTCCTGTTGCCTGAGAACAGTCCACTTTTCGTTCTGTGGTAAGTGTTCTCCAGGATGTCCTTCAGCTGCAGTTCATATAAGTAAAGCAAGTCTTGAAGTTGTTTTAACCTTTGTCTTAATTTGTTGTTGTCGAGGAGGCAGATATCTTTGTCCTACGGAGAAAATAAAACCCCCACACTTCAGTCAGTGGTAAGGAGAGACACAGAGAGAGGAGTATCTGTCTCCTCTTGACCCTAGCATGTCAGACTGCCTATGTGGATCAACATGATTCGATGGTGATCTCTTCCTAAGATACACAAGTCTTGCAAAGCATGAGCTGTTGAGTTGAATCCAGTGGAAAAGGGGTTTCTGCAACAACCTTGGCATCGATCAGAGCATTCCAGAATATGATCAGATACACAAAAATTTACTTTGGACAAAAATGATTTCTCTTGACCCCCACTTGATGAGCTCAAGGGGAAGGCTTGCAAACTATGAAAGTGCTCGGATTGATAAGAGAGGGAAAACTTGGCTCTTGCACTGCAGACAGGCCAAACCAGCAAGGTTCCAGAATCATCTTTGTGTAAAACTGAAAAAGAGCTGATATTTTGGCTATAAAAATACATTTTTATAAAAAGAGATTTTTGTTGTTGCTTTTGTTGTTATTTTTAATTCTTAGTAATGTCAGTTCAGTCCCCCAGATGGCTGGACAGCCCTTAATGCTATGAAAATCCTGTATTATCAGGACGACATTCCTTTAGCTGCAGGCAGATGCCTTTTTGATCTGCTCTTGCAGGTCTCCATCCCTCTTGTGGGGGAGTATCCATCTCTGCATGACTGGGAATGATGAACCATTGAGAGAGTGTACAGACATAGCTAAAAGATACGCACTGAAAACCTGGGTGCAGGTGAGCCAAAGCTGACCAAGAGAAGGAGCAGCAGCAACCAGTGCATCACCACACTCATTTCGTATCACCTGAAAAGAGGCATTGACAGGCTGTAATGGAGGCTTTTTTGGTTCCTCTCACAACTTATTACCCCCTCACAGTTATGTTTAATTCCCCAGGAAATGCTGCAGGATTTGTTAAGGAGGTTGCTTGAAACTACAGGCAGGACAAAATCAGGGAAAGACGTATATTAAGGAGAAGCTAAAGCACCAGTGCAGTATGCTGACAGGGATACAGGCTTAGGTCTGCTCCTGATTCCCTGCAGAAATAAATACTCTGTGTGACTTACCAGCAGCCTCTGTATCTCCTCTCAAGTGTCCACACAGATAGGAAGTTGCTCAGCAATCACGTCTCCTTGAGGACTTGTCATCAAAATCACACAAGTGTTTATTCAGTTCAAACTTCCCAAAGTGGAATTAAGAGGAATTTGCCTCCTTGTTAAGTGACTGAAGACATTGCTTCTCCTCAGTCCTTGGAGTGGTCTGTGAGGATGGGATTACCTTGGAGGCCAAGTCACACGTGTGACAGAGTGGATATGGAATAGTTTTTCCTTGGATTTCAGTGGAAAAGATGTCTACTGCCAATCTGCCCCAACACACAGATGTGGCTTTGATTGGAGAGTCTTAGCTAGCAAATATGCAAAATGACTGCCACTGGGAACATGCAGCTGAACGTGAGTGAACAGTACAAATTGTTCACAGTGTGCTTGCATGGTGCTTTAAAAAAAAAATCACGAGGAATAGGCTAAACCCAACTCCCCCGCTTCACATCTGGAAGCGCTGCAGAAACTTGGCTCCCCAGCTCTGTGCTCTGAGTGATGTACTTTGTTTCAGGCTCTAGCAGCATCCCCACAGCGGCTGATGCTAGAGCTGCTCCCAAACCACCAAAGCTGCTGCAACAGAGGAGCCCTCTGCCAAGATGGGCAGGTAGGGCCCAAAGCAGGCTGAGGGAAGAAGATCTCCATGGAAGTTGCCATAAAAGATGACGTGCAGGTAGGTGCTCCAGTCTGTGTCATTTTTCATCTCACAGAGAGAAGAGTTCAATATTGCAGCAGGGGAACTCCATGAGCCCAGGACCACTGGTGCTGTTCACACCACCCCACAGTTGTGTCGGTGGCTGCAGCACTGGTGCTGAGGTCAGAGTCAGACCCCATGCGGTGGCTGTGGGTGACGGCAAAAAGCTACCAGGAAGGGTGGGATTGAGTGACAGCTCCTGGAAATCAGACAGTGCAGAGCAGAGGGAAAGAAAGCAACTCCATCTACACCTTCACCAAGACACATGAAATGCACGTACCTGTAACTTGCCTTTCTTCAGACCTCCTCCTGGAAAGATTATCTCCCTTAAAAGTCAACTGCAAAAGAAAGTGATCATAAACCTGGCTGCATTTCAAGAGGTTGATGAGATTTTCCTCTCCAGATGACCCACATCAAGAGCACAGAGGAAGAATGTTTCACAGCACTAGGCAGTTTCACAGAAAAGATACCTGCAATTCCTTGTGTGAAAGAGCTACCCAGACCCCAAGTTTTCTTATTACCCCGTACTCATCTTGCTGCTTCCCAGTGAGAATAAACATCAGCAGGTTTCTATCAACAGTGCTCTCTAAAGGAGAGGGGAGAGGGGCTCTGCTGCTTGCATACTATTACCTACCTTGACTAGGGAGCTCAACCAAGGCTGACTTCTTTAAGTGTTTATGTGAATCACTCAGACTAATGCTCCCTGTGGGAGTTTTGGCTCATGTTTTAACACAGCCAGCCTCATTTCAGTAAGTCCTGCAAGGTGGATATAACACAGCTTTTCCATTCAGCATTCCTTTTGCTGTTTAATCTGTTTTGTAAGAGCACAGCTGTAATGCCCAAGAAGCAGCAAATCTGAAGCAAGAAGCGAACGCAGTGGTATTGAGCAAGATTTGCTATTAGACTGAAATCTCAGGAGGCTTGGAGTTGTGTAACTCTCCTGTGAGTGGGATGATTAGATTTTCTAGTTAACACAAACAAAGACATTCGTGGAAAAGAGAAAAAAACCACAAAACCAAACAGATGGGTGCCTCCCTTTGCATTACGGCCAAGGAATTACAAATTATTTTAAAGAAAACAGCAGGAATGTTCCATTTTACAGAGCTTTGTTCAGAGGAGAGACCATGGGCACAAAAGACAAGGCACATAAACCCACGGTAAATGTCTTTGCTACTCTTCAGGAAAGCAGGACTATCCAGCTACTACCAATTACAGCAATGCTGTTTATTTCTTAAAAACTGCATTCCTCTTATCCCGCAAGAACCCTGACTCATTTGACTGCCAAAGGATTATGTAAGCAGTGCTTTTCTTCTCACTTGTTTTCTAGCCCCAGTTTTAGGCTGGTTTTGACAGCTATGAAATTAAGTGAGTGAAATGTTTCCCATCCTCACTAGTGGGTACTTGGCCCTTTCTTCTGCCTCTTTGGCCAGGAACTGCAGCTGGCAGCAGGGTGCTCAGGTACCATGCATTGGAGCACAGGGAGACTGCACATCATCCTCTGGGGCTTTCACTGGCAGCAGCAACTCTTTCTCAGCTGGACCCATCCAGACAGCGCTCAAGATGCTGTGTAACAATTTATGCTCTTGTCTAGATGGCCAAAAATCCCATCGGCCTGTGAGCATCTCCTGATCCCAGGTGGGATCAGGGACAGGGCTGAGACTATGGTGGCAGTGTTGGAATGTGGGTAGCACAGTCAGTGCCTGCAGCTGTCTGCAGGGCTGAAGGATTAGGGAGCATGAGGCCTCACAGCATTAAGTTCTGCTCGTCCCAGGGCAGAAGGGAGCAGTGAAACTGCAGTGCCAGTGAAACTCACGTGTGCTTTGTGACTGCAGCTTTGCAGGAACAGGACTCAATCTCCAACCCTTGTTCAGTGCCTGCCAAAACATCTCTCAGAGCCAAGACATCTGGAGCACTCTCAGGCTGCCTCTAGGACTCCACCAATGTTCGCCTCAGCAATGTCTGCATGTGAAAATCCCACTCAGCTGGAGCATGGCGCTTGCATACCTGTTTCATGATTAACTTATTTTCCCAGGCTAGAGGAAGATTTAGGAATATCTGAAGCCCAAGAGAGGGGTTGCCATGAGGTTTAGTTCACATGAGGTAGGTGTAGCAGGAGAGTGTCTTCATGTACTGCTCCACTGACTTGGAGCTAAAATAATCACGTCATCATAAAGAATGTGGACACTGTGTGATCACTAATGTTTCCTCACAGATGTTGAAATCCCTAGGCAATGTGACAATAAATGCTGTTTTGGTTTTTCTTTCCTGGAATACATATGCTTCACAAATATTCTGGAATGCAAATTCCTGTTTAGTTACTTGGAAGGAGATCAGATTCCCTTTTTGTAAGATACTCAGTGGTCTTGTCAGCAAAAAATAACAGTCTCATTAACTAAAAACCTTCCTATCCTGCTGTTCTCTACCTTCCTTCCAGTAAAACTATGTAGGTGCTGAATAGTAGTCACAAAAAACTATTAAATTAAATGCACAGCCAGCACATGCAAACTGGTGGATAAATGTGACTGAAGGGCATGGCTCTGGGGTAGGTCATGATATTCCTACAGTTATGGGGAAAAAAATGGCTTGGGATGAAGACAGGAAGATGACACCTGATGGATATTAACACCATCAGAGCCTAAAGGAACATCACTGCAGCTGGAAGACAGTGGCATCTCAAAACTCTTCTAAGACCAGCTTCCTGTTGATTGTTCTCAAAGTGGAAAGGCAAGAAATGAGGCAGACTGCTTCAGGCTCCAAAGGAGGTAGAGAGACCTGAGGATTTCACAGCAAGACTCGGACTGCCTACCCATGCTCTAAGAAAATACAGAGTAGTCTGGACCCAGCTCAAAGCAAAACATATTATTTGCAGTGAAAAAAGGTGCTCTATGCATCTGCATTATTTTTATACTTTCCTAACACATCCCAGCTTCCATGAACACCCTGCTCACTGGGAGAGATTGCAGACCAGGCTCCTTTGCAGGCACTGCAGGTATGGAGGTACCTACCACAGGCCTGCAGGCCCTTGATGTCTGAGCTAGTATACATCTTTTATAGGAATCTGAGCTGCCAGGTTTTTTAAAACAAAGTTAATATATGAGATCTGAAACAAATATTTATTGTTTTTAAATCTAACAATCAAGGGTTTCATCAAAAGTAAGATAAATTTAAAAGACCAGGATGACATCAGCTACCATAGTTTCAACCTATGAAATAACCGAAACCGGTATTTGCGCATGAAAAGTCTGTGGTTTGTAAGCAAGGAGTAACCACAGAAATCTGTGTACAAAGAAGAAGCAATGGTGGCAGACCATGAAACATGCCAGATCTGAATATTTTGATAATGTTCAAAGAGCAAATACATAATTCAGTTTAACTAATGAGTCTGCATGCAGCCTATGAGTATCTAATGGGTTGACACAACAAATGTAATTAGTTTGTAAGTTCCTGAGGGCAAGCACTGGTCCCAGCAATCTCACATCAGGAATAGCTGTACCAAAGGGAATTAATGACAAGACCAGAGGGAGTATGTGGACTGCACTATCTTCTACCTACCTCAGGTCAGGGAACTTCCCTGACCTGATTCACTGTCATTTGAACTGGAACATCCCTTTGAGAAGAAGACATTTTGCTGTAAAATACTTAGTGCTAAAGAACCAGCCACAAACCTTAGCATGTTCTTCCACTTTTTAATTACTTGCATTGTTAATTTTTTTTTTTTTGCCCTGAGTCTGAATCTTCCAAGTCTCATCCTGCAGCCTTTTAATCTCATGATGCCTTACTCTGAGAAGGGGAAGAGCCCTCTGCTGCCAAATGCCTTTTCCCTGCTAAAGGCTAGGTCCAAACACAGAAGCTGTGTGCTTGCTCCTGGCTGGGAATCCAAACCTCCATCATCTGCTTCGGCTGCAGGTGTGTGCGCGAGAAACCCAGCAGGGTCACGGAGCGAGGGGCTGCTTGGAGCTTTTCCTCGGCAGGGCTGAGGAACATGGCATAAGCACACCACTCATGAGTAGGGCGCTTGGCTGGCATGGAGAGGAAGGGCAGGAACGAGTTCTGCTCCTGGAGAGATTTCATTCAGGGCAGTTTAATGTAGAACAAGTACACAGAGGTGAGAAGAGCTGTGGGTGGTGTATGACAGTGTGTGGTGGAGGTGGTCTCACTGGGCATGTTGAGGAGGCTCCAGGAACTGCACTACTCCGCCTAGATTTGGGAGCCTGATCTGCCCTAGGCAGGGACAAGCAGCAGAGATATGTAGTCAGGACAGGAGCAGAACTGCAGGTTCTGGAGGGATCTCTGCAGCCCAACATAGAGGTGCCAAATCAATTTAATTGCCTCAAAGGTTAGGTAATTGCTGAACAAATACCTTTCTAGATCTAACTGTTGATAGTGTAAGTCTGCTTACAGCCCCTCTGGGCCACCTTGACCTTTTTCCAGATCCAGACCTGTCTGACTGTAATTAAGTCACTCACATTAAGAACCATGTAAAGAGCTCAGGCAATATTTCAGGCAAAATCTTTCCTGATTGTGGATCCAAGGATCTCACTCCTTTTGTCCCAGAGCTACATGGCACAACCATCTGTCACTGGCTAATCTCTGCTGTTGCTCCAGGACTTTTCAGTGTTACCTGACTTCATAGTCACTGATGGCCCAAGTCTGACCAAGTCTGCATGGTTTCACTTGGTGCAGGCAGGATGAATGTGATTCACACCACCTGAGACGTTAGTCCAGAAATACCTGCCAGCTTTTTGACATGTGCACACACAGGCTATGCAGGTGGCAGGTGCCTTGCTGGGAGTTAGAGGGACTGTAAGTAGACCTAGAACGTTTTTAACAGGTCCTTTAGGTACCAAGGGCTGAAAAACATCATTCTGAGGTCTTTTGTTCTGAGATTGACAATGGATGTAAGTTACAATTTACTCAGTGCCAGGCAGTCCTTCTTATTCTATCCGACCATGGGTACAATCTCTGCGTCAGCTGCAAACTTCATCACTCAGGATTTTATCCAGGCCATGGTTTAAAACAAAACAACGTAACATTAAACAGTGTAAGACAACACCCAATCCCTGCAGAACCTCTCAGGAAAAGAATTGCTTAAGGATGGTTTCTCTTTTAGTTATTTTAAGACTACTGTGCTGCACTTACATCAGTGTGAACCGGATTGAGTTTATATTTTTCTACCTTATTAATCAAAATTATTTTCTAGCCAGTCAGTTGCTTGCAGAAGCAACAAAATACTTTTATTTTAGCAGTAAAATTTGCACTCTTGTTCTAGAAATATGTTTGACACAATTATTTTCCCTAATCACATGTTGATTTACAATTATTATTAATATTATTATTATTACTACTACTATTAAACTTCTTTAATATTTTATTAGTCGAAACCCTCTGTCTAATCTGCTCTCATTTCTCAGGGAGCAGAGCCAAGCTGAGAAACTATCTCCATCAGGTCATCTGATCTACCTGTTTTTAATATTGGCAGAGAATTCATTTTTTACCCACTTATCTTCATATTTCTGCTATCTCAAGACTTAATAAAAATGTAATTATTTTTCTTGTCTGTCTTAAAAGAATCAGATCTAGAAGAGCAATACCTACCAATTTTAAAATCTGTCAAGTTAAGAGATTCTGTTTACCACCCTCTCTGTTATTTTTGGAATGCAAAGTATGTCATCACCCCTCTGAGAAATGCATACTTAATCCTGGTCTTTAGCCAGTATGTAACTGGATTATTTACCAAATATTTCAGTCTTTTTTGCATTTTTTTGACAATTCAGCTATTTTATACTGATGAAAATTTGTCAGATCAGAACTGGATTCTGAAAGGTTATTAAATATCAGTATCGTGACTTAACCAGCAAAATATAATGAAAAGTATTTACCAGTCTTGAATTTTAAAAAAATGCTTCCTTTTTACTTTTGGCTTTATGAACCTTGGATCTTGTTCCAATGCTTTTCTCCACCAGCTGAGAGCTAGAAATTTAATTTCATTAGTAAAAAAGGTGGTGTTTTTATTTTAATCATCTGAGTCCAGAAGTTAGGGTTTTAAGAAAATAGATCAACCACCAGGAAACTCACGATGACACATGAGGGCTGGCAAATATTCTACAGCATCACCAATGCTGTAAGATTAGCAACATTGAAAGAAGCAGTCAGCAACAATCGGTATCACTGGCAATGCAGCATCTATCTATTTGATGAAAACGGGGAAGAGCTGTTTTTCCTTTTAAAGTGCACCTGTGACCTTTAGCTGGCTGGTCCTGGCATTAAGCCTGGGTGCCAAATGGAAAGCCTCCCACCTCCAGCCCCTCCTTTGGCTGGTTTTTATGGGTTGTTCTGGGAGAAGTCCACTTCAATACCTCAACTTCCTTCACACCTTGGTGCTTCCAGAGCCCAGGAGACGAGTTGGTAGAGTCTATACATGGGATGGGTCCTGGTCAATGACAAGTTGAATCTGAGTCAGAAGTGCCCTGGCAGCCAGAAGGGCCAACAGTGTCCTGGGATGCATCAGGCACAGCATCGCCAGCTGGGCAAGGGAGAGGATTGTCCTGCTCTGCTCTGCACTGGGGCGGCCTCACCTCCAGTGCTGGGGGCAGTTTTGGGCACCACAATATAAACAAGACATTAAACTATTAGAGAGTATTCAAAGGAGGGCAACAAAGATGGTGAAGGTCCTGGAAGGGAAGCCATATGAGGAGTGGCTGAGGTCACTTGGTCTGTTCAGCCTGGAGAAGAGGAGACTGAGGGGAGACCACAATTCTGTCTACAGGTTCCTCACAGGGGAAGTGGAGGGGCAGGCACTGATCTCTTCTCTGCAGTGCCCAGTGACAGGACCTGAGGGAATGGCCTGAAGCTGTCTGAGGAGCTCTAGGTTGGATATAGGAAAATGGTTCTTCACCCAGTGGGTGGTTGACACTGGAAGAGGCTCCCCAGGGAAGTGGTCCCAGCACCAAGCCGGACGGAGTTCAAGAAATGTGTGGACAACGCTCTCAGGATTCTTGAAGTGTCAGGAGTGGGACAGGAATTGGACTTCGATGATCTTTGTGGATCCTTCCAACTCCGGATACTCTATGATTTTATGTTCCTGTTACTTGCTACCACTGTCTGTACTAGATATTTATGTACTTATATATATACACGTATTTGAAGGCAAAATTTTCTGTTTAGTCTGGTGCTCAGAAATGTTCCCTATTCTCAGCATTCACCTTAAGGATTTTATTTCTTTTGGGCAGGGAGCATCCGCAAAGGCTCTTGCCATCAGTTACCGCATCTCCCCCTGCCAAGCCCCAGCAGCCCTGGGAGCAGCCGCTAAAAGCTCGCTTTGAGCTCCCTCTGGTGACGACCGTCCTGCAGAAAGCTTCTCCAGCGCAACCCTGGCCTCAGCAGCTACAGCAGCGCTGTTGTACCGTGGGATGCTCAGGGACTGCTCGTCACTTGGCTGTTGGTAAGTAGTGAGACAGGCGTGAAGCTTCTGCAGAGCACAGGGTAACATATCACATTCTGGAGGCTCTGATTCTGCAAAAGCCTAAGTGCTCGATGCCTTGTGAAAACCCAAGTGCTCACTGCAATGCTCTGCCCTAGATGATGGCAGGAGCCGCCACAGGCTGTGGGGGCCTGGCTGGCCTGCAGCCCCTGCCCGACCTGCACTGGCCCTGCCTCGAGTGCAGCCCCTCAAAGCTGTCATGCCATGGGAAAGGCATTGAGAGGCACCAAACCACAACAGCAGAAAAGCTTACAAAAACTGCGAGGCTAGGACTCAGAAGCAGGTGGCAGGCCTGGCTGGGGTCTGGTGGGCCGGGAGCAGTGTGGTTCCACACAGAATTACAGTATCAATTAGACTGGAAAAGACCTCAGCAGTCATTGAGCCCCACCTGTGTCTGAACACCCCCATGTCAATTAGACCATCCAGTCCTTCCTTAAACACCTCCGGGGATGGTGATTCCGCGACCACCCTGGGCAGTCTGTTCCAATGTCTACTCATCCCTTCTGTGAAGATAATTCTTCCTAATGTCCAACCTAAATCTCCCAGTTTCAGACTATGTCTTCTTGTCCTGTCACTATTTACTTGGGAGAAGAGGCCGATCCCCTCCTGGCTCCACCCTCCTTTCACGTAGTTGTAGAGAGTGATAAGGTCTCCCCTGAGCCTCCTCCTCTTCAGGCTAAATAACCCCAGTTCACTCAACTGCACCTTGTAGGACTTGTGCTCCAGACCCTTCACCAGCTCTGTTGCCTTCTCTGGACACACTCCAGCCAGCACCTCAATGTCCCTCCTGAATTAAGAGGCCCAGAATTGGACACATTACCCGAGGTGTGGCCTCACTCGTGCTGAACTCACTGCCCTGGTCCTGCTGGTCACACTATTGCTGGTACAGGCCAGGATGCCATTGGCCTTCTTGTCCACCTGGGACATGGCATCCTGGCTCATGTACAGCCGCTATCGACCAGCACTCCCAGGTCCTTTTCTGCCGGGCAGCTTTCCAGCCATGCTGCCCCCAGCCTGTAGCGCTGCATGGGGTGGTTGCGACCCAAGTGCAGGACCTGGAATTTGGCTTTGTTGAACCTCATGCTTTTGGGTCTCGGCCCATCGTTCCAGCCTGTCCAGATCCCTCTGCAGGGCTTTCCTTCCCTCCAGCAGATCGACACTCCGACCCAGTTTGGTGTCGTCCCTGAACACCCTCCGCGGGGGGATGGGGAACAGCGCTGCCCGCCCACCCGCTGCCGCGGCCTGCGCGGGCGGTGCGGGGGCGGCGGGGCCGTTGCCAAGGCAGCGGTCGGGTCCGCCCGCCCGGCCCGGCCCGGCCCAGGTGCAGCCGTGCGGCGCCGCCGGGACATTTATCCTTGGCCCGGGGGTACTGAGCCGTGCTCGTGCTCCGCGCCTCGGCTCGGCGGGGGANCTTTTGGGTCTCGGCCCATCGTTCCAGCCTGTCCAGATCCCTCTGCAGGGCTTTCCTTCCCTCCAGCAGATCGACACTCCGACCCAGTTTGGTGTCGTCCCTGAACACCCTCCGCGGGGGGATGGGGAACAGCGCTGCCCGCCCACCCGCTGCCGCGGCCTGCGCGGGCGGTGCGGGGGCGGCGGGGCCGTTGCCAAGGCAGCGGTCGGGTCCGCCCGCCCGGCCCGGCCCGGCCCAGGTGCAGCCGTGCGGCGCCGCCGGGACATTTATCCTTGGCCCGGGGGTACTGAGCCGTGCTCGTGCTCCGCGCCTCGGCTCGGCCGGTGAGAGGGGCTGGCGGTGCGGCCCGGAGGCGGGAGGGAGGGCCGGGATACAGCCCTCAGGAAGTTTAACCCAACTTTCCGCTGAGTCCGCGGGGGGCGGGTGTCCAGGCTCGACTTTGAGCCCGGTGGCCGCGCCGAGGTGAGGTGGTAGGGAGGGCTCCGGGTGGGGATGCAGCGGGACCAAGTGCGGCCTCCCGTCTGCGAAGCCGGTGTGTGCCGGGAGGGAGCTCCCAGACCTGCTCCCCGCGGTTCAGCCCGTGCCTGCAGCTCTCCTAGAGGTGGCAGCTGAGGCTCTTCTGTGTTTCAGAGCTTGAAGCAGGGCGAAATGCTTCGTTGTGAGGTAAAGATGCTGTTATCGCTGTGGCATGTTTGGTGTAGTCAAAAACCCTTCATCACAGTGCTGAGTGCCCTGACTCTCACCAGTGTTATAGTTAAAAGATTGAGCTTTGGCAACCGCAGTGGGGACATAGCTGAAAATGAAGCAGAAGCCCGTCAGCTGGGACCGTGAGGGTGAGGCTACTGTAGGATGCTGGTATTTGCTGTTTCTTGTACTGTCTCTCTTTAACTCTGTGTGCTTCTCTTCAGGCCAGCAGGGCAACAACAGGCAAAATGACAGCTGTGAGGTATGAACAAGGGACCGAGCCGAGAGAAGCATCTGGGTGAGTGAAATGAACTGTACCAGTGTGGGAGTTTAGGATTGAATATGTGGTGTGTGGTCCCCTGTCTTTAGGTTCTTAGTGCTTCAAATATAACAAAGGGAATAATGATGGAGTGTTTGAAATTTATGTAGAGTCTTTTTGTCTTCCCTCTTCTGCCAGTGCTGCTGTCTGAGAGGAGGGATATCTTTGAGAGAAATACGCTGTTTTGATTGACTTCTTGTAAGTAGGTATGAAGTGATAAATGAGTGCAGGGACTCCACACGTGACATAATAAGCCCATGGCATTAAAGTGTGCTCTCTTTTAGCATCCAGACTGTCAAGAGACTTACAAGAGAGTGTCAAGGTCTCTTGTAAGGCTTCATGCTCTTCCTCTGTTTGCTTTAAAAGCCTCAAGCCTGAAGTTGCCTTTAGCTATGAGCAGTCAGAAAAGCTTATATTCTGTATGGACTCTGTGTGTGTATGAGGGAAACAATTTCTTCCAGTATGTCCTCCTTCTATTCTCTTCCACCCCAGTAATCAAAGACTAATTGTAGTAGCTTGTTCTGCCTTGGACAACGAGTACATGTAGAATGATCAGCAAAACAAACTCCCTTTGAGGAAAGCATTATCTAGAACTGAATTTTTGTGTGGGAGCATGATGGGAACAGTGTATTTAAACTTGGTTTCTGCTTTATCTTTATGTTAAAGATTGTCTTCCTAGCTCAAAACACTTCTGTTTCTCATTCTTCTTGTGGCGTATTTTAATCACAGTAGAGGATAAGGAGGTGGCATTTGGTGCACTTCACGTGTCTGCAAGTATAAGCAAGTGACCTGCAGCAAAATTGCTGCAGCAGCAATATGCTTTAATAAGTGAAATACTTCTGCTGTTCAGTAAGTGTAAACACCTGAGTGAATATTCTGTAAGAATAGCTGGGAAGCAGACCTGAATGGGTGTCCATCACTAGAGCTTTGCTTCAGGTCTAGGAACAAAATGAGGACAGTGGTGTCTGGAAATGCTGGAGCTGGGAAATGAGGCTTGAATGCTAAAATTGTGGCATTGGAATAATTCTTCTACTGAGCCTGATACTGAGTGCAAGTGGTGAAGCATCAGTACTGGTTGCTGAAACTGTAGGAGAAGCATCATTAAACTTCTTGCTTAAAAGGTGGTTAGCCCAGACTGCAGAAGCAGTGCTGGTGCATGGGTCTGTTGTGGAGGATGAGGAATATTTGAATCCTCAGAATTACTACACTAACACTTCAAACATGCTAGGCTGCCTCAGAACAGGGAAACATCAATATTGAGTATGTGTATGTAGCTGTTCCTGCCCAAGAGGCAATGATGCCAGAGGCAGGGCCTGAGCAAACACTGTGGCTGTGCTATTATGCATCGCAGTATTTCTGTAGAGAAGACTGAAATAAAAACTCCTGGATCTGGATCCTATACTTTTTATCTGAAATTATCATGTGGCCTTCAAAAAAACAAAAACTTGATCTAAAGAGACTCTTTTAAGGAAGTTATGGCAAGCAGCCACTACCCCAAAAAACTGCTGTTCTAGCACTAGCTCAGCTGCTGCTCTGGTCTTCCAGTTTCCGGTCTGGTATCCTGCTCTGCACAAAAACATCTCTGTGCTATGGCTTTTCCTGGTGAAAACATTAATTCTCTGGACAAGAAGTTCGCTGTAACAGCTTTAATGTCACTTGGACTCTCTGAAGCCATCTTGCATATGTATATTTCCGGCACTTCTAGAGCCCAGATTATTGACTCCTTAGACTCATGGATGCTCTGCTCCAAAGCCCTTTATCCTACTGCTGAGCACATCTGTCTCTTTTGGGGGGGGGGGAAAGGGAAAACTTTTGAGAAAGGGGTTGCTAATTGGAAATAGATCAGCACAAGCCAAGGGGCTCAGCTGTGACCACATGGGGGGAAGTTTTTCTTCCCCTGGTACTGGGCCTGTGCTCTGGCTCAGGCTGCTGCTCACTTGACAGTTAATTTTTTTTTTTTTTTGGAACATCAAAGCATAGCAATGTACAGAGCTGACATCTCTATCAGTGTGTGACTTGTATTATTCCTTTGCCAGCTGTCCAACAGCAAAAGAAGCGACAGTAAATATTGATGATGGTTGCGATGAGGATAATGGACCAGACAGCTGTTTCAAGTAAGCTAATGATATACTAAATTTCTTTACTTAGCCCCAGAAGTGGAATCTAGTGAGCCAAAATAAGAAGGCAGGTGGCTTGCTGAAGTAGAGGTAAGCCCAGTAAAATGCTTGATATTGACATTTCTTCTAGCACATAGTGAAGACAAGTAAGTTGAGGAAGCCTCTTTATCCCTCTAGAGATAAAAGCCCAACCCAAGAACAGAAGTCCATCATATTATGGAGAATGGGTAGTCCAAACTGCATTGATTAAATTTTCCCAAACGAATGAGTTTGTGAGAGCACAGAAGAACAAGTGCTGGTGAGAAAATGGGGTGAATGAGTATCTGGGCATAACAATACGCATCATGGCCCTCATCAAGTCTAAATTGTCTGAACTTGCTAGTAGTTAACTCTGTTCTTGAAGCAGTTATTTTCTGACAGTGTTTAGCTCACATTATTCTTACAGCAAACTTAGTTGACTAAGTCAGTGGCAAGTCCTGCAGCTCAAGAATAGTAAGCCTAAGCCTGTTATCTCAGTTATTCTATGTGACATGTTCTTCTAGATTTCAGAAATTGGAATTTACAAATGTATTTCACAAAAGATTTAAGCTAATTATGTAATCAAATGTGCCATGTTTCCTTCAAGTGATTTAAGATGTTGCAGGCCAAATTGGAGTGGTGTGTGTATATATTTTGGTCTGTAGTGTGCCTAGTAGAGGTACTTGTCCATAGACTGTGGAAGCTGGAGTCTTGCTGTCCCTACTGCAGTTGTAGGATTGACTGGACAAAGACATAAACCAACAAACAGTTAGTGTCATTATTGCAGGGTTTTGTTAGATATTTGACATTCATAGATACCAGCAAAACCTTCTATATGTTAAGCTGGTTTCAGAACAAGACATGGTATTACATCCTTGACTTCCATAGGACAAGTAAGTACTACAAGTATCTCCTTCCAGCTTAAGAATGCAAATGTTTGCTGGTTAGACCTTGTACCTTAGTTTAGAGTAAGAAGCTAATAATGAAAAGTTAATTCAGTAACCCCAGCAAGATGCTGCCTCAGCACTTCAAAGGTATCTAGCCTGGCCTTAAACTGAGTTATTGAAGTGCACCAAGTGAAATGCAATGCATAAGTTGTCCTAGAGGAAACAAGTATTTTGGACAGGATCACTGGCATGCAATGTGCATTACCAAGCTGACAAAAACTTCTTGTAACAGTGCAGAATAGATCTATCAGTACTTTTTGTCATTATGTTATGACTAATGGTAAGTTCTGCTGATTAGTGGTATGCTTGAAAAAGGTGTTTTGTCCCAAATGTCTAAGAAAAGACTTGATGCTTACAGTAGTTAAGTAATCTTGAGATTACTTAACAGACTGGCAGCCTGTTTTTCAAACTGTCAGAACTTGAGGTTTGCAGGTTCTACACCAAGAACTTCTACCTTAGTTCTTGGTGTAACAGAAAGAGGCTTCCAGCCAGAAAGAGAGTTACATAAAAGTTTTTTTCCAAACCAGAGGGCTTAAAGCATACCAAAGAGGCAACAAAATCTACTGTAACTGGAAACAAGAGCTGTGACCCTGCCAGGAGTGAAGATAACTCTCACAACTGGAAGAACTTGGCTTCAGAAACACTTTTTCTTAAAAGATATCTGGATTTTCAATCTGAAAGCCAAACTGATGTTTCCTTTTTAAAGTAGAAGTGGAATTTGTACTCCTGTATTCCAAAGGCATGGGAGCTGTTAACAAGTGCAGCTCTTTTCAGGCCTGGGAAAAAAATAGTCTGATACAATAAGCTAATAACTTGAACAAAATATATTAAGAGATGTTTATCTTCCAGTCTTCCTCTTGAGCAATAACTATTATATAAACCCACTTCTTATAGCTAACTAAGTCAGAGTTCAAGCGTCACTGGAATTGTGACACTGAATAATGTTATGGATAAGTACATACTGCTGTATTTCTGGTGTCTGGAAGCTGATTAATACTTCTCCTAACAAGTGATCAAAGCATTGTTTTCAAGTACTCCCTTAACCTATATACTTCTTGAATGCGACTGAGTAATCTCATTTTAGAGAAATCACTACTATGTAGAATACTAAAACCAAGGGAATGTGACCAAAAGAATATAACTATGCTCTTGTGACTAATATCTGTAGGAAAATATCACTTGTCTTGATGTAAATTCTCTTCTCTTGCAGTGCAAGTAGGAGGAAAATTGCCCCCTTTGTGATGTCATTTGGATTCAGGTAAAATTGTGCTTGAAATGATGTGGGCAAGGTAAAAATAGTCCTTATTTCTGGTGTAAGAACTTGGAGAGTTCCTTAAACATCAGTAACTCCAGCTTGCTTTGTCTGGAAAGTACTGAATCCCTTGTCACCCCCAGAAAAGGGAACTTGAGAAAAGTACTGGAATTGAAAAATATGTCTTAAACAGATATGACTACATTCTCCAAGGAGAGCTGGAAGTCAGAACTGTAAATGTCATTGACTTGGATAAAACCTCTTTAATGGCTTATTCTTGGCTGGCAGCCTTTGAACAAGCAGTTGGTCAGTTGTGCATAGTCTAGGTGCTGGAACAAGGCAAGCCATTAAAGGTAGTTATTTTTAAGGGAGTATATTAAGTCATGAGAGGGATGAAAGCTGAGTAGGATGAAAGCAGCAATGATACTTGTATGCCTTAAAAGCATTCAGGTTTGTACTGCTTCTAGCTGTGAAATCATAAATTAATAACTACAGCTGTGTCTGAGGTAAATGTATGGTTCCACATAGATGATGGTCTCTGTGCATATCACTTAAAAATGCAATTGGAAATCTCCAGGTTCTGTTTAAGCAGGCTTCAATCTATGCAAGAGAACACACTCTTTCTGGAACTCTTAGAAATCAGGATTTGTGCTATTCAGTTGATAAGTGTCCATAAGTCATTCCAGCCTCTTAAATTTACTTGTATTTTTCTCTTTGCAGAGTATTTGGAGTTGTACTTATCATTGTGGACATTATAGTTGTGATTCTGGATCTGGCTGTCAGTGAGGGAAAGAAGGGTACAGAGGTTCCTGAAGGTGTTTCCCTGGCAATAGCACTCTTCTTTCTCGTTGATGTTCTCCTGAGGGTGTTTGTTGAAGGGTAAGACATGGGCAAAAATTAAGTCCATGTGGCAAGTCCTCAAGCTAGGAAGGAAGCAAAACTTCAAGCTTGAACTATGAACATGATGCCCTGTAGGCTAATTTTCTGGTCATAGATAATAGCCACATCTTTTCTTGGCTGTGTATGTTGGTGGTTACCCTTCTGTAGAACAATCTGTAATTGTTTTCAGTATAAGTAAGCACTTGGAAACTACATCAGCTTTGCCATAACTTGTGTGTAAATCAGGTGTAAGATTGCTTTCTTAGTGAGACTTCAGTGCTTAGTGTTAAGAACTACTTCAGGAGAGCTTGTCTCCAGCAGTAGCTCTGTATAGATGGTTCTCTTCTTGAAGATTTAGTTCAGTCTTTGCTACCTGTATTGGCATTTGTCTAAAACTCTTCTTGGTTTCAGCTTCAGGAACTATTTCCGGTCCAGACTGAATATTTTGGATGCATGTATAGTGGTGGGCACTCTGTTAATTAATTTGACGTACTGCTTCTTAGACTTCGATGCGGTAGAGGAGATACCAAGGTAAGAGTGGTATGGCAGCTGGTAAGTGTGAGCTCTCTTTTTGATAAACTTCTAAGAATTTTCTTGGGCACCTCTAAGCCAGATGTGTGCATATGAGATCATAAATGGGACTATGATAGTGTGTCATGGTACAGACTAATGAGGGATAGACACACAACTTTGGTCTGTGTTTATGCTGTAGGCTGTCCTTGCCTCAAAGGCAGAGGTGATCTGAACATGCTAGTACGGGTAACTAAAAGTGAGGCCATCAAATGCTCTGACTCGAGCACTCTTTGGGGAAAGGTGTGCAGTAGCCCTAATAAAGAGGAGGGTCTGAAGAAGATCAGAAAGAAGAGTTGGATTACCATAGCAAATGGAACAGACAACTGAGGGAGGATCTCTGTCTCATGGATCTTGAAATAGAAAGAGTTGCCTAACTGTCTTGTTTCCTTTGCTTTGCTTTCTCAAAAGCCTCAGGGTAATATATGTTGGATTTTTCAGCCATGCTCTGGGGAGAGGAAACATGCTGTTTATGTGTATAAGCTACTGCAAGTCCTATTTCCTTCTGATTTCTATATCTTGATCAGATGATAACCTGTGAGATGAATCCATTCCTGATGGAGACAGAACTACAACTTTAAAATGAATTTATCTGCATTAGGTTTGACTTAGAGAACCTTTCTTGCATCAGCCAGGGAAAAGTTGAGCTCTTTAAAAAAAAAAAAAAAAATTAAAAAATCACTCCTTCCCCCAAATTCAGCTGACTAATGGGCATAAGAAGGGAACATTATTCCAGAAAAAAACAAAGTTTAGTTATTGAAGAATACAGAGTTGTACAAATATCTGTAAGTACTAGTTTTCTCTTAAAGTGCTGGCTAAACTTGGGTTTCAGGAAGTAAAACTGTCAAAGGAATAGCTTTTGCAGCCTTACGAATAAAAGGCTGTTTCCTTCTAGGTTGTCTTAAACATTCCTCTGAGTTTTTAATTATTACTTCGCATTTTCATGGCCACATTTTTCTAAAGCAGCTTTCATTTTGTAGCAGTATCCAGATAAAGGGAGGGGTAAAAAATTACTGTGACAGGGTAATCTGCACTCTTATCTCTACTAGGCTATGCTAGTAGTAGGCCTGATCCTACATTGACCCAATCTGGTTGTAGATCTGTGTGTGCAAGTTCTTTGTATTCTGACTTGCTGAAGTTGATGGGAACCTAGAATAGGTTTTTTTCTCACATAAAGAGGACTTCACACTGCTGCTCTCAGAAGACACTCAGCTGGGGCCTGCCCTCTTACCTATTCAATTTTTGAAGTCTTCTGTAAGGCTTCTCTTGTTAAAGGCTCTAAAATTGTGTCCTGACCAAAATATTACCTGACAGTAGGTGATACCTCAGATTTGACCAAACCCCAAATCTTGAGATGAGGTGGTCTTCCCATCTAACACACCGGTAGTATCTGCGAAATCCAACGAATTTCCAGTAGCCTTACTGGGTTTATCACTTTTCTTTCCTCAGTCCTTCCTCAAGAAAAAAACAGTAGTCTTAAAGCATCTGATACATCTCAGAATAATTAGAATTTGAGCAGCTTTTATGTGGATGAGAGCTTATGTATGACAAGCGAAGTTTTAGTGGAAGTCCATAGAGGTAACATGCCCTGATGGAGGAGTATGGTTTCTCTTTCTAATCTGGTCTAGCTGGGTGTGTGTAGGGATGTTTCCTTGAAGTCTGACCTATAAAAGGACTTTGACGAATGAGAGCTGCATATCAGTCTGGGAGCTAATGCTTAATTGGTTGACTTCCTTAAGGGCAGAATGCAAATGGCTTTTATCTTGAAGAGTTGCTTCTCAGAGTTGTGGAAAGAAGTGTTATGGAGTTTTCACCCCAGTTTTTGAAAATGAGTTTCACCTCATTTTCTGCTAGCTGTGAGGAAATTCTGTTTTGAAAACAGGGGGGTGATACTGAATTTTGAAGAAGCTCAGGGATAAACTGAAACTTTCCTCCAGGTATCCAGGACAACCTTACCTTGCTGACTTCAAGCTCCATATCAGTGGAGAGCAGACTGTGTTCAACTGGAGTTTTGTTTCCCTTACTCTTGGTATTCACCAGCATTTTTACACACATGTATCAAAACCTAGAATGTGTGCTGCTTAAAATGGATGCTCACTTACCTCCTTAAGGAATGAAAATGAGTATGTTTGCCCTTGTCCCTGGGAGTGTGGGAAAGCAGCTACTCCTGTTCAGTTGGTTTGATAGAAGCGCTCACCTAAGCTTCTTTCCTGCTTCAAAGTTCAACAGTAGTTCAAAGTTCCTCAAACCAAACCAAGTGTTCAGGTTGCTGAATGATTAAACACAGGATATACACTGATCTGTTCTCAGGTTTCTTAATCAAGTCATGATGTACTTAGCCTGTCTAGCTTATTTTCAGTCATTTTTCAGATGGCTACATACACTTAAATGTGGCTACATGTACTTAAATGTATGGTTGAGAATAAGCGTCAAGGAACAAGAATTTGGTGATAATAACATGGGTAATGTTAATGGAATTTGTTGCTTTCTAGCCAGAGGTGCCTGCGGAAGTCTGTTTCAGCAAGCCGGGGATTTCCTAGTTCTGTTAGCTGTTCAGAATATGTACTCACAAAAAACTCTTGACAACAAACCCATGATATTCTTCAAGTACAGTAGTAGTTCTAAAATCAGCCTGAGAAGTCCTAGTTTAATATATGAAACAAAGTTTTAAACTGTCTCTGAAACAGCTTTTAAACAGCTTTAATCTTTGCCTCTAAGTTTATTTGTGTCCATTTTCTTTCATGGTGAATTTGTCCTCTAGAATGGTTATTTTCCTCCGAATTCTGAGAATTGTCATCTTGGTAAGAATATTTCGTCTGGCTTCACAAAAGAAGCAACTTGAAGTGGTGACCAGGAGAATGGTAAGTTTGCCTCTTAACATACCTAGGCTACTACGACTGTTTCCAACTCTTTCTCCAGGCAGCATCAGTGGTAAATAGCAAGGCTGACCATGGCCTACTGGTCTGGAATTGATAGTATTGCCCAAGCAGCACATCTGTTCAATGTCCCTGATGGGGCTCTGGAGCTTTGCCTCCACCTTCAGTAAAGCCTTTTCATTCTCAGCTTTGCTCAAGTAAGCAGCAACTTCACCTGCAAGGCCAGCATAGCAAAGTGATTGCAACACCACCGTGTGTCTCAGCTGACAATTTCTAGCTTGTGTGGTACATAGACTGTTTTCCCTCACATGGGGGAAGGTAGGAGTTTTAACGTGTCTGACGCTTTATTTTGGGTGCAAATAAAGCAATCTAGCTGTTGAAGCCCTATCCTCTGTAAATGCCTCTTACTTTCATCAGAGGCATTCAAGTGGTACTTTAAGCTTAAAGTATGTCCTATTGCTCAGGAATAAGCAGTCTTGGTTATGGTACCCTTAACTTTATTCTTTTTTCCTTCGGTCTCCAAACACTCAAATAAAAACGACAGATTCATGCTGCAGTATGCAAAGGATCTGCAGTGTTCTTTTCACTAGAATGAACTTTGATACTTCAGGGTAAAAATTCTATACAGAGCTTCTACCTAAAAGTTAATACAAAAAATGTTGCTCTTGGATAATGCTGTAGTGAAATGAGGCTCTGCTACTCAAGCTTAACTTGAGAGTCTAGATGGTTGAATTTTCCTAGTAAGAGGCAGCACTTAGTGATCGTTGGCATTCTTGTGGAAGATTAACTCTTACATTTTTTCTGGTCAGGTCTCTGAAAACAAAAGACGCTATATGAAAGATGGCTTTGATCTGGATCTCACCTATATTACTGGTTTGTGGAAACAAATGTCACTTTGCAGCATGTTATGTCCTGTTAAGACTTGTTTTTCAGTTAATAAGAGCTTGTCATGAAATACAGACAATGTTTTAGACTCCGGAAATTTAAGTATGAAGTCAAACCAGGCCTACTCATTTTCTGTGGGATTTTGAAATATGGATTCCTGACTGACACTATTCTCCAGAATTAGCCTTCTTGGGAGAGTTGTACATGCTGTATGTAATGATAGAAATTTATCTGAGGCCTGGGGAACCAGTGCTGGGAAAGTATTGACTTACAGTATTTTTGCTTCTGATTCTGTGGAGACTGACACTTGATGGTGGCTGATGGTTTGGGAAGGGTTATTTGTCTTGTTCTAGGTATGCTAAATGTAGAGGAAAGCCTCCCAGAAATGGGTAGATTGTCCTTATAATTAGGGTAGGAATAAGACATTTCATAAGGATGTTTCTCAGTCATGTAGTTCTTATGTATAGGGGGGCTTCCTGCTGTTACTTGTGATTGCTGTCTTCTCAACAGATCGAATTATTGCAATGTCATTTCCATCTTCTGGGAAGCAGTCTTTCTACAGGAACCCCATAAAGGTAAAAATCTTACCTACCAAGTTCACTGTTTCTGAAACCTGTTTCTTTTATAGATTTCAACTAATTTACATGTGACCTGGATCATGTCAGTCCTAGTTCTGCTGCCTTTGGTGGTTGGAATGACTGACTGATGATCTCCACTGTGGTGCACTGCTTATGTTGTAGTGACTCAGCTAATCCTAGTAGGTTGTATCTCATAGTGTGGACACACTAGTGCTTTGATGCTCTTGTTTTTTGGGAATGGTTTGAAGAATCAAGGCAGTTCTGTCCCAGGCTAGTAATAGCGATAAGACCTATTAATCTAAATAAAGTTGTTTAAAAGGTCTGCATACATAATGTCCATTTCAGAACTATCCTTCCTGATATTGTAGAAACATTTATAGGGACAGGAAGATAGCTGCAGTAGTAATTTTATTCCAGACAAGAACCTGAGCTGTTAGGTTGGAAAGGCCTGCTGTCCGAGGGCTGTTCATGAATGCAGTTGCTGATCCCACCTGGAGGGGTGGGGGGGTTGAGGTGGCAGTGGAAATAAGAAGTAGAGCATTAACTACTCTGAACTCATTATTGCTTAGGAGGTTGCAAGATTTTTGGACACCAAACATCCAGACCACTATAAAGTCTACAACCTCTGCAGTAAGTATGTTTAGCTGCTGGCTATATTGAAATATTGGAGATGAATTTTAATGTAAGTGAAAAGTATGAAACCAGAAGCTAAGCACACATGGTTTTAGCCAAGTTACCTCAGTTTTTTTCATTTTGATCTATCTATTAACACTACTCTATTTTAGATGCTAGTACATGCTCAGACCAGCAGTTGCGTGTTACAAGCCATTTTGTTTGTTACAATCCTTCTCCCTTCCTGGCCTAACTTCAGATCTTTTCCTATAGGTGAAAAAGGCTACGACCCCAAGTACTTCCACTACAGGGTGGAAAGGATCTTCATTGATGACCACAATGTCCCAGCACTACAGTGAGTCTTGTCAAGAAATACATACATTGTAATAGTTCTATGTAGGCATTTGCTTTGAGCCACTAATTAATCCTCTTATTTAGGGACATGCTGAAATTCACTGCCAGTGTCCGTGAATGGATGAATCAAGATGAGAAGAATGTCATAGCAATTCACTGTAAAGGAGGCAAAGGTAGGATTTCTCACGTGTAATCTGTGTATGCTACAAATCACACTTCTTTGTTGTTACAGCTTCTTTGATGTTAGTGTGGCCTTAAACCATAGTATGAGATGGGTTTACAGTGTAACTTGACAAATTCTGCAGACACTGTGATGACTAGCAAGAGTATAGTACTCCGTGTTTAGTATTACACAACCCCATTTTTAGGAAGTCTAAATTGGTTCTTAGTCTAAGCTGTCATTGTGTCTCTTAAAATGTTCCTCAACATTTTTCTGGTGTTCTGGCAGGTGGGACAGCAGTCCCCCAGGAGAGACTGGGGATAGGGGGCTACTGAAACTGCTACTGTTAAAAGTGTTAGGCTGCTGCATTGGCTGGAAGCCAGTCACCCATGCTGAATATTTTGCATTGTAATATAGCTCAAACTATCCATTGTTTAGGTTGGAAAACGACCTTTAAGATCAAGTCCAACCATTAACCCAGTACTACCAGGTCCACTACTAAACTGTGTCTCTCAGTGCCACATCTGCACATCTAAATACCTCCAGGAGTGATGATTCAACCACTTCCCAGGGCAACCTGTCCCGGTGTTGGATAACCCTGTTGGAGAAGAAATTTTTCTTAATATCCAATCTAAATCTTCCCTGGGGCAACCTGAGGCCACTTCCTCTCTTCCTATTGCTTGTTACTTGGAAGGAACAGACCAACCCCGCCTTACTATGACCTTTACACCAGAAAGGTCTCCCCTGAGCCTCCTTTTCTCTAGGCTAAACACTCAGCTCTCTCAGCTGCTTCTTGTAAGACTTGTGCTCCAGACCCTTCCCCAGCTCTGTTGCCCTTCTCTGGACACACTCTAGCATCTCAATGTCTTTCTTGCAGTGAGGGGCTGAAAACTTAATGCGGGATTCAAGGTACAGCCTCTCCAGTGACAAGCAGAGAGAGGCAATCACTGCCCTGGTCCTGCCAGCCACACTATTGCTGATACAGGCCAGGATATCATTGGTCTACTTGGGCACACTGCTGGCTTATGTTCAGCTGCTTTTCCAAGTCCTTTTCCAGTGGGCTGCTTTTCAGCCAATTTTCCCTAAGCTTGTAGCACTGTGTGGGGATGTTGTGACCCAAGTGCAGGTCCCAGCCCTTCACTTCATTGAACCTCATGCAGTTCGCCTTGGCCCATCAATCTAGCCTGTCCAGATCCCTCTGCAGAGCCTTCCTGCCCTCCAACACTCCTAGCAGATCAACACTCCTGTCCAACTTGGTGTCCTCTTCAAACTGGCTAAGGATGCACTCAATCCCCTTGTCCAGGTTGTTGGTAAAGATATTGAATAGAACTGGCTGGAGTACTGTGCCCTGGGGACACCACTGGTGACAGCTGCCAACTGGATGTAACTCCATTCACTGTGATTCTCTGGACCTGGCTGTCCAGACAGGTTTTTACCCAGTGAAAAGTGCACTGTCCAAGCCACGAGCAGCCAGTTTCTCCAGGAGAATCCTGTGAGAAATGGTGTCAAAGGCTTTACTAAAGCCCAGGTAGACAACATCCACAGCCTTTCCCTCATCCACTGAGTGGGTCACCATCTCATAGAAGGAGTTCATGTTGATCAAGCAGGACATGCCCTTCATAAATCCATGCTGGCTGTGCCTGATCCCCTGGTTGTGCTGTATGTGTTGTGTGATACCACCCAAGATGATCTGCTCCATAACTTTACCCCTCTAGAATGTTCCAGGTACTGCTGGATCTTAAATCAAGATACACACGTTATTAGGTGATACAGTACAATGAAGTCTTAAGGAAAGAAGAGTGAAAGCTATCAAACATAGGAGCTAACCTGCAGGTGCTATCTGCAACCAGCAGTAGTGTGGGAGCTGTTGAAATGCATAAGTGCAAGTAAGCCAAATTTCCCTGCAAACATCTGCCACATCTTTAGCCACCTGCTGTTACTACTGCAACTACTTGGCTTAAAGGAGGTGGTTACTTAACATTAAATAGTTGCCCCCAGGTGGAGCTCTGTTTTAAAAGGTTTTGCAAAACTGAATGTTGAAACTACCTGCTGGTCAAAACCAGCTTGAAGAACAAGTGTAGGGAGGGTGGCTTGACCTCTGAGATTTTAAATTAAAAGCTGACGCTATATAGGCATCTTCATGCTAGCAGACTTGATGGCTTCTTAGTAGGGTTGCAGGGAAACTGATTAGGGCAGAGAAACAACTCTTGACACTTACAGCATTGGGATGTTTCAGTTTATAGCCTCATTTAGTAGAGTGCTTGACTCTATTCCCTGCTGAATTGAGTATGCAAATACTGACCAGCTGCCCAAGTGTCTCTAGTAATGAAAATGTGGGGACAAGGAGCAAGTTGACAAACTGTAGTATCTTGTCTTTAACGTATTCTTCTCAGAAATACAGGTACTTGACTACTTGACTGTCACTTAAAACTCTTGAAATAGATGAGATAACAGGAGATGACTTTACCTTCAGAAAAATAATCCCAAATACCTTTGAACCGCTGTAATTCAACTAGTGTTGTATGTCCAATACAGGAAGGACTGGAACAATGGTCTGTACCTGGCTCATAGACAGTGATCAGTTTGAGAGTGCAAAGGTAAAAGCTGCTGTTTATTTTTTGATTTGTTTAGTATTCAAAATGTCCTTTTAGGATTTACTGAATTGGTGAAATGCACTAATACTCTGCAAAAGTTCTATACTAGAAAAAGGATTCTCTGAAGAGTCTGGCTTTAAAAAAGTTCATGCAAGTCTTCCTATGGTGTAAATTCTGATGGAGACTATTCTTGACCTGAAAGAAGTGGGAAAATAGCATTTAACAGGTTACCAACTTGAATCAGTCTTTTAGGAGGAATAATGGGTCTAGGGTCTTGAGCAACAACTTAAACTGTAGGTGACTTCTGAGCAAAGTCTCCTAACAATAGTATCACTGGTTTTAAGTGGTTTTAAGCAATTTTTTTTGCCCAATCTCCCTCCCAAGTAGTGTGGCATCAAGAACTGTCTTGTCTTGACAGCCAGCATTACAAAAGGAAGCCCTTCTAGGGACAGGGAGAAAGATCAAGTCCCCAACCAGGGCAGGTGCTTATGCTGCTTTAGTGTCCTGGGTGTGATATCAGCTGGAGACTTGGGATGCAGAAGGCCCAGGACACTCAAGATAGTCTGGGCAGAGTGTGTATCCATTTAATCACTTCTTTTCCTCTGAGTTTGGTTCATGAAGACTTGAACTAACATTCAGCTTGGTCTGCCACAGACTACTTGAGAAATATAGATGGTTCTAAAGCAATTGCTTAAAAGTTATATTGCTCTCCTTCACTCTTTCATGGATGACAGATTTATGTATCTGACTTCCTAGTTAGTACTTTCTTCTTGTAATTAAAAGTCTCCTTTAGAAGGTACCAAAGCAACTATTGCATATTTTCACTTGCATTCCTTTACTGGTCTTGAGTAGTGTACTTCTAGTTTACTATTCACTTCTCAAGAAGGGGAGTGGTGGTGGGATGGATAGCTTAACCCTTGAAATTATCTTCCTGTGTAGGAAAGTTTGGACTACTTTGGGGAGAGAAGAACTGATAGAAGCACAAGTACCAAGTTTCAAGGAGTTGAAACTCCCTCACAGGTAAGCTTGAGCAGGTTCAGGAACAGAAGTCAAACCAATGCTAACCTTGTGAGGGCTTATGCTACCCCACCTCCCCTGCCTTGTTTCAGCGATGTAGGTTCCTATTACTTGCTTAACTCCTGAACTGTCTGTACTCTTTCTGTGAGAGCTGGAAGATAAACAACTGACATGGTTGCCCTGCACCTTTCCCCTTCCCTTTATGCCTTTCTCTGCATAATAATGTTAAATCTGAAGTATAGTATCTAGGATAACAACGGAATTCCTGAGATTAGGAAAGCTTTCAGTCCAACCCCACTGTTCAAGTAGAGTGACCTGGACAGATGTGTCCAGTCAGGTCTAGAATATCTGCACAGATGCAGACTCCACAGAATGTCTGGGCACCCTCACAGGAGCATGGCACTGTAAGGCAACTGGACTGTTGAACAAGGATGCATGGAAGCCTGCAGCCTGGCCTGGTATGGGGCTATGGTGCTGATTTGGCTTGGGTGGAGAAATGCATCTCTGCAGACTGCATTCACTGGGAAATACTACACAAGTTTTTGCCTCAGACCACAGTTTGGGGCTTTGCTCATCTTGATTTACTGTTCTGTGTGATGCAGAGTTGGGAAGTGAATCTGGTGATGGGGTACTTATAGTTGCTGGTATAAAATAGATGTACAGCTGTCCTTCAGTAAAATGAATGTATCTTGTATGTTTAAACATTCAGCCTCTTAAAGCTACAAAGTAAAAGCTCCTCACTTCTTGCTGAACTAAAAAGTACAGAATTCCTCTTAAAACATGAACTTTAAATACTGATTAAAAATGTAGATACTGAATTTGTCTAGAAGATTGTTTGAACTGGGGAAGGGAAACAGTTGTCTTTCTTCTTAGCTTTGGACTTTGAAGAGCTAAAAACTTGGGATAGAAGATCTATTTAAATCCTACTTCTGCCTAAAATTAATCTGTGTTGGGTACAGAAACTGCATAATGTGTCTGGTTTTTTTGCATTACAGAGTAGGTATGTTGGGTATTACGAGATCCTGAAAAACAAGTATAACTTGAAACTCCCACCAGAGAGACAACTCAAAATAAAAAACCTCAAAATCCACAGTATACATGGTAAGAACTCTTGTATTTGGGCATTCCTCTGTCTGGTAATGGTTTCCTATTACAGGCAGCTAATAACTGTCTCTCTTGCTAAGCCCATGATAGGAATGTAGACTTACTGGGATCTGAGAATTTAAATGACACAGAACACAATGAAGAGTATTTTGTAGTCAGTTGCTCTGTGTTGTGTCACTTTCTGGATGTCTGACCAAATGATAGCTCACATACAAGCTGCTTTTTTTTGATCAATCTTGATCAAAGGCTGGAAGTTCACAGCTCCTTGTTCTAGGGGAGTTCTAACTGCTGTTATTGTTTGGTCAATGGAACTAGATTCTACATTAGCCTGTTCCCCTAGTGGGGTTCACAGTTACTTCAAAATGCAATTTTCAGCCACTGAATACTGACTTACCTTCAGCATTTGAGGTCTCTAGGGTCTTGAGCAAGGCATTCTAGAAAAAAAGCATTTTTGAATGGGATTGCACTTGGTTTTCATGACTGCTTATGTTTCCAGCTAAAGTGTGTGCCTTTGGTATAATGCAACACATTGTTCCTAGGAGTTGGGAAAGGCAACGGAACTGATATGAAGGTGCAGATAGTAACAAGGAAGCAAGTTGTACTACAATGTGTATGTGCCAATCAAAAAAACTGCAAGGTGAGTACTATGAAGACACACGAGTTGAGTCACAGAAGCTGAAAACTGACTTATAGGTCAAAAGCGTCTTTGTTTTATGTCCAATATTCAATTTCTACACAGTCTAACTAAATGGATGATGTAAATTCCAAGAGGAGGAAAAAGCTAAACTTTGCCAGATCCTAGGAAAAATAGTGGTAAGATAATGAAAGATTTCCCTGGGAGTTGCTTAAATGCAAATAGTTCACTCTGTCCTGAGCAGCCTAAACTGTTTTCTGTTATTCTAGCACTGCTGTTGTATTTGTGTACTGTGAATGAGTAGTTATGTGTTGTCATGAATTGGTCTCTTGTCTCACTGCAAAAACTTTCCTAAGACAAATACTTTATTCTGTTATCCAGCTCTTCTTCGATTCTGAAAGTGACTCTGTAATCATTGGCTTGGAAGACTGCCCTGTTCTAAGTGGCGATGTAAAAGTCAGATTTGAATCCAATTCTGTAAGTATACCAGTGTGAAGACCTTCACTTGGATATGGGGAGAGGCTGCAGTGCAAACTGCAGTGGGTCCTGCCTGGCTGGGCAGTGTGGGGCAGAATCTGTTCCTCCCCAGTGACTCCTGCTGTGTCTCACTGTGCAGTGAGAGATGCAGCAAGTGGTGTAACATCAGCCTAGCAAGCAGGGGAAGCACCTGGCTGTTCAAACAGCAGTACAACCAAGGCATCTTAGTTGGGTGCCTGCTGCTCGCAACCATGGGGGTCTTACCTCATTGTATCGAGTGACTTGGTACTGAAATAATTGCAGAGAAAATAGTGATTTGTGTGTGATATTGGGCTCTTCAAGTGTACTGATTCTGGCACTGTAGCTTTGTAAACCAAATTAGTGAAGAAAAGTGGGTACCCATGCTCTACAAAAAAAGTTCTATTGTGTAACACAGTCCCTAAACAAGGTGTTTGTGTTTAGGCTCTCCCAAAAGGCTATGATGGCTGCCCGTTCTTTTTCTGGTTCAACACTTCCTTTATTGAAAACAACAGGTAAGTGATCATAGTGAATGCCTTCAGATCCTAACTTCTGGTGTCTGCATAGAGCTGAAAGATCATAAACATAGCACTGAAAGCTGAGATAAGACAGGCCTGATCAGCCAGCTAACTTTCATGTTGGTACTGGTCTTTGACCCTCAACTGTAACTTGTGAACAGGCAGTTGCTTGCACTTTGACAAATATTTTAAACATATGGGAGCTTTTTATCTTAACTTAAACAATTGCTTTATTTCCTTGGTGCTCTCTAACCATTGTTAATGAATTTGAATTAAAAAATATATACTAACTATTCAAATCTGCCATCCTCTATAGTATGGCTGCCTGAGAGGCAGGAACTCAGTAGCTTAGCAGGCAAACATTAAGACCACAGTTAAAGGTACTGATGCTTGGTATCACAAAGAAAGGCCCTCTTATGGCTTCTCATGCTTTTGATAAAGTTAGAAATTACTGTGATTTTGCTTGCTGAAACTGGAACTCCTGGAGAAGCTCCACCTAGTGAAAGTTGGGCTTGTCTACCTTGCTTTGGGAGTGATGTAGAAATGCAGAAACAAGAAAGCCATATCTTTGGTCTGCCTTGCTTGACAGATTTAAGTAGAGGAACAATGAACTTGGCATATGAGATATAATTACTGTGTTCTCAATGACTGGAATAGAAAAAAACCAGTTTTGACTTAGAGCCTGAGAAGAGGTAGCCGTGAGTCTGTTTGTAAACTGTTAATATGCTGAGCCAGCAATGCACCTTGCAGTCTCAATGCAGACCAATTAGACCAAGCCAGTGCCAGGAGAAATGTCTGCCAGCTGTCTGATAGCCCTGCAACATTGCCATCTTGAGGGTTTTGCTGAAGTGCTTTGTTTCCTGCAGAACTATGGAGGATGCCCCACTAGGCTACCTTTTCTGCCAAGACCTTTTGGTAGATCTGAGTGGACTAGGTGTGATCAGAAGTGAAACGGCTGTTACGGCAGTGCTTCTGTCTCAGTATCTTTAATTCAGACATGGCTGATGTGCAAGTGCTTTTAAGTGGTAACTACACATGAATTTGGTAAACATTAAAATTGGAGAACATGCCTGATGAAGTTGAGTATTGAATCAAATCCTTGCCTTTAGGAAGGTTGGTTATTAAATTCCTGGCACTTGCATCATATCAGGAGGCCTTGAGTGGAATGCAATATTAATTTCACTCTGTCTTGCACTGTGGGGTTCTGGGAGGAGGGTGGGAACAAACCCATCAGGTTGACTTTGTTTCTCAGGCTGCATAAGATGCAAAGCATTGTGCAGGTATGGCTGATGTCTGTTTGAATTCAAGGTCTGGGGCTGTATTTAATATTGTAGGGCTGAGCTAGAAGATCTCTCAGCTAGCTGAAAGGAAAAGCATGTCTCAGACTGTAAGATATGCTACTGAATTTTGTCTTTCAGACTCTACCTTCCTAGGAATGAGCTGGATAACCCTCACAAGTGTAAAACATGGAAAGTCTATAGTGAGACATTTGCTGTGGAGGTGAACTTTATTGATCCATAAGGGAAATCTGAAAGAAGGGAAATATGTAAAATTGATCTCTTTGCTGGAGAATGTCTTGCTGTTTCAGTATAAAGTGAAGCAGTCTCATTTGGATGTACTTAATGTATTTCTGTGTAGATACAACTTCTCAAATAAAGTTACATGAAGTTCTGTTGTGCAGGGCAATAATGCTCTGAAGAGTTAATTAATGTCAGTTGACTGTCAAGTCATTGGATCCTTGCAGCTTAGATATCTCTGCATACAGGTAATTCCTGTTTGAGTAATGTAAGACAATTTCCTGTCTTTAAGCATGAGCATTAACATGATGGTGGATGAAGACCAGCAGTGTGCATGAGACTGGACAAAATCTGACATGACTCCCTCAGCATTGGAGTTTTCCACAGATCAGTTGAATATGGGAATTTTGAGGGAGAAATATTAATCTCCTTGTGCTGGATTAGTGCTTCTTGAGCAGAAACCTTGGTATTGCATCACTCTTCATCAGGAATTGGTGAGGTAGGGCTTTGAGCAACACCTGGCCTGGGAGCTGCCTGTGGAGGTTGGAGACTGCACAGCTGCTTTTCTCCTGCTGTACCTCACCATAAATGGTTGTGATGGCCACTTACTCTAAGGCTTAAGTCTGGCTCTCATCAGTTCCTGAGCATTCCAGCTGCCTGGGATCTGTTAGCGTGGCTGCCTTAATACCTGCATATGAGGGGTTTGATCTGTGCACCTGCTCATTTGAGCAAATAGTGCAAATGCTCACTGGCCCCTCTTGAGCTGCACTAAGACCTGTAATGCACAAACTTCTAGGATGCTTGTTCTATTTCCAACTATTCTCATCAGTGCAGCTCTTCTATGGAGACTGTACCTTCGTCTATGTGAAACGTGCTGTGTCCGCTTCTTGGTTCTGCTGCTTCATTAGTCTTTTTGTTGTGGAAGGGGAGGGACATAGCTTTCCAATTAATCAAATAAGTAGAGGCCATATACCTTCCCTGTGCTTACTTGAAGGTTGTGGTGTACTATGAAGTACACCATGTGTGGGCTCAACTTTTGCTATTGCTGTGTATTTACCTAATATTTAGGAGCTGGGCTCATGAAAGTTGCTTTTATCAGCACTGTATTTCAAGTGTGGCGACTGAAGCCTGTCTTGAATGACCAGTAGTGTCACACCAATTGTTTACAGTTCTAGGTGCAGGATAGAGTGAGCCTCGCTTACTTAAATATATGAAGTCCAAGCTCCTGTGCAAAACGAGCCTGGATAGAGCTGGCTTAACCAATCTAGTTCAGTTCTATGTATCTCCACAGACAGGATTTTTCATGCAATACTTAATCTTGTACCTTTTTCTTTCTCACTGGGATTTCCCTTATTCCAAGTTGTACCTGTTGCATCTTGTCCTGCTCCTGTAAGCCTCTGCAAAGAGCCTGGCTCTGTCCCCTCCCATGAATGAGGCAAGTGTAGACTCTTCAGCTTTCTATAATGTGTGAACAAACTATTCTCATTGCCCTCTGCTTGACTTGCTCCAGTATATCACCTCCTTTCTTGTACTGGGGAATATGGACTTGGATGTGGTCTTCCATGTCTGCTCTAACAGATGTGAGACATACGAGCAGAGGGTCAGAACTGTCACCTGCTGGCTCCAGAGCCTGCTTTAGTAGCCTAGTCTTTGCTGCAAGGGTGTGCTGGCTTGTGTTCAACTTCTGCAATGCCATTCCCCAAACTTTAGTGTTGCTTTGGAGCCAACTGCCCCTTAAGGTTAGGTGGTGCTGGCAAGGTTAATGCAACCCTCACATCTCTGGCCTGAGAAAAGGAAGAAATACCCACTTACATAGACATGAGACACTAGAGGGCAACAGGGCAAGCGGGCACATAAGGCCTCAGTAAGCACATGAATGTGGCTAGGGGCTAAAAGAGGATGCCCTTTTATTGCAGCTACAGGTGGCTGATGGCCAAGTTCATTTTGGCTTAGCTTAGGCAATTGGATATCACTGTCCTAGGATACCCTTTCTTAGAGTTGGCAGGGCATTTAAGGTGACCCATCTTCCTGCTTATGGAGTAAGCCAGTTTTCTCAGATAGCAGCAGCAGAGGCTGTAACAGCAAGTCACATTTTTCTAGCTGAAGGACATGCAGTTAAGTAAAAACTAATGTGTAAGGAGAAATGAGGAACAAAATAGCTGTTCAAGGTATATACTGCTTCTCTTGCGAGATCCAGGCACCGCTGCTCAGAAAAGGGTTAAAATAGGCCCTGCCTCCCTGTTGCACTGACCTTTGCAGGGTAGTGGATGCTCATTCCTTATATATGTGGAATTTAGGTGACCTGTGCTGGATTCCTGGCATTTTTATGACAGAAGACCTTATAGCCTGTATCATGGTAATCTAGAAACTTGGAATTTGAGGTGAACCTTAATGCTAGAACTGACTTTGGTACTAACAAAGCAACAGGCCAAGTGCTGAACTATGGGTTTCATTTTCCATAGATGTAAAATCAGCAGTTGTTTCACAGCACCTTATTCTAGCTGCCCCATTCCCTTCAGTTTTGAGGGCTTTATATGTTCATTGATCGTATAAAGTTTTTTTCTTTAATTCCAGAGAGGTGGTGATGCTGAATTCATCCTCTTTGTTTCTCAGCTAGATGAGCTTGTTAAATGGAATAAACAATCATCAGGTACTCAATTAATCAAATGAAACTTTATTTCCATGAATTCCTATACCAACATTATGAAGTTTTTAGCTGAACAACTGATACACGTGTACAGCTTAAGCAGCTCTGAATGGAAAAATTGCTGCTCACATCAACTTCAGAAGGTAAACTTTCAAATGCCACCAGATTTTTGCTGTACGTTGTTTTAAATACCCTGCTTCTCTTGAAGCTTCAACTTTTGTATTAAAAACTGCAACCATGAGCTTTAAAAAATGAAAGCAAAGACAAATCTAAGAAATAGATTGAAGTATTCCACTGAGGTGGAGTCAGTCCTCACCTTCTCATAACTATTAGAAACATGTACAAATATACTATTTCTCTTAACTAGACAACTTTGAAAAGAAAGGGAAGGCTAACAACTCCTAAAGCCTCATCCTCCTACCTGAATTATTTAAACATTTAGTATAAATTCCTTTTAAAGTACTGGCAAGGCAGAGTAGTGCTGCCCCTAGTGTACCAGTCAATCAAGGTATATTGGCGCAGTAGACACTGAAGATTCTTCAGCCATGCCCTGCTTTAACTGCCTTTTCTCATGGTGTATGAAAGGGAGATGAATTGTTCCTTCTGCACTTGGAGGCTGGAGGAGCAAGAAGATTTTGTGGAACTGCAGCAACCACCTTCCATCAAAGAGGCTGCAACAATGCAAGGTATGAGCCAGTTTAAGTGCACCCTGGCTCCACTGCAAGAGGCATGAGGTATTGAGGTGATTTCATCTATGCCTAAAGCTTGTTCTTATTTCTGGGATCTGAAAGGGAAGCTGTAACATACAAAACTAGGTTGTTCCAGCTCTGACTGTTGTCTGTCACTGACAAATGTGGCTGCTGTGACAAGGTGCTAATCTCCATGTAGCTTTGTTAATCTCAGCGAGTCAAAGGGCTCTGTCTGTGCCCCCCACTGCCCCTGCACTGGTGGGCTGCACTTGCAGCACCCAGGCACCATCTCTGTACAACTCCAGGCCAAGTTTGTGCTGTTCCAAGACCTGCTTTGACTTATTCCAGGATAAGGCAGCAGCTGCTTCTTACAAAGCAGAGCATGCTTGTATGAAGAGCATTCTACTTGAAGGACAAAAGTGACATCTGGAAAGAGGTGTCACTGCATCATTTTGGGTAATACTAACTGCATATTTAATCAAGTAACATGACCAAGCAGGCATGCCCTCTAGGCCTGAAGGTGATACAAGCTATCCAGTCATACGAGCTTTTTCCACTCGGCTGAAGAGGCACAGCAAGTGGCAAGACTCCAACCCCAGTAAGACTGCTACGCTAGAGACTATGGTGTCAGTTGTCTTTAACAACTCAGTTCTGGCCTTCTGTTCCTCTTCAGCTTCCTGTCCTTCTAGCATGTGGCCTCATTCATGCCAAGGTGACCTAAATGGGAGCCTGCACAAAGTTACAATTCTCTGCTCCAAGCCAGCATTGTAACTATTTCCAGCAGTGTCCCTTGTGTTAAGTGGTGCTTAGTCTACTCCAGCACTTCGTGAAAAGATTTAGAAAACAATAAAATGCTGCATAGCCTCCTTAATATTGTTAGTGTGCTTTTTTTATCAAAAAATGCAGTTATATCTCGGGTGCTAAGTCATATAAGGTAGGGGGTGAATGTTTCCTACTTTTATAAACCCATTCACTAGGACAGAGTATGTAATGTCATATACCCGCTGCCATGACTTTGGCAAGTCTCAGAGCAGCAGGGAGCTGGAGAAGGACAGGGGTCTAGCTGGAGAAGGAAAGGTCTCCCTAGGTGAGGGGTATATCCAAGTCATCTATATAGAGAGACAAGAACTGACATTATTTTGAGTCAGACATCAGCAACAACTGCAAAAGGTCACAAATGCAGCACCATTTTAAAACCAGTGCTTTGCCATAGACAAATCACAACCTACTGTTGCATGTTACATTAAACCCCACAGGTTAACATAAATATTTTTAGCACCATTACACGTCAGGAAAGACATTTATGACATGCGGTGTACCTAGTGCAGAATCTGTAAGAGGGAGATAGTTCTGCTTGTGCAATTCAAGCAACATCTACACACCTCCATAAAATCACCTGATTTTAAAAGATTACAAATCTTAGACTGGAGTTGAGTTCCTAAAATTAGGTCACTGATTTGGTTCTGCTCAGACCATCATGTGATCTATGTGTTTTTCATCATTTATTTAAATGACCCTTAAACAATCTCTTGTTCTTCATTGGCTAGAAGGCATCAGTAAGAATCTATTTGTTTCATCATAAGTTTCCGGCTGTACTCGTAGGCAAGGAACAGTGCCCCATTGGCCACGAATGCACGGATCATAGTTGGTGTTAGTCCAGAATACAAGGCAAGTACACCTGGAAATTAAACCAGAGCCAGTTAGCAATTTATTAAAGTGGCTGTCTGCATCAACCACTGTGCTCTTACCTGTGAAGAATACTGAAGCAATGCTTCTGCTCAGAGGAGCATGAACACAGAGAGCTGAACTTGGTGTAGCTGCTGACTGCAGTGGTACTGGATATTGATTTGGGTGTATCTAACGTTGTAACAGGAGTTTTAGCCATGTAAGGGCTTATGTTAGATGCTTATTTCAGCTATGACAAGGTCTTGGTCACCTAAGATACACTTGACAGTGGCTGTACCACAGCTGGCAAGGGAGCAGCAGGACTATGTTAGAGCTGTGCCCCAAGTCAGACTCCAGTTCTGATGAGTATCCTACCTAGCCGTTGGGCCAGGATTCATATCTGCTGCCATGTATATTCTTAGACCCTTATCCAAAGCGCCTGACCGCAGGCCTTTTCCAGAGAGATGCTGAGGTAGATGCCTCAAGTTACCAGGCTGGATAGGGCTGTTTGATAAATCAGTCCTCAGCCATATATTAACTTCTAGAGGTGAAGAAAACTTCTGCATCGAACTTACCTAGTTTCTTCCATTTTCATGTATAGGTTTGGTCACAGGTAACAGACCCCATTTCTTTATCTACTTTTAATGCATAGCAAGCTTCTGTTAGCTTTAAGTGGATCATTTCTTGAACCAAGAGGCAGGGCAGATGCAGGAAGTCTCAGTTTCTAGATTCCAAGCTTCCCACACTACATGAAGTAGGTATTTGCTTGCTAGGAACAGTTATAGTCTGTTTCTAACACATTATCACTGGACTAGGTTTCTTAAGTGATTTTGGGTATTGGAGGGTATAGATTTCAATCTGCAGCCCTGTAGATGCAATTGATCTGCTTGCATACTCACCTTCAGTTCTCACAACAGTTACAAATGTTCCCATAAAGCCTGCCTGTTTTCCAGCCATTGAAAGAACCTGAATTCGAGATTTGACACAGTCCACAGGATACACAGCAATCCACAGACAGCTGCCTCCAAAACCTCCGCTTAGTAATAAAGGAATGGGACCTGAAAGTTAAGAAATATGCTTTTATACACACCACAATATTCACCAGCACATATGGAACATTATTTCATCTACAGGATTCAAAGGGAACAGAGGAACCTGCTTATGACAGAAGAGCAGTTTCTGTTCTCCCACTAACCTTTAAGTAAATTTCAAGCCACTGGTAAATTGCAAGTCTTAACTAGAAACTCAAAGGTTATAAAGAGTGCCTCTTAGATTATTGGCTGTGCTAAAAAAGTATAACTCAGAATTCAATTTTGATTGTATTAACTAAATTCACCTTTTTAACACTTGTAATCGCTTTCCAAGGTTAATTGTGAAATGGTTTAGAGTAACATCATAAAATGTTACTAATCACATATACAGAGATTTATTTGGTACAGTAGAGTTATTTTGTGATCAGTCATTTCTTTCATGATGCACCCTGATTTTGTATTTCAGATCAGATGTGTGTAAACATTTTGTTACAAGTCCAGAATGCATGCAGCTGAAATCCTGACTTCAAACAGGACAAAGTATTACTGTTTAGTCTTTCAACAGGAGACAGGCAATCTTTATTCTGGCATCATGATGTTTTTTCTGTTTCTGATTTTCAACCTCAGTGTTCTCTTACTATCATTGTAACTACATCTAATGGTCAGCATACAGTTCAGCATATACTTGAACGCACTATTCAAGAGAATGCAGCTAAATACTTCAAAATCACTCTGAATGGCAGCTGAAATGAAATAGTTCAGAGTCACGTTACACTGTGGGGTCAGATATTTCAGCAGTTTTGTAGTGTTAGCTCACTGTATTCATTCTCCATTTATGATACATCCTGCTTCATTGGAAAGTGGTCACTTCAATAATTCATGACTATGTATACACAAAATGCAGCCCTCCATAATTAGTATGCCTCGTTTCCTTTATTTTGCATGTATTTTACAACTGTGGTGTATCATTAGTGTATCTTCAGGGAAGATATGCCCCCCTTTATGTTCCCCATGACAGCATGCTAAAGCCCACCTGTAAAAAAAGGCACCATACCTAATTCATCTTTTGATCTCCCAGAGGCAAAGAATGTCCGGCTCAGTTCATACCCTCCAAAGAAGAAGAAATAGCCTGGGACTTCCCGCAGCAAAGTACTTGACAGGCCACGATAAAATCCAAGGGGACCATCCTTTTGGATAACACCCTTCACTACTGACCAAACTGTACTGAGAGAGGTTGATCCAGTTAGTGATACTTAATAGCCAGATCATGAGAGGTTACAGAACAACAGGCAACTGCAGAAAGAGTTAAGGGTGAGACCCATTGTGCAAACAATTGAATTCATGTAAGACTTAGAGCCAGATCCTGCTGGGAGCCCTTCACTGGCATCCAGCTGTACTAGCACCCAGAAGGTCTGCAGATTGTGACCCTCCCAGCCACAACTCTTCTCTGGTTAGCAGTGTACTAAAAATGTGGCACTGAGGCAATACAGCATTTGAAGAAATAATACACAACAAAGGGTTTCAGAGATACTGAGCAGGGTGTATACTTACTTGTGTCCCTGGATTATCTTTCCCGACAACTGCATTTCATGCATGGCCTGTAGCCGGCACTTCACCAGCTCTGTGGGACAGAGGACAAGGGTGGCAAAGGCAGAGGCGAAGGAGCCTGCAGCAGCATTCTGTAGATCACTGCAAGAAAGAAACTGCAGAAGGTATTTGGGCACTGACCTTTAGTGCAGTTGAGCCACCACACCAGCAATCAGCTTCCCGAACCTGTACTCTAAATAGCATCAGGAAAAACTGACAGTCTTGGGGGAAAGATTCTCAAGGGCAAAGGGCAGTTACTTGAACCAGAGGGAGGAAAAACCAAGTTTATCCCATTTTCTTATACAACTGAAAGACACCCTTTTGACATCAGAGATATATTGCAACCTCTATCCTTTTTGCTATACTTCAGTGATTGCAGCAAAATAAAAGCCAAGAATGGAAGATTTGATAGCGTTTCTGAAGATTTCCATAGACTTGTTTTACTGGGCAACTTTTGGTTACTAATTACTTCCTCAAAGAGAATAGGAGCAATAATCACCTCATGCAGATAGATGTCAGTATTTTGAAATTCACCTTACCAATGTTAATAAAGGCTTTCAGTGGAAGATACTAGAAAACTGAAAGCAGGCACAATGGATCACTGTGATCTTTGTATGGATGTGCTGCTATGAATGCAACCATGTGAACCAGAGACAGCACAAACATAAACCACACCACCAAACAAGACAGCACTGTCATCTGCAGTGACTCAGTGTTCTAAAACTGGGGCTTATTTTGTGGTGATTTTACACAAACCACAAATTCTGGGTTGCTAAACTGCCAGGACTCAAAAGGCTGGTACTCCAGGGCCATAGTGCTTTATGATGCATTTTAAAGAGGCTCCTACAGACACTGGTGTGTTGGACAGGAGCTGCATAATAGCAAAGAAGTGGAGCGTCTCTTTCAGAACCTGGGGAGTCAGCACAGCTGAGACTGATCTCACTGCAGCAGCACAGAAATTCTTTCCATCCAAGAGAGATGTTTGCCCTGTGCCCAGCAGTTTGATACATCTATAGTATCAGAGATTAAAGCTACAACTTTTCACCTTGAAGCATCACAGAACTCAAGTTGTGACATGAAGCAAAGCTTATGACATTCAGATATGGCAGTAATGAGAACTTTCAAAGTGGAAGAAATCAGTAACTGCCTGCAGAGCAGCAAATGGAATTTAGCACTTCTCTTTCAGTTTTGTTGTCTCACTGTAGCATGAAATGAAATGTTGGTTGGACTAAGCATATGTTAAAAGATAAACAGAATTTAGCTTTTCTCTCTTCATTTCTTTTCTTTGTGACTTATGCATCAGTGACATGTATTCCTTTAACTGAAAAATATTTTATAGTTTGTCCTTGTTTTTCTAGGCTTCACACACTGACCAGGGTATCCCTAAACACAAGCAGGCTAGACAAGCTTATTTCCAAGCCATTCAAAGGTATGAACTGAAAAGGTAACTTAAAACCAAAATATTGTGTCTGCTTTTGAGAAAACTGAAACATTATAAAATAATGAAAAAGTGGGAAGCAGTTGCTTATACATGGGTAAGAAAAATGACCAGGTTCACCTCAGTTTGTGACTTGATGCATTTTCTTCTTCAGGCTAAGATAACAGTGACAGTTTCTAAAACAGCAGAGGCAATGAAGGTAACTGTAATTTTGTACTTGGCATGTCTGGAAGTTAGCCAGCTTGTCAGAGCTGCTTCCCTCCCCCTACAGAACACTACAAGGGCTGCTTGACACTTCCACAGTAAGAATGGGTGGGGATGTCCTGGACAGACCACATGTTCTCATCAGGGCCCTGCTGAAGACCATGTCAATACAATTCTCTCTTACATGTACGTCATAAGGTGCCCCCACAATGATCCAGATGAAGAGAACAAGGAAACAGCATCAAGGGAGAATCTTTCAAGTAAACTTAAATTCTTTAATGTTTTGCCCTAGCACAGCTCTGCAGTCACACTCTGTTTGACCTTGAATCAACAAGATATTAAAGAGCCATCTTGGATCTAAAAAGCACCATTACGTGGCCAAGGAAAGAACGATCAGAAGCCAAAGGTGCTTGCTGTTGCTACATACTCAAATTACATTCCCATTCTGTATCCAACTCCAAAGACAGAGTAGTTCTGTTCCAAAGTTTCCTGCACTACCTTCCCTACATCCAGCATGACCATGCTGCCTCAGTCACGTGAGGAGATGATCCTAGGACCTCTGCACATCTGTGGTATACCTCCCAGGATGATCACAAAAGAAGGTGAAGAAGTGAAGCATATTGCTGATAGGCCCGACTCCTACATTTTAGTGGGTAGGAAAAGGTAAAGGGTTTGTAGGCTGAGCAAGCTTTTGAACCTTAAATAAATACATTTTTAAAAGCAAGACAATATTAGAAAAGTGCCCTCTCCCCTTAGTATGCCTCCCTGTAAGAAGAGCCACTACCTCCCCTGCAAAATCAGAACAACCTAGATATTAAGGGAATACTAACTTTCAGGTGTTGCAATGCTCAATCCCACTGGTAAAAATGTTCCAGGTCTTTAATACTCCAGTTAAGCTGTGATCATCTAAACCAGCCAGCTGCAGCGACTGGTTAGTAGACGGCTCTGTTATATTAGACACCATATTGTCACACGAAGGCCTATATTCCAAAATTTACTGCACTGTACACCATCAGAGGAGAGCCTGGGACATCACTTGCACTCTGACAATACAGTATTGGCAAGTAGCAATCCCATGATTGTTTATTTATTAATTTATTTTAAAATACAAACCATATATTTATTACTAACCTGAGCTTTGTTTTCCTGTCTACTCCAACAATTCTTCTCACAATTTGTTGGCAAAATCCATAGCACATGAACAGAACGGAGTTCTCTGCAATGTTGGCTACAAGTGCTGGTGTGGTTCCCTTGTAGAAGCCTCGAAACCCCACTTGCTTATAGGTTTTGACAAAACAGTCAACAAGTCCTTTGTACATGTTGGGAAATGTCTGCATCTTCACCTTTGCAGTGTCAAAGGGCTGGCCAGTCACCACGCAGGCTGTCCCACCTAGGCAAGCAGTGGAAGTTAACAGGGTGGCTGAAGGTTAGCACAACTGCAACACCTCTGCTCGAGCACCAGTATTAGGAAAATCACACAGAAAGCAAAGATTAATTAATTCCCTGCAGGAAAAGACAAGTGCACTGATTTTAGCACAGTGGCATCAATTGTCACTGGTGAATTTAGTTACCTTAAGAAAAAAAATCAGGCAAAGGAGCAGTAACAGCATGATTCTCATTAAACATTTCTTTATCTCATGAAAAGCAAGCATCTAAATGAATCAGCTCACTTCTATAAACTTGTACTGAATTAGAGGCATTGTTCTGCAATCAAGTCACTTGTGTCAATGAGTTAAGTAACATTTTCCTTTGCCCAATAATGCAGTGGTTTAGAAGCCATCTCTGATTTTACATTCTAGTAATAACAAAAAAATCCTAACCCTGAAAGATTAGTAATCAAGTGATTCCTCCAGGACAAGAGGAACACTGCTGAGAATGCTAAACTGATCATACATAATAAATTGATAACCAAAAACTCAAACGCTTTACTTCAAAACTCCAGATGGCTCTTAAGTACATTTCTGTCCAGAGACTGGAAGAAAGTGTCAAGTATAAGCTGAAAAGGGGCAAAAGGACAAAGTTTCTCAACATGTTATCTTTTCCAAACTGAACTGCAAGGTCAATACCCTGAAAACTTGTGCGGTATTTCCATCAATGTCACCAATAACCATTTTGCTCACGGTGCAGTGTTCTTCTGCAAGATCTAACTCAATTCTGTAGTTTCCAGGAAGAGCTAATGTTACACTTTTTCAGTAAGAAACAGTGTACAGCGATAGCAATCTATTCGAAGCAGACACCTGACAGGAAGCACATGATAGGTGTACCTTATATAGGGTTCATGGCTTTGTTTTTTAGCAAGAGAGAAGAACTGTACTAAAACATAAGCTGATCTTTAACCAAAGCATAGTTGACATGCATATAGCTTAAATTATCTGTAAATGCAGGTAACAAAGTAAGTGAAATGGAAACAAATGTGTAAGCCCAATTAGGATTAATTCTTTTTCTTTTAAGTGGGGAGAAGAGCAAGCGTTTGTTTAACTAGTGGCATTTGCAATCCATTTTACTCTTTGAAAACACATTTGTATAACATTGTTCTTGCTTCTCTGCAAAGAGGTACTTCAGGCCTTTGAGAAAAACTCAGGATCTAGCTGCCATAAAACCTCATTCCCAACCGGATGGATCATTAAAAGCTTCAGAGCAAACCATGCAAGGAAGCATGAGGAGTTGCCTGCTCTGGAAGGATAACCAGGGAGAAAAGTAGTTGGCTCAGACTGATGCCATGATGATTTTTTGCCTTTTCTTTTAAACCCCTTTTATACCTTTTTACAACTTCTGTATTCCTTAGTGCTTTTGGCTACATTCTTGGACTTGTTTGTTAAGCTAGGAGACAAAACATTTTAGAGGTTTCATAGTTAGGGATCAATATGCCCCAGACCCCAAGGTCCTCTCCAGAACACATTTTGTAAACTAAGATAGAACCATCCAGGGGAAGGTTCCTTGGGGAGGGGGGCTCATTCAAGCTTCTCATTGGGGAAGTTATGATAGATAGATTATGACAGATAATTAGTAAAACCTATAATGTTATACCAGATCTTTTGGGGGAGCTTAGGGCAGAGTATTGAGGTGCATTCCACATGGACGTGGTGCACCTAAGGATCCTTAAAATAAATATCAAGGTAAAATCCCTTTTTTCCCTTTTAACCATGTTTGACTCTTGATTTTAAGACCAGGAAAAGGCATCAAGACCAGTAACACCCATGTAAGCTTCAAATGAAAAGCAGAGCTGGGAAGGCTCAGCCAGTGTTATTTGCAGGGAAGTCAGGTAGATATTAATCTACAGGACAAATGCTAGGTTCCTGTAATAAAATAATGGTTGTTGGAAGATGTCCAGAGAAACCAGGAATGGTCTTGGAAATGTAAAGCTGAAAAATTGGAAGTTGACAGAATGGCTGTTCCAAAAAGGCTGTCATTGGAGTTGGCTCAAAAAGGCTAGTAAACTGCAGCAATGAACTTTGTAAGCAGCAAGATAAAGACCAAGAGTCCTATTTATTATCTGAAAAATTAAGAAAAAAATAATTCTTCCAGCCAGCAGTAAAGAGTCATAAAAAACCCAACCCAACTACAAAATGAAAACAAACCAGAAACCCAAAAAAGTCAAATCTGTTTGAACATTCAGACAAGTGTGGTCCTAATAATAACATGGCAATGGCGGGGAAAAGAGTCCTACTGAATCAAAGAAGGGATTAGAGGTTGCTTAGATCCTAGGCAAAGGCCTATGACCCACAGACAGCCACATGACTTATTTATTCTTGTTCAGAATTTGCTTGCCTCAATATGCCATTACTTATCAGGTAGTCAAGACTGTATCTGGAGACGAAGGTAAAACCGGGTTATGCATTTGCTGGAGGAACAAGCTGTTTGCTTACTTATTACATTTTCTAAAGAGTGCAGAGTGCCACACTGGACTTGTGCTGTTACCCCTTGCTTTCTCACTGCACTGTTAACCTCCACCCTGAGAAATGACCTCAAATAACTACCATTGAATGCACTTAACACCATTAATACTGTCATATTCACAGCATTAGCACTGTCATAAAGACTGTAATAGTTTTTGTATGGGAAAAAAAATCCATAAAATTATCTAAACTGGTTACAACAGTAAGTTAGACAAATCATCCACCTTTTCCATATAAACACTGTCAGCTTAGAAATGTCAAAAAGACCCTTTTTCCCTGGCAGAATTCAAAACTACATCCCTCAGCCACAGACATTACCAACATGGCAGTGTCAGTGAGACAGTGCAACCATTTCCACCCAACTGCTCCAGCAAAATTTTACAGCACGGACTAGACTGAAGTGGAAGTCAGTTACGCAAATCCATCATCAGCTCTATTACTGAGCTCCACAGCTTTTAGAGATTCACACCAGGATGTTGTCTGAGCCAGAAAGCCCTCAGATAGCCTCTTGTCCCTTTCCGTTAGGGAGGGCTCATGTGGCAAAAGCAGCACATCGGTCACTCACACACTGACTTCCTTCCAAAACTCTATGGATACTCTGACTGATTCTTAAACTCGTGTAAGCAGGAGAACTTAAAACTCCTTACAGAAAATGATTAGTCCAAGTAAGGTGTTAGGCTTCTTCACTGTGTGGCAGGAGTTTCACCAGGGAGGAGCATTAGTGATACAGTTACAACACTGGCCGAGGTCACTGCTTCTCCTCATATCCTTAAAACACTTCTAGAAGGTGAGGCTTTTTATAGCAGCTGGAAACTGCTTTTGTATTTGTCAAAGGCATTAAAACTGTCTCTTAGAAGTTTTGTGCAATTAAGTTCTCTCCAGCATTACCTGCAGCACCTGCTGTGAGGTCAATAGCAGCCTGAACAGCAGAGTTGATCCTCATGCTTCACACGTGTTTATCAGTTACTTCAGAGCAAAGTCTCCCGTTTTGTGGTAGGTGTGGAGATACTTGTCTCCTGAGGGAAGAGCAAGATGAAACATACACAGTTTACAATAACTTGACAGGCAAAAGCATCACAGGAATGCTTTCAGATCCACTGTTCCATTTAGAGACAGAAAATGGTTGTGCTCAGGAATGAAACTTACCATATTTGTATTTTGACCAATTTTATTGCATTGGGCAGGTGTCCTGAAGTATCACTGCCTAGCTTCAGCTTACTTCAGCTTTCCAGCTTCTTATCTCCCTGGATCTCTCAAATGAAAGCAAATAGTACATCCAGGGAACAGTGCTGAGACTTACTTTTATATTGATTATAAAAGCACAGTCTTCCCTCAGGTGTCTAAGGCTGGAATATTTCATGCCTGTCTCAGCTTCTCACCTATAAAGCAAAACAGAGGATCTCCTCTCCTCATGGTGAAGAGCAGCTAAGAAAACTCTACCCATGATGATACAGGCACATTAGGTGGCTTTCAGAAGAGGAGTAGAAAGGGAATGTACATGAACATCTTGAATTGTGTCTGGCTGTCATGTTCCTAGTGCAAGTCCCCCCCAACAGCAGAATATTATAAATAAGCATTACACTTCATCTCTCAGGAAGGCAGCTGGAAAGCAAAAATACAAATGTGACACTCCAAAATAAAACATTCAAATTAATTCAGTTCTCAAGTTTGCAGCAAGATACTTTCACTGGGCAAGCAGTTAAAACAAGCTTATTTATCTGGGGTAAAATAACTCAGCCAAAGAGCTCCCACTGTTTCAGAACCGTGCTGCTGAGCAAGACACTGCTGACGGTACTGTCAAAAAGCTGCATGAGTCTTAAAACCCACACAAATACACATGTGAATTAGCGTGTCATTGGCTTTTAAGCCTGTCTTCAAGCACAGTACATCAGTAAACAGAACAATTTTCACTCCTCTACCTACTTTCTAATGCTTCTTTTGAAGCCTTTTACCTCCCAAAATGTTTTGGCATAATATGAATGGGAAACATAATTCCCAGTAGGCTACATTGATAGAATCATAAAAAGACACATTGTATAACCCACAACCTTTGTACAAGAAACATAGACACTTGAATACAACCAAGGCTTTAAGAAAGCCTGTCTCTAAAGAGATTTATTATTCTTGAACATTAAAATATACACCAGTAGGCCAAATACTGTCATTCAGTGACTTTACCTATCCAATCTGTTACATAAATCTAAACATAATGAGTTTAAAACAAAATAAAACATTGTTCTTGCAATAAATGGCACTAACACATGCAATTTCACAATTGTGGCTTCAGATTCGAATTTTGTTACTGACAGCACAGCACACTAGGTGTTACTTCCAGAGGCTCCAAGGCCCAATTACACTTTGTTATCCTATATATCTCATTAATGTTCACACTGCACTCCGCAGTGTTGCTCCTCATTTAGGGGAAAAGAAAACAAATAATCGAGACAGACTTTGAATGAAAGGAATTACTAGAGAGCAACAATTGCCTGTGTTCAGTAAAATGTACACTGCTTTCATCACGCTGAGTGCTTATCGACTCGTGCCAGTCCCCAAAGGGAGCACATGCCAGATCACCCACAGAAAACTTGGCAGCAGAAGGAAAAAAGTATATGCCTATAAAAATATGGACCTTTTAAGAGACAGGGAAGTTTAGCTGTCTGATCCATATCAGCACAGTGTCACTTTCAGAAGATTTAAGTCTTAGTCAAAACTAAATTAATATTATATAAGTACATACCTTTTTTTCCCTGTTTGCAATAATACTACTATATTAAAAGTTGCTTGTAGGTAGAACGAGACAGCAACTGCTCTGTTACTTCCAAAGCAAATCCAAGCCTCAAACCTGGAAACACAGAAGCGTTAGTTAGTGTAACAGGTCCTGCAGAGTCCTCTGCCCGCAGATGTTATTTCAGCCCCAGATGTTCCTCTCTGCTGATGCACTCTCCAAAGACCGAGATGCACCCGGAAGGCAGCGCTGCTCCTTGCAATAGCCCGCGTGGGCAGGCCGTAGCTCCGCTTCCCGAGGTCACAGCAGGCCGGCACCCCGGCGGCGGCAGCTCGCCGTGGGCTGTCACACGTGCTGGCGGCGGGAGCGCACAGACCGCTCCCGGGCCACACCGCCAGCTCCAGCCTTCCTTAGGGAGGAAGGCTCAGGGCTCCCGTTCCGCCAACACCCGCCCGTGTGGAGCCGGAAGCCCCGGCCTGCGTTCGGCGGAGGCCCGCGGTGGCAGAGCCCGGCCGACCCCGGCCCGGCGCCTCTCCCGGCGGCCGCGCACGCAGCCGCAGCTGCCCGAGGGGCCGCGCATCGCCGAGCCCTGNCGCGGCCCCGGGGAAGGCGCGGGCCGGGGGGGCGGCGGGGCTGGGCTCTGTTTAAGCTGGGTCTGGGCTCTGTTTCAGCTTACTGAACAGGATGCAACCGAATTTATGAATTAAACCCACTTTTTTTTTTTTTTTTTTTTT
>VXAD01012610.1:170948-220838 GCA_013399195.1 Dicrurus megarhynchus
TTTTTTTTTTTTTTTTAATTTCTTGGTTTGTTTTGGTTTTAAAGTTTTTTTATTTTTCTTCTAGTTGGGTGATTTTGTTGTTATTGTTGTTGTCGTCGGGTTTTGTTTTGTTTTAAAGGATTTATTTAGGAATTGCATACCCTGAAATAACAACAATTTGTGTATACAGAGGAACTGCTGTGACTCCCGAGACACTCTCCTAAGCTGTCACTTTCATGACCCCGGCTTTTCGGATCTCTGTGGTGGCATATAGTGACTTAAACCACTATGGCGAGGGCTAATACTGCTTTTCTCAGCTGAAACTACATAACTTTTTTTTTCCTGCTTTTGATTTGCAGTTACCTGAAGTGCTTGCAATAAGGCTCATCAGGAACAATGTCTGATTGAAAGCAGTAGGACACTGTACAGTCTGTGGCAAGGTAAACGAGCAGTAGCCATAATCAGTGATCAGTCATGCCTGAGATACTCTGCCAGACCAGGCAGTGTTTCTGGGAAACGCTGTGTGCCCTGTAATCCCTTTTGAGCTGCACATGGGTTTGTGTGGGTTGAGACACGCAGACCTACATATTTCATCTTAGATCCATGGTGTTTTCCACCACATGAAACTGGTGGCTCCTACTTTCAAAGCTCAAACCAAGGAAAAAGCAGCATAAATAAAGTTGTAAATGTAAATGTATCTTTTTTCCCCATCACTTTTAATTAATTGCAGGGTTCACATTTTATTTTCTTATATGGTTATGTAAGGTACTGGTTGGAAGGGAGCTTAAAGACCACCTAGTTCCAAACCCCCTGCCATGGTCAGGGACACTGTTCATCAGACTGAGTTGCTCAGAGTTTCATCCAACCTGCCCTTGAACACTTCCAGGAGCATGCACAGCTTCTCTGGGCTACCTGTTTCAGTGCCTCACCACCCTCACAGTGATGAATTTCTTTCTAATAACTAATCTAAACCTACTCGTTTCACTTTGAAGCCACTGTCCAGGTCTCTTGTTGGGTCCCTTCAGGTACTGGAAGTCTTCATTTTGGTTATCACCCTGAAGCCTTCTCTTTTCCAGGCTGAACAATCCCAATTCTCTCAGCCTTTCCTTCTAGGGCAGATGCTCCAACCCTTTAATCAACTTGGTGTTCCTCCTCTGGACTTGCTCCAACAGATCAATGTCCTTCCTGTTCTCCTGACCCCAGAGCTGGATGCAGTACTCCAGGTGTGGCAATTGTTAAGGAAGAACAGCCTAGGTTAAAAATGGTTTTAAAAATTGAACTTTAATTTCTTTAATGTATTAAAAAAAAAAAAAAAATGCTGAGTCTGTTGTAATTAGTGATTTTGAGTTAATTGTGCATCTCAAATAACCTGCAATACTTAGAGATTACTGTTTCATTGCAAAGAATTTCGACCTGTGTGCTGACTTCTTTTTTAGCAGGACTGCAGCACTGTTGGAAGATCCAGTTGGTGAAAGCCATCTAAATTCCTAATGCAGTGAAGCTTGCGATTAAGATGCCATGAAACCACGTGCTGTCTGCCATAACATTTTGCCAGCTGAAACGTCAGGCCTTGAACGTTTCAGGGTGCTTCTTCATAGCCTTCCTCGGGCAAACCACCAGGCCCGATCTGCTCTTATCTGGCCCCTGTGTAAAAGATGGAGACGGTGACAGTACTTGGAATGTTGCCTGGGAGCGTTTATAGGCCTGGAACGCAGCACTACAACGAGCATATCGCCACCACGTGGCTATTTCTGCTGCCTGCACCCGTGGTTACTCAGCCAAACTGTATTTTTGTACATGCACCGTGCTGTTGTGGAGGGCTTTCTTGTTTTAAAGAAGAATTTATTTAGGAATTGCATACCCCGAAGTAACAACACTTTGTGTGTGTAGGGAGACCATGGAAGAACTGCCATAACTCCCGAGAGACTCTCCTGAATTGAGGTATGAATTTGTTTGGAGTTAACTTCAAGCTTCCCCTCAAAAGATTTAGGCATGACAGAAATGGGACGTGTGCAGAGACCTTGGCTTGTAAGTGCTTTGCAGGAATGTGGAAGTGCTTTCTGGCACTCAAGGGGTCTGGCCTGGGGTATGTGTGATTGACTTTGGGATGCAGTGGTCCACTGTGTGACAGAGTGGCACAACTCCTCTTCAACAGAGTATTTTGGCAGTGGAGGGATGGGTAACCTCTGGGAGATGGAAAGCTGGCAGAGGGATGCCATGGAAACTTGTCTGAGGCAGGAGAGGAAAGGGTTCCCTTGCAAGGTGTGTTTCTTTCCATTCTGCAGGGTACCAGCAGTCCAAGGCTATCTCTTGGGCCCTACACCATCTCCAGCCAACCACAGGCAAACCATTTGCTCCCTGTAAGCCAGTTTACCTTTCTTAATTCATATGGAAATCCTCACTGTCCAGGAGGATTAATGTCAGTTCTTGGCAAGTATTGTCCCAGAATAGCAGCCAGAGCTGCAGAAACATCAAAACTCACCCAGCACCTTGCAGTGGATGTTCTTCAGACTGTTTGGAGAGATGCGTCAAGCAGGACAGTACCACCTGGGGTTGGACATGGACAAAAAGTGAGATGGCTTTTGCAGGCAAGGCCTTACAGTGGTTTGTGTACTGATGTGCTACGGTCAGCTGCAAGAGATGGGACAGTGCTGGCCTTTCCAGAGTAGATTGCACTAATGAAGTGAAGGCTTGGGGACATTTTTGAACCATTTTTCAGAAAGATGTGGGCCCTAACCTAAGGTCTCTCTTGCACAGAGGAGCCCAGAACTGGACACAGCACCCCAGATGTGGCCTCGGCAGGGCTGAGCAGAACGGGATTCCCCCGACCTGCTGGCAGTGCCCTCCTAACGCCCCTGAGCTCCTGGCGCCGAGCGGCAAAGCAGTGAGGGCCTGTCCGTGTCCGGGATGGGTTTGCCGGGGAGCGGCTGCCGGGCGGGGCCGGGCGGAACGCTGCTGCGCGGAACGCCCGTGCGCGGCTCCTGTTCCCGGCCGGCGGCGGCGGGAGCGCGGCACGCAGCGGCGGGTGGTGGTGCCGCGATGTGGGGCCGCGTGCGGGGCTGCGGCGGCCTCACGGCGCGGCTGCTCGGGGCGGCGGCGCGGCCGCACGGCAGGCCCCACAGGTACCGTCCTCCCCTACATCCTCGCCTGGCCGACGAGTGCCGGCGCTGGCCGGGCATTGCCGTGAGGCCGGGCCGTGCCCCAAGGCGCGGCCTTCAGAGGGACGGGGTTCGCTTGTCCTGGCGGGGCTGGGTGGCGGTGACACCGGTGGGGAGAGGGCACCGGGGAATGGAGTCGGGTAGAGGGGAGTGGCGTGGGCCGTGTTTCTCGTGCTGCTTTCCTTGCCGGCCTTCCCGTCTTGCAGCGGTGTGAACGATCCGCATGTGTGACCTGACCATAATTTTGCAGCCTGTATCAGCAGAGCGGCGCTGCCTGTTGGGCATTGCTGTACCTGCCCAAAGCACGGGCTAAGAGCAGTATTTGGGAGTTCTTTTTCGTTTTTACTAAAAGATTTTAAACTGCTTTTAATGACAGCTCAGCTGTGCGTTCATTTATTTTTTTTTATTTCAAAGCTCCTCGATATTTTTGAACATGCACCGATGCTGTGATGGCCTCATGTACAAAGCAGCTCGGGTTCTTTGGTAGCTGTGTTTGCTTTCTGAGGCCAAGCTCCGCAGCAGAAGGCAAACTGGATGGTAGGTGAAATACAGGGATGCAAACTGCAATGCACTGCTGGCTTTAAGTGCCTGAGGCTTTCTGTCTTGCTGTGCTTTTCTGACGCTGTAGGCAAAGATAAGGCTGAGAAATTTGGAGCTGTTCAGTCTGGAGAAGAGAAGGTTGCATGGAAACCTCACAGCAACCTTCCAGTATCTGAAGGGAGCCTACAGGGAAGCTGGAGAGAGACTCTTTGTCAGGAATATGGGTACAAATTACATTAGGAGTAATGTGTACAAATGGAAAGAGGGGAAATTTAGGTTAGGTATTAGGAAGAAATGCTTTTGCTTGAGGGTTGTGAGATGCTGGAACAGGTTGCCCAGGGAGGTTGTGGATGCCCCAACCCTGGCAGTGTTCAAGGCCTTGAGTGATGCAGTCTAGTGGGAAGTGTCCCTGCCTATGGCAGGGAGTGTTAGGACTGGGTGGTCTTTAAGGTCCCTTCCAACCCTTTAACATTCTATGTTTCTATGATTTCTGAATGGTTACATAGTTTTAAGGAGCATGCAGCCTGAATTAAACGAAAAAGGAGTTTGTCAAAGACGTGTGCAGAGCAGTGCAGTGTAAAACAGCAGGGCTTCTACCATCTTCCCAGTAATGAGGTTCTGAAGCTTTCCTTAAATTTTCCTGTTGCATCTCAGCATTGAAATTTAGGGTTTAATGCTGACAGTTTATTAAATGCAGAGTGACCCAAGTGTGATGCCTGCTGAACCTGGCAGATTTTCCTTTTTTAGCCAAAGAGAGATGTGGTGAGGAGGAGAGGTATGTCAGAATTCCTTTAGCTTTGTGGAAGTATTTTAAGATCTATTGAAGTTTTGTATTTTGAATCAAAATAAATGTTTAATTCTTTTCTTTATTTCTGTAACTTGGGGGTGATTTTTAAACAAAGTAAGTAGTTGTGAATGTAAAGATTTAAATACTTCATTTTAGAATGTTATAGAGGACAGTTCTTTGAATTTTATGATAGTTTTTCTAGAGAATGCAGATGTGTCTGTGTTGCAGAATCTTCTGAGCAGCTCCTGCTGTCCCTGGCTTCACATCCTCAGCTGCAGTATGTCAGTTTCAGCTTCTTTGCAATGATGTGCTAAACTAAGCAGAGGAGCTATAACCCAAATAACTTTTCTGTTTGTTGCTGAGTTACCTTGCAGCAGAATCCATGTTGCAGAGTAGGGGAATGTGATCTGTAGTAGTACCACAAGTGTGAAAACATGTGAAGTTAAGTGTGTGTGTACAGTCTTTTTTCAGAGGGCTGGGAGTCTCTTTATTGACTCATATTAAGAGTTTTGGTGAGTTTTCTATGGTACCAATGAATTTAAGTATCAGGTACCAATAAATTCAAACTCTCTCTGCTACTTAATGCAGAAATACTTTAAAAGGTTTAAGTTCTTGTATTTCTTCCACAAATAAATGGTGTGTAAAGTTGTTTACTTAATATTTTTGATGAGGAAGCCATATGTAGGAGTTTGAAATGGTGTCCCAGCCCTTCTTAAAAGTCAAAAGGTACATGTTTGACATGTACTTAACATACTCAGGTTGCACTCAGTTGGGCCTAGACAATTGTAACTGTTGTTTTGGGGTTTTTTGTAAGTTTACAGAATTCAGCCTGGGACCCTGTTTGTAACTTCTGTTGTCTAACTTTGTATATCATCTAGCAAACAGGAACTCTTCAGCACAAGCAGGGTGCTTTCTACTGACAAAGATAAAGCTGCTGCTCCGAAAGACAACACACCTGAAGGGGCATCAAAGAGGCAGAAGGATGGAGCAGAAACAGCAAAGCAGCAGCTGTTAGACATTATTGGTAATATGAAAGTGGAAGTGAGCTACAGGAAGAAACTCCAACAATTAAAAGCCAGTGAGCGCAAAAAGCAAGCCCTGAACAAGCTGGAAGGCCTGGACAGTGAAGGTTCTGTGCCTCAGGGAACTACAGAAGACACCCAACGGTACAGTGTAACAAACTTTTCTTAGCCTGCTTTATCCTTATTTCAATTTTTTTTCATTATTTAGGACAAAATAAACCATCAAATGCCATTTCCAACAGTAGAAAAGAGTCTTGTAAGGGAGTGTGGTGTACAGTTGTAGACTGGAGTAAATCAGAGGGGAGAATCTGAGCAAAAGGTGCTGTGGGCTGTCTACCATATGCTGCCTTTTTCTACAGTGAGATTGTGGAAAGGTAGCATATTAGCACCTGCCTGTGGAAAGTTATTTTTATGGGACAGGGGATAAAATACAGTGAAATACAGATAAAATACAATGAAACTGAGGGAAAAAAGTCAAATCTTTGGAGCTGCTCCTGTCCACAATGTGTTACATCATGTTTATCACCCCACAGGTCTGTGCTGCCAGTGGTCTTCAAGCTGTGTGTCTGAGGGGCTGTGCAGTGGCACAGGGCTGCCATTTCCCCAGGCTGGGGAGCAAGAGCTTGTCTGAGTCACTCAGCATTTGATGATTAGGGCAATATGGAGCAAACCTGCATGTCCTGCTGGCCACCCCCATCTGGGAAAATATCTGACTAGCTTCTGAGTTATTAAGATATAAAATGGCAGTACGGAAATGACAATTTAAATATATTAAAGGCTTTTTTTGTTTGTTTGTTTGTTTCTGTATCTGTTGTGTCTCTTACAGAGGCAAGCCTTTAAATCCAGAACTGGTGAAGGCTGCTTCTGCAGTTGCATCTTCCCTTCCACGCAATAAGAAACAGGCAGAATCAGAACTCCTTGCACAACTAAGAAGACATGAAGAAACTACAGATAAACAGAAGAAGGGGGGAACTATTAACATACGGTCTGTGTATTGATTGTTTTTCTCAATTACGTTTGAAATTCTGATTTTGTAATGTCATCCTGAAGGCGACTTCCCTTCTGTGTTTGAAAGATGGCCCCAAAAGATACCTTTGGACGGTTTATCCTTGGGATTAATGAATATTGGTAAAATTATTGATCTGGCTATACCAAACTCTCTAAATTTTGCCATCTTTCTAAAATGGTTTTGCAGAAACAGAATTGCTTTCATGCCCAGGACCATTGCTTTCTTGGACAGGCTAGCAAAATAACAGCTCTTTTTGTGAGTTTGGTTGGGTTTTTTTTGCCACAAGCTTCCAAAATTCTCACACAATGGATGGATTTGTAGACGTTTCAGACGTTCTGTCTGGACTGGTGAATTTTCATGACAGCTCTGCAGCACTGAACTAGAGCAGCTCTGTTTATAGCCCCACCCTTCCTTTCAAAACTTTCCAGTCAACGCATGAAACTCATCTCTTGGCTTAACTCTGTTTCCAGTGTGGCTTTCAAACAGATGAGAAACATTTGTTTGGAAACTCAAACAGTTGTGCATACAGCTCTTTTGGATGATGGCTAAAGACAGATTTTTTCATTCTGGTTTTTTTCATCTAGCGTTCAAATAACTACTCAGAAAATAAGGCATTAAATCCAGGTGAAATGCTGAACCAAACAGAAAATTGGATCGTTACCAAACTAGGAATGTGAAACCTTTGTTTATGTCTGTTTATAGTGTGAACTGCAAGCTGCTTATCTTAGTTTTATTCTGTGAAAGTGAATTTGTCCCAACTGAGGATCTGAGCTTGACCCATCTATTATTATTTGTAGGTTATGTGTATTATTACTTGTAGGGATCAGTAAAGGATCTGCTGGAACGATTATCAGTGTGCTGCAAACAGAGCTAATGATGTTTGTGGCTGATGTCTGCCTGTGTGGAAATTAAGGAAGAAAGAGACAGATGCTTGCAAACAGGTTGAGTTAGATGATTGCACAGAGACTGGGGTGTACAATGCTCAGTGAGTAACTTCATTAAGCAAAATATCTGTTCTTTGGATATAAGGACTGTTTATATAGAGCACATGTTCATTAAACTGTTAATTACCAGGAAGCTTGTTCCCTCTCTGTCACTGGGCCCTTTAGAAGGGCAGAGTACACAAATGTCTTAATAGTGGCATGGGCTGTGGGTGGCCAACTTAAATGTAATTTGAACGTACTTGAGTACCTGAGATGTTGGAGGGCCATAGAGATACTGACTGAGCTAATCTGTGCAGTGGCTAACCTGGAATGTGCCTGTCTCCCTTCCTTGGGGTGCACATGCTCCTGTCTAGGTGTGGTTTGTCTGCCTGTTGGCATCACAGGCTCGCTCTCTCGTCACCTATGGCACTTTCCCTGAAGCACTGACCCCGCTCTGGCTGCAGTAGAAGAAAGACGGTGACTAAGGAAGTCGTAGTCAAAGCAAAAAGGGTTTTTTTCTCTTGAAAGAGAGTTTGAATTCTTCAGAAATTCAAAAGCTGCAGCTATATAGTGTCTCTATATTTTTGATTGGTGGGTTAAGATATGATGTTACAATTTTATGGCATGCTTGTGGATGAAGCACTATCGTTAGAAAAATGCATTTTCCTCAACCAGAACCAGCCTTTTTGGAATGTCATGGCTGGCTTGCTGTGCTCTGAGTTGGCAAGTTCTGTTCCCTGAGGCAGCTTTGTGACCTAGCTTGTTTGCCCCAGCAAATACACTCCTCCTCCTGCCGCCATTTGCTGAAAAGTTTTAGTTTTCTTCCTTAAGAGTTAGGTAACAGAAACTCTTATCAGTGGGTGAGTTTTCAAGAAAGACCAGCAATTTGTGCTGATTTTCATGACAAAAAACTTGGTTATAATAACATTTTAGAGTTAGTAATGACCTTTTAGTTCTTTGAGATAAATACAGTACTTTCAGGTTTCTGACTAGTGTTTGAAAATGTTGATTTTACAAAGCCTAGCAGCCCTCAGACTTGATTTTGCATGATTTATGCTCCATGATACTTCAATCCACAAAATGCATGAAAATGTTTTTAATATATTAGAAAGCACTCACTTTTGTTCATACATGATTATTTTGAGTTTTGACAGTAAAAGATTACATGCAATTTTACTTTCCATTTCTTTTCTAGAAAAGTTTTGATTTCAATATGCTGACACATTTTAAAAGCCAATATGTATTCCTCAGTTATTTACAATATTTAAAAATTAGATACTTTCACAAGCAGTAGAGCCACATAGTGCTGAACTGCAAAAAGCTGAATACTGCTATTGCAATTTATAATATGTAATGAGTTGTATGTTGTCCAGATCTTTTGTACAAATTATTTTTACCAGGCTTGTGGCAAGACCTCCAGAGGTCACTGTTGTATGCAGTCATCTCATTGCTGCAGCAAGCATGAGGACAGGGCATTCACTAGGAGGGGAAAATATTAACGATACAGGAATTTATTTTTCTCAGCGTGGGCTGAAGTTTCACTCAATGGAAATCACAACAGCGCTGCACCAAAATAAAATCTGCAGCCCTACAATTTGAGCTCCTGTTTTGGGTGAACAAGAAAAGTAGTTCAGAGCTTTGGCTAGAATATATCCAAAGCTCCTTGGGTCTCCCTTTTAAATATTACAATTATTGGATGATAATCATGAAAGAGAGAGAGTCTGTGGTTGTTACAAAAGTCCTACCACTTCTCATTTCTGGAAGGCAGGTGGATTTAGGAGCTTTGGTTTTTAACATCATGTTGGAACATGAGGTAATACGTAATATCTAACCACTATGGGTACTCTTGGGTTCGAGTGTGACTTCTTAAACTGATGGTTTTTATTTCAAAAGGCATTAAAAAAATCTTTCTAGTTTTACTTTTGTTAGTACAGGTGCACTTTTAATGACAGAGTGATGAATGTTGCTGCCAGAAACATTCATTTACCTACCAATGCTGGGGCGATATTAGGATTTCCTAGTGAGGAATATGATGCCATTGACTATGTGTTCTGATAGCTTGTTAGTGTAGTCTTTCCACATCTACAGTGCAAAACTGCAAGTAAGTCAGGGAAGAGAGTTTCTCTGAGCAATCCTGACTGCCCTGAAGCACGGGAACACACCAGCCTTCTAGGTCACAGCTGAGTCAAGCTGTTGGGCTGGGCTGTGTGTGGCTGACCTTAGGAATTATGTCCCTTTGACCCTCATAAGTGTGTCAAGCCTCTGGCCCAACACCAGCTTACTAATGCCAGTAGCCACTTCACAGAGTAATTTCTAATGTGAGATATGCAACTAATCTGAGATTGCTTTTTATTTAAAATTAAAATGAAAATATTTAAAACTTGTTTTCAGATGCCTTTATTTCAGAGTAGGTACAAGAAGAGCTATGCTATTCTTGTTCTGCCTTTTGAAACCACATCTAAGAGTGAAGAGAAATCATGCTGTGTTTCTGTGGCAATTAGCTTTTACAATTTTCCAGAAGTATTTCTTTCTTGTCAGTAAAATCTCTTTTGACTTAAGCTGCCAAAAGCATAGTTTGAATTTCATTCACGTTTTCATAAAATGGATAACACAGTATTTTTGACTTGGCCTATTTTTATTTTTTGAGACCATATTTATGTCTTAAAACTTGAGCGCTGCAGTTTGGGATGACTGCGTGTGATTGGAAGTGGTTGGGTGGAGAGGAGGCTGTGAGGAAGAGTTACCCAGCTTGGCCTTTCCCAGCCAGCAGAGTTGCCAGTGAAGGGAGCTCACGGGCAGGGGCAGAAAGGGGCTGTGGTTTGCCCTTTGTGATCAGACTGAGCTGCGTACGGTGCTGGAAGAGATCAGGAGCGTTTGCTCTTCACGTATGATTTTCACTCCAGAATTACGAAGGAAGATGTGGTCTGTTAATGCTGTAATATGATTATGCAATGCAACAGATTGCAGTGGATCAGGAAAGGTGACCTACTTATTAGAGTGGCATGATTGGCCCATGTCAGCTGATGTGTGAAGGCAAGATTCCTTTTGGTCTGCAGCAGCACAGCTCTGTCCCTGGGCAGTGTTGGTTCGTGTCCAAAAAACTGGTGATTTTTGCCTCCCTATTTCAGCCTGTTTCTTGTACCCAGAGAAATTCTCCATTTGCTTAAGCAAAACATGCCTACTACGCTCTGTGAATATTGGTATACAGATATGTGATTTCTTTTTTAGTTAAAAACTAAATAATTTAAAAGAAGGCATTCACTGTAGATTAAGTAGGCTAAAGCAACACTTTTCATGTATAGAATGCAACAAATGGTTTAAAACATCAGACTTGAATGTTTGATGGATTAAAGATGGGTGTATTTTGTGAGGAATGTATAATTCTGTCCCTCAGAAGATTATGAAACCAATTGAGAATAGTTTCTGGTTAATACATATGACAAACTTCCTTGCTTTGTCAATTTGTTGAGTTTTTACATTTCATGTTTTTAATTTCAGCAACGTTATTTCAGAAATGACAGTTAAAAGGCAGCCCCCAGCTCAGAGGAGTGCGAGGGTATCCGGTCGCATCACCTTGCAGTTGGATGAGGATGGTCAAAGAATAAGGCTTGAAAGATCATCAGCTCAGTCTATTGACTCCAGAAGGTATTTTTGCTGTGTTCACTTCCAATAGAAGGCATGCAGTTTCTAGTGGATAATATTTTAAGTTTACTTGTACATATTCATGTTGCAATACTTCAGAGCTTAAAGAAATTGCTTGAGTATTTTTCAAGAAAAGTACTGTTAGCATTGAAATAAATTGTGAGAACGAGGTATTTAATAGTAACCAGCTAATTAAATAAGGTGCATTTTTTTAATATTGCATTTTAGATAATTAAAAGTATTTGGTGCTGAAATGTAATTGTGCTTAATTAGTTTAAATTATTCTCTATGCATAATACAATTTTATGTCACTTTCTTAACTTCTTGGGAAATGGAGGCTTTGAAAGCATGCTTTCCTCATGTGGAAAACTTGATAAAGTTCTGTGTTTAGAAAAGTTTCATCCATTCTGTTGGGATTTTAAAGAGATATTAAAGTTGGTTGGCTTATTTATTTATTTATTACCACCTCATTCTGTAATTGATTTTTTTATTATCTGTGTTGTTATAATTGTCTATGAAATTAACTTTATAATTTACATGTGATTTCAGGGTACTCCTTAACTTTATTTTGCTGCTGCAATATGTGGCCACTCTGATTTTAGTGAATTAAGGAGTGCTCTTACATTTTTGGTTTACTCCTGTAAGCTGTGCTTTCTTGCCTGCAGTCTTTCCATTTTCCCATGGCAGCTCATCATTGCATTCCTTCTCAGTGTACTGTTTCTCTAGAAGTTTTTAGTAAGATTAACTTCTCTTGTCATTAATTTACTTTTCAAATGAATCCCCTTTGCGGGGTTAGGGCTTGGAAATTGAGGGAATCATTTGTGTTTAGATAGAACATGGTGAAGACAGAATTTGGGTAACAAAGGAAAAGAAAAGCATGAGTTTATGGGTGAGTAGATGTTCAGTAGTCTGTGTGTGGTGGAACTGTACTTGGTATGTAACTTCAGAAACAGCACCTTAAAATAGTTTTAAAAATCCCTGTAATGAGTAAACTGTCTCCAGTTTCAGGCCTAAGTTCCCTCCTGCATATCTGAAAGTCTAGTGGATTTACTTATCAACTGATAGTAGGAAAAGAATGGGTTAGGAAGAATACCTAAATTTAAGTCAAGTTAGTACATTGCAATCAAATGAGTGATGTTGCTTTACAGTAACTTAAACTTGTCATTTTAAAATAAATGTTCTTCCAAGACATGCATGTATTTTTGGCCAATGTCATTGGGAGTTACAGACAGATAAGAAAATACAATCCTAAATCAACATTCTTCTAAGGCTCTGTAACTAGATTGCTCTGTGCTGAAATAGATCCAGGTTAGTTTCATCACTAAAAGGTAATATGACAAGAGCAGGTTTGCAGAAGTAGTTGAGACCATTAGAAATCTCCATTAAATTCAGAAGGGTAGATTTTTAAGGTCAGAAAGGGTAAATCTTGCCAGGCTAACAGTGGATATGTAATAACAAAGTAGGAACTGTTAGAATTTCAGTGGAAACCTGGAAGATGGTGTGATTAAAAGCATAATTGATTCTAAAAGCATTGGTTTTTGTTTTAATTTATAAAAATTTGATTACATGTTGAACTCTTGTATTTTTAATTAATTTTTTTTTAGAATAAGGTTATGGTAATGATAAATGTGATTGAAAATAGATGGTCAGAGTGAAATATGTTTATATTCAGAAGAGAGAGCATCGGGGTGATGCTATTGAAAGTATACCATAGGGATATACTCTGACTGTTTGCCGTAGGGCAGAGAAGGTGGCTGTGTAATCTTCCAAAAGGGCTATTTATGTCATAAAGCAGGAATTACTTGATTTAGCTGTTGCCTTTTCCGTTCCTGAATTGTGCAATATTTTTTTTACAGGGAAAAAACCCAAGTCTTCAGATAGTCACAACTTTGTAAAATCACTTAAGTACTGTGGTTTGATACTGTTTACCTTTGTTCAGATTCCCAAATATTCCAGTTAAAATTGACTGCAAATACAGTGCTTGATTTATGCTCATTCTTTCACATGGAAATGTTTTGAGAAGCTCTGTTACAGACAAATAATAAAGTCATAAACACTTTCTCTGATTAAAAGCCTGAAGATTTGGTGAGAGTCACTATCTTTTTTTTTTTTTTTTTGTCTCCAGAGATCTGTTAGTTCATGAAAATATTTTGTGCTTTTAATTTGTTATCTGGCAATGTTGTAAGGTGTTGTGAAATACTGAATATCGGTTTTCTATTTTGTTTATAGACGTCTCAAAGTAGGAAAGAGGCTTAATATATTCACTAAGGCTTCTCCAGAACCAGAGCATGCACCGAAAACAGGTTAGTGGAAATTCAGTAATGAAGAATGCAGTGAGGCTAAGTTGTGCATTTTTAGAATATCAAGAGATTTTTATGAGGAGACGTGACCTGTTCACTTTCTGCTTTCAGACTGATAAAAGAAATGACTACTTTGATGTAGCTCTGATTTTTACCAAATGAAACTTCCATGCAGTGTAATGGAAGGTTTTCTGTGCTGATCAGGACACTCTGTAAGTGAACTTGTAGGGTATAACTGGCTTTTTGTCTCAAAGGTCAGTCTTATTTCTGTGTGTGTAAAGCCAGCCTGGAGCATGGGTATGTTGGCTCCAGCTTATTTGGTCAAGTTGCAAGGAAATGTGAGGCTGTGATCCCAAGGAAACAAACATGCCCTGCAGGTGGCTATGCATAAGCAGGGTAGTAGAAACCCAAGACTACACACTGGATTGCTGTGGGGCCTTCTTTTGTTTAGTGTTCCAGATGGAGCTGGGAAGATCCCATCTGTGACTGACAAATGACTCCTTGCTTCACCTGTTGTGAAGTTCTTAATGTATGTTTAGAATTGTAGAAAGTTTGGATTGAAAGGGACCTTTAAAGGTCACCTGATTCCAACTCCCCTGCAATGAGCAGGCACCTCTTCCACTAGATCAGGTTGCTCAGAGCCCCACCCAACCTGACCTTGAATGTTTCCAGGGATGGGGCATCTATCACCCCTCTGGACAACCTGTTCCAGTATGTTGCCAGCCTCATTTGAAAAAATTTATTCCTTTTGTCTAGTCTGAATCTGCCCTCTTCTAGTTTAAAACCACTACTCCTTGTCCTGTTGCAATGGGCCCTACAAAAAATTCTGTCTTCATCTTTTTTACAAGTTCCCCTTAAGTATTGAAAAGATTGAATAAAGTCAGCCTGGAGCCTTCTGTTCTCCACAAGGAACAACCCCAGCTCTCTCAGCCTTTCCTCTTAGGAGGGATATTCCATCCCTCTAGTCATCTTCATGGCCTTCCTCTGGACCTGCTCCAACAGGTCCAGGTCCCTCCTGTGCTGAGGACCCCAGAGCTGGATGCAACATTCCAGGTGGGGTCTCATGAGAGCAGAATGTCCTCTCTTAACCTGTTGGCCATGCTTCATTTTATGATTCCAGTTGGCTTTCTGGGCTGCGAATGCACATTGCTGGCTCATGTCCAGTTTTTTGTCCACCAGTATCCCTAAATCCTTCTTGGCAGGACTGCTTTCAGTCCATTCATCCCCCAGCCTGTGTAGATGCTGGAGGTTGCCCCAACCCAGGTGCAGCACCTTGCACTTGGCCTTGTTGAACCTCATGAGGTTCCCATGGAGCCACTTCTTGAGCTTGTCCGGGTCCCTCTGGATGGCATCCTGTCCTTCACGTGTGTCAGCTGCAGCACTTGGCTTGGTGTCACCTGCAAAGGTGCTGAGGGTGCGCTCAATCCCACTAGCTGTGGTGTTGATGAAGACACTGAACAATACTGGTCCCAGTATGGATTCCTGAGTGACACTGCTTTGTCACTGATCTCCATCCAGACATTGAGCTCTTGACCATTAAATGCATGGTCTAGATAGAGCCCTGGAATGGTCCATGAGCCTTGGACCATCTGGATGTGACTACCCAGCCAATTCCTTATCCACCAAATACACATGCCAAAACTCATGTGAGGTAAAAGATACCAAACTAAAGTCAAAACAGGTGTGACCCACCTTCATATTCACTGAATGGCACAGCTCTGCAGGAACAGTCATGATGGTGCATACAGGGATAGCTTTCACTCATGGGCACTTGGCTTTAGTAGGCTGGATTTGGCTAAGAGTGTGTGAATATGGGCAAGTCATGTAAAGAACTCCCTCCCTCACGTTTCTTTGTGAACAATGAGACTGCCTTGTTAGCATTGATCTTTAATACACTGTTTTCCCTCAGCTATTCTGAGGCCCTTTTAAAAAACAGACTTTATTCCAGTATAGTGACTTAGAACTTCATGTAAAGCCAGCAGCAGAAATAGTACTCCTCTCTGCTATCTTATAAAATTATGAATATTTGTTTCTGTTTCAAGAGTTGAACTGTAAGTTTTTGCCAGATTCTAGCTGAGTAGTTTTTTATCTTTTTTTTTTACACTTGAAACTACACTAATTTGATTACTTAATTTTTTTACTAAAATGTCAAATAGTGCTATTTGCATATTTTCAGGCAGCTGTGAACTTTCTGAATACACCCACCTCCATGAAAGTTGTTTATTAGAATGGAATTCAGTTTACTGGTTTTTAAGACTGCCAATATCTTTAAGATTGGTCCATTTTACATGTAAAAAACATAATGAGTGATGTAGTGTTTGTTTTTAACTGTCTTAACAAAAGCGATGTTCAAGAAAACGGATTTTGAGCTGAATCGAATTTACTCAGGTAAAATGGTGAGAATTCAAGATTTCTTTCTTGCATGAACAGAATGCAGACACAATGGCTCATAGTAGTCACCTCAGGTAAAAGTTGAAATGCACTTTTTTTTTGAACATAAAATTGGAATGTGTACAAATTGTGTAAGAGAGCAAGTGGACTTTATTGTATTTATAATTAGATGTTAAGATGTAAGCTTCTTTCAGCTTTTTGTGGGGTGTTTCCTTGTTTAATTCCAGGTAGCCTTGAGGAAATCTACAAGGTATTCTGGACTAGGAAGCTGATTACTTGGCTTACTGACTAAGCCTGATGACAAACATTTTTTTTGGGCGTTAATCTTGGGAAATACCAGTGTGATACTTGATATCTTGATTCACTTGTTTTCACTGTCTTGGTTCATAGTAATGGAGATAATGGGTTAAAATATTGTTAATAGATGACAGAAAAGCAAGTTTTGTTTTAAGTATTGAGCATTGATTTTGAAAACTTGAATGTTAACTAGAAAGGAAATGGGCATCCTGAAAATACTCTTCATAACTGTTAACATAAAATGACAGTATTATTTTCTGTTTCACAGAGGTAAAAAGATAATCTTTATCACCTCTACTGCAAGCTTGAAAAATTAGTTTCTTATTTCCTTTATTGGAGGATTTATTAGTTTCTTTAGGATGTGGACAATAATTTCATTCTGGTATGGTTTCTCATGTTGTCTTATAGCTGTATTTTATTCCTGCCTCCGGCCCTCAAATCGAAGTAGTCCTCTTGATCATATAGTTCCGGAAATTTCCCTCTTAAGGAGTAATTTTTCTAAGTATATTCTGATTTAACACAAAAAAAACCCCTCAAAACCACTTTTTTGCTGTATGTAAAAATACCGTTTGCCCTTTCATTGTGTTTTCTCTTAAAGAAGGGGGGGAAGATTTTATTTTTTAATTCATTTGAGTTGTAAGCCACTGAGGCAAAGATGAAATTACATATTGGCCTCAAGTACTTACACTTAGGAATAGTAAAATAATAGGTGATTGTTAATAGTAATGATAATAGGTGGCCATGATCCAGTCCAAGTGGACTGTAATATCTGAATTCACATGAAGATCTGTGTTCCAAGGAGCTTAGGGTGAATTGATAGCGGAGGGAGGCAGGAAAACAAAGGGGAGTGCAGCCTAGGCCAGCTCACTCGACAGCAGCCCAAGGCACTCCCAGAGGTCCCTCCCTGTCCTGTGGTAACAGCTTGTTCCCTTCAGTTCAGCGAAGCGGTTCAATCTGGGCTCGTGACCAGTTCTCCTGGGTGGAGGGACAGGAGGAACTCCTTAAGGAGAGTAACTGCTGCAATATGAGTGCACTTTGATTTAAAAAAAAATAAAAATATATGCATCAGGAAAGATGCATCCCTAAAGGAGCTGTTTGACTTTGTGAAAAGAATAGGAAATCAAAATTTCTCGAGCCTGAGAGACAAAAACTGGGACACTAAGAGAGTTGGGGAAGGAATTGCTATCACTTGTAGATTTGAGTTGTTTCCCTGAAGGAGAATGTAGTTGTGAAGAACCTGAAAACTCCTGTAGAAGTAAGATTCCTTTAGCGCAGTGCACCTTTCGAGTTCAGAATTTGTTGTATCCACAGTTTTTACAAGACAAAACCGAAGAATGATCGTGGAAAAATTAAATTATTGCTTTATTTGAAAGACATAAAAATAAATATTCCCCTAGGTGCCCAGAATATATTTTGATCAGACATTTGAGAATTTAATGAACTTTCATGTCAACAGAGAATTCTCATTTGAGAAAGGTGATGCTGGTATCTAAGGTAGAAAAATTTGCACAGCTGAAAGTATTAGTCTCTGTAAAGATTGATGTTAATGGATTTCATTTTAGCTAGTGAAAAGTCTCTGGTTCCTGACAAATCTTTACAAAATTTCTTTTTTAGTGTCTTCACCAACAATTTGGGATCTGGAGTTTGCAAAGGAGGTTGCAGCAGTAACTGCACAGCCTCCCCGAAACGGTTTTGAGGAAATGATCCAGTGGACAAAAGAAGGAATACTGTGGGAGTTCCCAATTGACAGTGAAGTTGGTATGTGCACTGTGAGCTTTTATTATCTGTCTCAATTTATCTTTTCTGAAAATTAGAGCATATTTGACCTTTGACTATTTTAACATAGAGTCATGCTTTTGATAGTAAACGAATATAACTTCCTGACTGTCCCAGATCAGAGGTGCTTCAAATGAACTCATTCTGGCACTCATCAGGTGTCTTCAGAAGTCTTGCAGGTGGTTTGGCTGATCTGAGGACTGGCTGCTGCCAAAAAGGGGACAACTCCCTCCCACCCTCCCCCCCCGATGTGTTTAACACCAAAAGGCTGTTCAAGTCTCTTACATAATACCTTTTACTCTGCAATTTCTTTAAATTAAGCTCCTAGCAGAAGTTGGGGAATCTTAAAACTGCTGTGCGTGTTTTATAATGCTGATTCTGTTCTTTGGTGTGGCTCTTGGACCAAGTGTCTAGCCAGATCCCAACCAGCTATCTGCCAGTTCCATATCTGGGCAGGCCAAGTGTTAAACAGTTGTTTGCTCCCTTTGTTCTGTCTGTTTCATAAGAATAAACAGTCACAATATTCACTCACTCTGGGCATCTATGTTAATTAGGCATCTTTGTGCACAGTATTTTCTTTTATTACCATAAAAAAAAAAAAAAAAACCTCTGTGTGAAGTTATGCCAGCAGAGAGAGAGAGTGAATGTTAAGGAAGTGAAGAACAACTACCCAAAGTGTGCAGTATAGGAAAGGGGACTTCATAACTTCAGGGAGAGCTTGGCTGTGGGTTTTGGGGTTTTTTTTAAGACTTTAAAGACATCAAACAGAACTGCTTTGTAATGGTTCAGTCACTGAGAGCAAAACAGGTTAGTATCTGAAGCTGGGAGTCTTTGAAAATCTGTCCTATACTGAGTTGCAAATTGAATAATGTGCTTCATTGTTTCTTAATGTTTATTCTCATCCTATTTGGCAGTTTCTTCACAGAATTTAATCACTGCTCCCAGAATTGATCTGTTCCATCATGTAGTAATCCAAGTATGCTCTAGTCATGTTTTTGCAAGCTTAAAACCACTGTGGCCAATGGTTTTTGTGTTGTTGTAATGTGGCTGGAACCCTGCTGTCTGGGGCCGTCAGTTGACAAAGTGTCTTTGGCGGGCAATGGTTTCCCTGTTGCAGCCGTGCGGCTGGAACCGCGCTGTCTGGGATGAGGTGGGGAACGGACAAAGAGTCTTTACATATAGTTAAAACAAGAATCTTTATTGATTTGTCCACAAAGACTAGTCATGTGGAAAATTCCAATGGAGCCTTCCAAAACCTGTCACCTCTCAGGGTGAAACACCAAGTCAGTAAATTCTGTCCTATCAGACTGCCAGCCACAGGCTGTTAATCACGTCAGGTGTGTCAAAGCAGTTACAAGCTCGAGAACTTAACTCCGGGTATATCAACGTGCTGTAATTTCAGTGTCTTTGCAAAAGAAAAATGCCCCTTTCTGCTGTTAATTTTGCAGTTTTGTAACAGCCATTTCCCTCAATAGGAGGACGTTACTTCACCTTGTTCTGTATCCAGAAATGTGTGATTATTCTTCTGTGCCACAAGCATGTGGCTTTAAAAATGTAAGTGCAATTAAATTTTCTGTTGAGAAAGCACGTATACTCAACTTTTAGCATTATGAAAGCCTTTAAAGTTTTAAACTAAATATAAAAAAGAAAGACAACCTTTTATAACTCTTTTTCTTGGCTCCAGAGCATCTCTGGTGTTCTCGTTAGAGCGCTTCACCAAGGCACTGTGCTGTGCTTTGTGGTACCAGGGCGAGGTCATGGTTTTTGAAATTATTTTGGTGTGAACATCTGAAGATGTGGCTAGACATACTGGCTTGCTACAATGGCCAGCAGCAGTCTTCCCCCCCACACACCTTACTGCCCTGTTGTTTGCTCTTACCTGCATGTCCTTTCCCTTGTCCAATGCAGTTGAAGTCACTGTTAGACAGAAAATTACCTTTTTTTTCCTCTCTATCTCTCCAGCCTCTGATTAATTTTTACCAGATTAGCAAACTATTAGTATGGCTTGCATAACATTGTTCTCACTCCTCCTTCTTTCTGCTTGCCTATCCTGCTTTTAAGTAGCTTTAATGCTGCTCTATGATTGCCGTGGCAAAAAGTTGGGAAAGACATTTATTTATGCCTCATTTATTATTTCTGTGCATTTATGCCATAATTACTCAAAAAGCTAAAAAGGGCAGTGCAGATTATAGGTGCTAATTTGCTTTAGCACCTCGTTATGAGGAGCAAATGCTTTTGTTTGGCCAGAGATTGTTACTGCACAAGTGATAGGAGGGTCTCAGAAAATTAATTCCTGAGTTGCCTCTGATGGCTTCTGCAGGCAAAAGTTCACCAAGTCCTGTCTAGTTGCTGTTTAGCTGAGCTGCTGCTCCCAGCAGAGAAGTATTGGATCATCTTGCCAAGAAAGTTGGCAAAGTTACACAACCATTGCGTTGGGGTTTCTTTAGTAACTCTGAGTCAGTTCTAGGGACCTACTGTAGGGCATGATTGATGTAATTCTAAAAATCTTAAAAGGATAGAATACTTTGTGTTGAAAGGCACCTTTAAAGATAATTTAGTTCAAACCCTCTGCCATGGACAGGAACATTTTTTCACTCGATCAGAATACTCAGTCATCTTTATAGCATGTCAGCAGCACTCCCTATAAAGGATGAACATCTGTGTTTGGATTGACATCTTTAAAACAAGGTTGGTCATGTCTTGGAAGGATTAGCGTTTTAGTGAGAGAAATTTCCTAGACTTTCTGTTTTGTAGTATGTGGGGGATTGGAAATAGGATATTGAGAGTGGGTGTCTTCTTGTTTTGAGGTTGAAAAAGAAAATCCTCTACTTTACACTCCTGCCATGCATGTTCTTTCAAATTAAGTTTCTGAGGACAGTGCAAGAGAAGCTGAGGGACAGGCTTGCAGCAGGAGTCAGGGCTTGCTAGGGGTGAGGGGAGTCATTATCTCATCTAATCTGTTCCCACCAGAGGTTTTGGCCTCTGATGCTTTGGGCAGTTGTGGTGTCCTTTTTTGTGATGCACACTTTACTTTTTTGAGGACTGAAATATGTGGTCTGACTGAAATATTTGGACTTAACACTTCATCCCCAGACCATGTACAGTCTTTGGCAAAAGGGAGAGCAGAATACATAATGTAATATTTCCTTCTGACCTTCATTTTTGTGAAACTCTAAATTGTTTATTTTGGGTTAAAGATGAAAATCGGTGAAATTATTTATTAGACACAATCTCTCCTGATACCCTGTAACTGTCCCCAGAAGAAGAGCATCCAGAAGGCCAAATTTTACTGTCAGCATTATTCAGATTCTTTCAGTGGTGAGTTTGTTTGGTTTAGTTCTCTTGGATTTTTGAGATCAGCAAAAGTATGGAAATCTGGAAAGGTTGTTAGTTTGAAAAAGCAACCAGTAGCATCCAGGTACAGTAAGATTCTACCTCCCCTTGGTGGGGGAAAGCCAGCATGGGTGGCATAGTGAAAGGATCATCACTGCTTCTTGTCCGTGGACGTACTTTTCCAAGCACAGCAGACACACGCTTTCTGAAGCTGACATTACCTGGTTTTTTTATCATAACTTTCAACATAAAGGAGCAAGGAGAGAGCTGCTGAAGAAGGAAACATTCTTTTTTCAAGAACAACGGAGATGAATGTGGTGTGCAGCTGGTATTGATACACTTAGGCATTTCTAGGAAAAATATAGGTATTTCTCAGTTCCTTCAGATATTGCAGTACCTAAAGTTTAAAGCAGGAAAAAAGTAATGCAGACTTAACAAATACAATCTGAGTGACTTCTCCATCCCGGAGATGTGCATCATTTCTTCTGAAACTGTAGAAACTCTACTAAAGAAGGAAGCCTAGAACTTATGTGGCTTAATTACCTCAATTTTAATACTCCTGATTTAATTTTATCAAATAATATAGAAAAACATCACTAGCTAGCTTAGAAAAACATGTACACCATACTCATGTATGGTATAGACTTCTCTTTTTTGTCATCTGGAAGTGGTGCAGTATTTTTCTCTAATAACAGATTTTTATTTAAGGGTGCAAGCAGTTTGGGATCAAATAAACATTTTCATGTATGTATAACTGAAGAAAAATCTTTCATTACAAATCCCAGTTTGCCTTTTGCTTTTTCCCCTCAAAATTAGGAACAGCAAAAGCAGCCTTTTTTCTCTATGTAGGGATTTGTGTTCTGAGTCTTTATGTCTACCATCATAGTATGAACAACAGCAAAAAAATCCACAGGACAAAGAACAAAAGTTTACCCTATCTCCAATAATCCCTTGTGCCATGTCCTGTGGAGGCTTTTGAATGCATCATCTTTGGTGATGGCTATGGCTGAAAAGCAGCTGGTGAGATACACAACACTTTTACATCATTGTACACTCACATATTCAGAAAATGTCAGAAAAACAAATTTCTGTGCCCATTTGATAGCAGTAGAATGTTAAAAGCATGACTTGGAATGGACATATAAGTGTTTGTTAGCTGTTCAGTATTGGATACTTTATGAGGTTGCCTCATTTGTTCAAGACTAGCTTGTATTCTTTAATCCTCTACAGAATTTAGGCAATCAGTGTTCCCTTTAAAAATTTATTAAGAAAATGCCTGCAATCTAAAAGGTGGTACCAATGATGAATCAAAATTTTTAAGTATTGAACAGACCGGATTTTAGCAAGAAGATTGATTTATGGTTAGAATTATTCCTCCTACTTCCACCCCAGCATCAGCTTTTATGAAGATTACCAGCCAGAAAGTTGATTTAAATATTACATATTCTTAGAAATGTGAACAGAACCATTAATTTTACTAATTTAAGATTATTTTCAAACTGTATTATTTTTTACTTTGTTAAACTTGCTGTTATATTATGATAACAACTTTGTCTTTTGTTTTTTCTTTGTCTTTCTATTAGGGATGGAGGATGATGCTGAATTTCATGAACATATCTTTCTGGAGAAACACCTCGAAGGCTTTCCCAAGGAAGGACCTATCCGCCACTTCATGGAACTAGTCATCTGTGGGCTTTCAAAAAACCCATACTTAAGTGTTAAGCAGAAGGTTGAACATATTGAGTGGTTTCAGAAGTATTTTGAGGAAAAGAAGGAACTTCTTCAAGAGATTTGAGACTTGGGAAAGTGCTGACCCTTGAAATGACGAATTGTTATGTCAAAAGGGATGATTACTTATGGATGGAAATACTGTCAGTGCACAGTGATCATGTGGCCTGGAAGTTGTATTTTAAACAATAAACGGAAAGGCCATCTTTTCTTATGTGCATGTCCTTGTGTTTGACAGCAAAAGAAGGAACTGAAAAGTATGGCTTTTGTAGAATGTGCATTTAAAATTTAGTTTATCAGAACTGTTGTCTTTTAAATTTGAAACTAATCTTTGGACAATACAAAATCCTAGGTCTAATTCCACTTCCTACACCCTTCACAGCTTGACTGTATCTTGACAGGTTGGATCATCTTTCCCATTCTGGAAAACTTGAAATGCTTTCATTTTGCAAATTCCTGAACTGCACTGGTGTTGGGATGGTATTAATCCTTTCTCCCCTCCTTTCACTATATTTATTGGTTTATTTTAAAGTTTTTGGTAATGACAGAGTGATTTGAATGGTATGCTTTTTCGTTCTTGTGCTCAATGAAAGGCTGTTGTATTCCTGAGATGTGTGCACAGCGTAACGCTGGTGAGGTACAGAAAATAACAAGGGAGTGATGTTCCTTAGGGGTCGCTATTGGGACTGGTGCCACCAATAACGGCTTTGAACTGTCAGAGGGATGGTTGACATTAGATATTAGGGAGAAATTCTTTGCTGTGAAGGGTGGTTGCCCAGAGAAGCTGTGGATGCCCCATCCCTGGAAGTGCTCAAGGCCAGATTGGATGGGGCTGGGAGCAGCCTGGTCTGGTGAAAAATGTCCCTGCCTACGGAAGAGGGGTTGGAACTAGATAATCTCTAAGGTCCCTTTTAACCCAAACCATTCTATGATTCTGAAGTCTCTCCTGCCATCCGTACATCCATTCTGAAGCTTTTGACTAACTTTGCATCAGTATTGTTTAATTTTAAAAAGGGTCTGAATGTCAAGTAATCCATAAAGTGCCGTTTCACTAGAGCAAGCAGTTTTATGATGACTCAGCTTGGAGCTGGGACCTTACCTCCTGCATCTGCAGGGCTAGAAAGGGGACTTGACATTCCTGACAAGTAGAGTTGTTGCCTGCAGATTACATGATGCCACTGCTATTTTCTGTCTAGTCCTGTGATGCTGCTGAAGCAACGTCATCTTTTCTAGATAATCCTTTATTCCAATTAAATGTGTATGATTCTTCATATCTACTGAACTATTGCAATGAATTTTTGCTAAATTTTCATCCAGAACTACTCACTTGTAGTCCAAGATTCTGAATGACCATCTTGCTTCTGAAGTTTACAGAGCATTTCCAGCCCTGCATATTGTGTTCTTCCTTGTTCTCCCCAAACACATGAGCAACTATTGGCCCTATAAATACACTTCTGTCTGTTTCTCACATTTCCTTGTAACTCAAACAGGAAGGAGGATGAATACAGAATTTGTTATAGAATGAAGATAAAACACTGGCTTTGTATGCAAATTGATTTTAAAATGAGAATTGCACAAAAGCAAATGAAAAATGAAGAGTTGGCCTTCTTCTATGAGTTGGAATGCTGTTGCTGTGTTCTGCTCATTTCCAGGACATGAGTTTGCCCTTCTGGCAAAGGATAAGACTCAGGCTGTGGAAAGGAAAAGCAACTTTTTGACTTTCCGACTAAGAACAGCAAGATTCAAGTTTTGCAGAAATGTTTAGAGGCTTCCTGGCTTTGGAATGGAGAGAGTGAGAATTATATCAAAATATCTCCATTTGGTACTATGATAGTTTTAATTTTTGGTTCAATGCCCAGATATGTTTTGCTTAAAAAATACCATTCTTCCCAAATTTCTACCAAACTGTAACGCACAGCCTGCGTTCTGCTGTTTTCAAGCCTTTTCTAAAACAGGATACAGTGACTCTGAAGTCAGTGCAGGATTTTAGAAATAGCTCCTCTTGTGTATTTGCCTGTAGTCTGTGTTTTGATATGAAAGACAGGACACTCACAAGCTCAGCTCTTGCTGGAAGAGGTTCAGGAGTGCACGAAGTACTGAATTTCACCACACTGGGAGCGAGGTGAATGTTATTGTTTAAACAGATTCATTAGGAGGTCAGTACTTGGGTAAGCTCTTAACAAGAGCTCTTGATGCTTAGGATCTTTGGAAAGCTGTAGTAATTCCTACTTAGGTGCTTAAATATAGATTTGGGAGTTAATACTAGGCAACAGGATTTGAATAATCAGACCTAGCTGCACATATATGTGGATGCTTCTGGGACTGCTCAAGGCATATTACGAGAGCCCAAGTGACAGGACTTTAACGTGTGAGGTTTCTTTGGGGTGTACACTGCTTGGTAGTAGGCTTTGCTACCTTTTCAAGCATTGCTTACAGATTAGTCACTTTCAAGCACAAAAATTCCCCCTTTTCTTTTGAAGCCCAAAGGATAAAAGCTGTGTGCTGTTCACAGTGGAGCCTGTGCTGCAGCTAGTGTTTCCCACTCTGGAGTCATTTGGGCTTTTCTTAGGATGGCTGGTTTCCCCCCATCTCTTGTGACTGGTTAGGTGCTACATGGTAACTTAACGGGCTCAGCATTAGCATCTGTCTGAGGTAAAATAGCATTTGTTACATTCTACACTATTCTGTTTCCATCTTTATGCGTGAAGCTGAGGTCTTGTAACGCGCTGCTAATGCTGTGCCTCCCTGACACCCATACTGGAAAGTTGTCTGGCTTTGGCAGGGGGCTGGGGTTGATGCTGCCCTGAGAAGAGCCAGGAGATGGAGCAGACTGCCCAGAGCCATAATTGTGGGGAACATTGTTCATGTGCAGCTTTGGGGTGACAGTTCTTCCTCTGAGGCAACTACAATGGGAGCGTAGCAGAAGGAGGATTTTTTTGTTGATGGAGATGGCTGAGTTCCTGGGAAGTTGCAGGCAAAGGCTTAAGAACAATCTCTCATTGCTGGAGACAGTGGTGGCTGTTGTTAGTGCTGTGAATGATGGTCCTGGCTTCCCCAGCTTGGCTGCTACACCATGAAGTCTCTTCCCCCCCCTTCTATTATGTCTAAGTAGTCTCCATTTTCCACTTGTCTGGTGCTACCACAGAGGTTCCAGAGGGTCTCTGGCCATCTTGGAGGAGATGGAGCATTCAGTCCCTAGATGGTATTAAGAAAATGCTGGAGGAACAATTGTATGGTTGGATTGAGAGATTGTCTATTCCTGGGATTTCAGCTCTTGGTGCTAACCCCTGCTAAGCAATTTCCCTGCAGCATTACTGTGGTCTGTGCCTAACAGGAAGCTTGTACTCCTTGAACACTTACCTGAGCACTGGAAGAAAGTAGGCAGTGATTCAATTTAACCCTTTGGACTTGGTAGAGGGGCCAAAATGAATGGAGTGAATATGGAGGAAAATCTTGCACAGGTTCCCAAACTGCAGGCAGTTTTTGCTTGAACCGTGTATTTTTGGATGAAGAGGAGCATTAAAGGAGTCCTTGAGTGCTACTTAGGTCCATTTTTTTCGACACTTACAGAGATAATAAAATTTCAGCATGAAAATAGCTCCTCATCAGAAGCTTGTGCTTTGAGAAGCCTGAAGCATCCCAGCAGTTATTTAAGAATGGCCACAGTATTGCTTTCAGTGAGGATTCAAGAGTAAACAGTCTTGGTTTAGTTGGGCTTGTGAGGATCACTTAAAATTATGTTTATGGGCCGAGAACAATGACTTCTGAGGCTGCAGGGCCTGGTTTTCACTGCAGACACAGCTGCAGCTGCTTTGGAAAGTCCAGCTGCCTCCGTGGTAGTGTCCAGCAGGACACGGCAAAGGTGTAAATCCCACCCTGCCCAGTGGCTGTGGCATTTTGGTCTCGGGATCTCCACAAGATGTCAGTGTAGATTTATCGGATTAGATATAAAAATCCTTGTGCTGTTCCCTCCAATAGATTAAAGCAAAAACTGTTCTAGAGCTGCACAATAGGTTTGATTGTGCTCTGGAATTTGTTGCCTGTGGAAGATCGAGGTGGCGAGCACTGGCGTCCAGGGAGGAGTGTGAGTGTCACCCTGAAATGGGAGCAGAGCTCTTGGCTGAATTGGGCAATGCTTTGCTCACATCAGAGTGCCCTTACTCCCTTGGGGACAAGCTGCAGATGCACTCCTGCAATGAAGTGCTCTATATTTTGCTCAAAGAAGAGCTGGAAGCCTGAAGAAAAACTAGAAGGGCCATCCTGGGTGGCAGGAAGGATATGAGGATGGTTGGATCAAGTCATGTACTGCAGAAGTGTAACTGCGCGTTGTGTGGTATCCAAAGCTTACTTGGTTTCTTTACATGCAGAAAGTGGACTTGCATGTCCAGTGAGCTGTGGTCCTGCAAAGAAATTGGGACATAGCATCCAGCCAAAGGGAGTTCCCCTTGACCTTTTAACTCTTCTGCATAGCAGTCCCTGCCTGTCAGAGAAACTTTATAATGCCCATCGAGGTGAATTCAGATGGAAGTCAACAACAGAGGAGTTTTTCCATACAAGAAGATTCTCTGAAGTGCTGGCAGTGGGCAGTTTTGGGTGGAGATGTGACTGGAGCCCGGGCTTGGCCGCATGTGGGAGGGAGCTTCCCCAGCCAGGCTGGGCTTCTCCATGCCCCTGCACTGCCCAATCTTTCCGGGGACTACCCCGCGCTGGGCACTTCTGGGCCGGCTGAGGTTCCCCTGGAATGTCAGCTCCCAGCTGCTGCGGCCACGGCAAGAGGCAGCAAGGCCAGCAGCCACGGGGGTGCTTGAGAGCCAGCTCTCCTCTCTTCTCCCTCGCAGTGCCGGGTGTTTATCGCCGTTTTCCCACTAAAAGCCAAATGCAATGCAGCCCCCCCGCCTCTCCCTGCAGCTGGGGCCGCGGTCCCCGCCCCACAGCGCTGGGCTGGCGTGGGTGGCCCCGCTGCCACCGCGGAGCTCGGGAGCCGCGGGAGCCGCCGGGCGATGATTCATTGTGGTCCCGGGCGCTGCACCCTGTCACCCGCGAGGGAGGGAGCGAAAGGTGACGGTGTTTGTCAGCGGTGGCAGAAATAGCCACGTTTCAGATTTCACTGGGGAAGGAGGGAGGCAGGGAGGCAGATCAAGACCGGTGCGGCTCTCAGCCCCGTTCCCAGAGTGCCTCGTAGCCAGCTGGTGGGGAAAGCAGTGCCTCATCTTCCATGCGGGCAAGCTTCGCCCACCTAAATCTGGGGGGATCCCAGACACTCCCAGCATTTGCATAGTGCAGATCAGCTAGAGATGGGGATGCAAACACCCTCTCCTCTTGCTGTGTCCTCTCAGCTCACCCTGGGGACAACTGAGATGACTTTCTGGGGTGAAAGGATTCTCGGGGAGCCACTCGTGATTTCTTGCCCTCTATGCCACAGCACCTGTGGGGCTCCATTTGACCCACTTGGCTTCACTGGAGAATTGTTCTTATTTTCTTGCTGGCTAAGAGATTTTGCCTGTTCAACGGCTGGACTCTGCCTGCTGCTTGCCCCTGGCCAGGATGGGCTCCTGGGCTGCCCAGGATGCTCTGCAAAACTGGGCAGTTTTCAAAGACGAGATAATCTTATCTCTGGAGATAATTTTTAAATAGAATGGATCCTGCTGCTCAGCACCACAGCAGCCACATTGGATAAAGTAAAAAGTGCGAACAAAACAAGCCACTGAGATTTAAGGGCAAAGCTGTGATCTTGTTCCTCAGGTTGGTGATTACCCCCTGAAATCAATGGGATTGCTCAAGCAAGTTGCCATTTTAAACCTGACAAGGCTTTACTCTGAACTCACCCTAAGCCTATCTGGTGGGGAAATATTTGCTTAGTGCTTTCCAGTGGGTAGAATAGAACTGGAGACACATACCAACAGCTGCTCCCAAAAACCTCCCAGTCTCTTAGACCAGGGCTTATTCCATTTTATATATATTAGATATGGTAGCAGTGAATGCAAAATTATTTTTTAAAGCTGGATTTAAAACCCCACAAGTTATAAGAGGAAAAGTGGGAAAATAAAAGGGGAAGATGGAAAATAAAATGTAAGGCATGTTTCAAATTTAGTCTAATTTTAAGTTGAAAATTAGCATTTCTCCAATGTTGCTCTCAGTGTGATCAGCTCAAAAGGCCCTGTCATCATAGAGCTTAATACCCTGGGAAACACTGTTGTAATGAAATTGTTAGAAGTTACTTTTTCCTCCTCTCTTTCCTGAAAACAACTATTAATACTGCTATTTTTTGAGAAAGGTTGTTTTAGGACAGTCACAAGATATCCAGGCCTCAGTGTGGCAGTGCTATAGCAGATTGGCAGCGATACCGAGCAGCAATATCCAGGCGTGGATTGTGCTGCTGTCATGAGGGTGTAAATCCGAGTTTCCGATTGCTTCAAAATTAGGAGCAGCTGCCAGGCGCGTGAAAGGTTGCTTGCCTCGATTCAGGGCTGCGGTCAGACTGGTTCCTCTGTCACTGCAAGCCATGGGACTTACTCACCGGAGTGGCAGAGAGGGATGGAGGCTGCCTAAAGCCACTCAAGGCACCCCTGTGGCTGGTGGGGCTGCCGTGGGTCCTGCTGGGATGCAGCGGGAGAAGAGGGACTTCCCAGCGCTCTGCCATGGCCAGCTGTCTGCTTCCCTCTCTTCCAGACCTGAAATATCTCCTACTCCTTGGTAAGTGCCTTCTGCAGGTGCTTTAAAAGCCACTGTTAGGTTTCCCAGCTTCTATTCACCCCCTCTACAGAGAAAGGATCCTAATCTAACGGGTGTTTGCAAATGTGAAAAATAAAGCTAAGGCTCCTTTCCCTTCCTAATAATTTTTAAAATTTGGTGAAACAAGCTTGGCTGTTCCTCTAGGTTCCTGCTGTGCCTCTCCTGCTTGCCCAGAGTGCAGTGCTGCTGGTTATCCCCCCTTCACAGTAGCCAGGGTGGCCTGACCCTGTGTGCTGGCTGCCACAGGAGCTGTGCTGTTAATGTTACTGATTCCAGCACCAATTCCCATGCCAGACAAGGCCAGTACCCTTGTTTGGAAAGCCAGGCTGGGACCCTGCTGTGGTCAGGTCCCTGCTGGAGGAGACTTCATGGCTGTGCATCTGACAAGGAGAGATGCTGGAGGGGATGTGCCTCCTCCCAGGCTGCACTGATGCCCTGGGTACGTGTGTACTGTGAAATCTGTGGGTTTGGTGTGAACCTAACCGACACCCAGGCAGTTTTTCTGCATTGTGATGATAATAGGACTGACCAAAACTGCAGCTCAAACACCCAGCTCTGATGTTTTGCCTCTGTGAAGCAGGGGGCTGGGAATGGCTGGCTTTCCAAAGCCTTGCCCTGTGCTGTGTTTCCCAGTGGGTCATTTTCTTCACAGAAAAGTGATGGATAAGAGGGGAGGGAGCAGGCCCTGCATGTTTGAGGGGTCATTTCAGTTTGGCATCAGATAGCAAGGAGAGGTGGGCTTGGGTTGGCTGATGCTTGGCCCACAGCCCCCTCATCCCCGAGCCATGGCGTGCCCAGCTGCACTCCCACAGGCTCAGGGCTGAAGTTCCTGCAGCTCCTTGTGCCCTGAATTTCCCCAAATTTTAAAAGAAACTTGGGTTTCTGTCTTAGCAGTAGTACTATTTGAAGTTTGAATGAGGCCACGCAAGGCTCATTCCCGATTCTCCATGGACATTAGCAGTAACTTGTTCTTTGTCTCTTTTTCTGCAGCACATCCTCCAAATGGGTGTTTAATCAGAATCCAAGGTAGAAAGCAGACAGGTTTCACCTGTTTTATCACCCCCACTGAAGTATTTCCACCATACTGTAGTGCTGGGGGGGATTCTTTACCCCTCCTGGAGTCATCCCCACATCTCCTTCAGTTGCCAAAGCACCGTGTTGGTAACAGGAGCAGACTTGGGCATGGACAAGGAGGTCAAAGCTGGAGCTATTTCCTGGTCAGGAGGCTAAAGGGGACATCCCTGCTTTTCTCCAGGATATCCAGTGCCTTGAGACCCAGCAGCATCATCTCTGGCCATCATCCAGACCTGAGGGGTGAGTGCTGCAGTTTTCCCTCTCACCCAGCCCTGGAAAAAGCCCTGAGACCTGTAAATCAGATCTTCTCCCTCCTCTCACCAGGTGGAAATGGGAAAGGAAAAGCCTTAATCCCTCCTCTCCTGGATACAATGGGAACGAGAAGCTGTACTTACTTTTCACTGCCTTGTAGCTGAAAGGAGGAGAAGAGAGAATATGGAAAGCAAGAAAGGAGAGGCTTGGGACACGGAGATCCCCCTCAATGACCACACTGGAGTCGCTGAAACCTGAAACGGGCACCCCAGGTGGGCAGTCTGCACTGTGGCACCCCCAATTGTAGAGAAAGCTTTTCCTGAGTCACACAGTAACAGTACAGGGCAAACTGGGAAGGCGACCCAGAGAAAAATCTGTCCCACCTGTGGCTGTGTTAGGGGTGTTGCTGGATGTTATTTATAACATTTAATTATTTTTTTTTTCACTTGTCCCAGTTCTTCCCTGACAGAGAAGGTCACTCCAGCCATTTCCACTCAGGAAAAAAGATGGTGTCAAACTGGTAAAAAAGAGCTAAATTCTTGTGGGGTTAGCTTTTGTTTGTTTGTTTTAATTTTTCTCATGATTTTGCCATTCTCACTTTGGTAAGCGCTCCTACACACCTCACACAAATGAGAGCTGAGCATGGCATTTAAAAAGACAAGAAAGGGTGGAGCAGTGCAGAAATATGGAGGTGAGACTGCATTAATGCTTGCTAAATAAAAACCCAAACATTAAAACAATTTCTTGGCAACGAGCACCAGGGGCATGTGCCAGAGTGGTGGGCACAGGAGGCAGGCAGCTGGGCAAGGGAGAACCTGGCAGAGGGAATGCAGCCTCTGCCTGTTTTTGTGTGATGCCTGGTGTGGGGTGAGAGCCTTCTGGAGAAGGAAAATCAGCCCTTCCTTCCAGACAGGATGGGTCTGGGCACCAAACAGGACATGCTGGTCCTGAAGAGGGTCACTTGTGGCAGCAGCTCCAGGGTTATGGCCATGGCTTGCCTCTGCAGAGTGTGGGAATGGTCAGGGGTGCTGAAAGAACACCATGCCTATGTCCTGTCTGTGGCTTGAGGTTGTCACCACCATGTACCCAAGCTGGGAGGAGTTGTAACTGCTGTGAAAGGATTCAGAATCAGACATAAAATGGGAAGAAATTCAAATCCTGTGGCAAGTTTCCCCTACTTTTTTTTGCTCTCTCTGTAGTTAAAAAGAAGAAGTTGAGGAGCCTGGGGCCTTCCACAAGTGTTCACCTCGGGCTGTGGGCTCAAAACCTGCCCTGTTTAGAGCATACTCTCCTTACTTTGCTGTGGTCTGGTATAACTGTGGTGTGGGATGAACACACTCCTCTGCCCTGGCAGCATGACCTTGCCCAGGAGTAGACGACTGTGGTGGCTGTCAAGTAAATGCAATAAAAAATTAAATGTATCTGTTAACACACCTCTCCTCACTTTGATTCTTATAATTAGGTCAGATAGAGCAGCTACTAATTTGAGTAGTTTCTGTGGCTCCCCTCAGACAGCCTTTTTAGCAGCAGTCCCTGATTTTAATTGGGCTATGTAAAGACATTACCCTTTTCTGAACCATTTGCTAGACCTGCTCACCTCCACAGACAGTGACACATGATTTTACTGCACAGAAGCCAAACATAACATATCAACAAATAACTCCTGGTCTCTGATAATCCAGGTGACGTAGGTGATTAATTGCCTAGACACTTACAGGAAGACACTCACATGCTGGGTTTTTCGTGGTGACAAATGAGCTGTGACTGCCAGGGTGCATGCTCCAGCTTTTCACAGGAATGGAGATAGAGATTTGAATCCAGGACATCCAGGGCTAGGTCAGTTCAAAGGTCCCTGACAAGGGTTTGTCTCTGGGATAAATGTGTGTCCCTCCCCATCAAAATGGTCCTACACAGAGATAGCTGTGTTGCACCAAGATGCTTGCTGGGGAGTAAGGCTATCTGTGCCATCCCATGTCACCCTAGACCTCCTGAATCTCCCAGGTGAACAAGACCCATGATTCATGCATCATGAAGCCAAAGGGAGGCAACATAACCCTCTAATCTGATATCATGTGCAGTGCAGCTGAGTGGCCTATTAATTTCAACTAAGGCATTTTTTTTCCCTTTTTCCTTCTTTCAGAAAAAAAGGAGTAAACAAACAAAAAATTTGTGACTTAATGGTTTCCAGCAATGGAGAGTCCACAGCACGACTAAGTAAATTGTTGCAGTGCTTAATTGTGCTGATGAAGTCAATGGAGTTACTGTAAAAAAAAAGTTATTCCAGTGTGACTGAATAAAAAATTTAGCCTAGTTACCCTAAAGGAGCAGCACTTTAAAGTCTCTGTATGTCTTTAAATAAAATTATTCTCCAGGAGAAGACATGGAAATGCAAGACGTTTCTTTTAAAGCATACTGCAGCAGTCAATCGGTCTCCAGCATACTACTGGAATATTAATGCCAAATCCAAGTTGCACCCATGCTTAAGACAGTTAATTGGACTTATTTCATACATCAGTCTGTCTGTTGTCGTTAGGGCTTTATTGCTGCTGGCTGTGATAACATTTTTATCTGTTAACTTCCAAGCTGCTACGAGTAACACCAGCTATTCACAAAATGAGTCAGCTAACTTTCCTTTTAACTGTTTCTTCTGCTCCCTGAAGGTGTTATGAATGTTGTGGTATGACAAGCTGGTCGACACTCATTCCTTTAAAGCTTACGTATCAATTTTACTGTCACAGGAGGCTTTCTAAAAAATGGGTTCAGAGTTTGCAGCAGCCGGGCAAGATATATTTGCCAGTTCAGTGCAAAGACCTGAGTGAAAACAATTGTTTTGATTTATTTAAAAAGCATCTTATGATGGAAATTGGTGTTACAATATCCCGGCTTTTACTCCCACAGGAACAATTCTTACAGGCTATCTGAATTATCCAGAAAGTGCCAAGGCAGATTCCTACTTAAACTGGATTTTAAGGAAATACACTGCAAATCACCGCAACAAATCATTACTAATCACAATCAATTGGAGTGATTAAAGCTCTGGAATCTCTCCCGAGGTTGTGTTAATGGATGTGAAATTGCATGCAAATGGCACTGCGGTTCCCAGTACCAGCCCAACGCTGTGCCTCTCATCTCCCCTCTCACCCAGCATGTTGGAAGGTTTTCCCTTGCACCAATGTCCTGATAAATGGTTATGGGAGGACTGAAGACCTTTATCCCAGAGAAAGAAGGAACACTGTAGATTGTTACACCTTAAAAAGATTTTAAACCCTATAGATTAGCCACACCCTTACTCAGGTAAAATATTTTCAGGCTAGCTAACTTTTCACAAGAAAAATGTCTGTGGTATTCGTCTTCACTTCCTGTGCTTAACTGCTGGGGCTACGGTTGCTACACACGTCAAGAAGCTACATTTTCCCACCCCCAATGTGAACAGGGAGCTCCAGGTTTATGGTTTTTTACATACCTTACAGAAATATTTTGAAGTTTAAGAAGTCTCTTGGACCATGTTTGTTCAGTGTTTCAATAACCTCCTCTGAAAATACTCACAAAGGATAATTCTTCTTTCTAGTCCACAATATTTTACTTATTCCTCAAGTCAATGTTTGCTTCATGCTGATTATAAGGGCCATAACTTTGTGGCACTGAAATGCATCATTTCCAGAGATCAGTTGCTCTCTTTGGGGAGAAAACAAGGAATTACACCCCAGAGGATGTTTCCCAGCTAGGGAATGGAGATGGCTCTCCTGGGACTGCAGAGGGCGTGACAAGATGTGGCTGTGCCAGAAGCCCACTGTCACCAGCACTGTCTGGGAGCAGAGGGTGATGGATGTCCCCAAGTATGTTGCTGACAAATAATGCTGACAGCATCTGAGGAAGGCCCCTAAAATGTAATCCTTAATCTGTCTCCTCAGGAGCCCAGAAAGGCTGGTGTAGTTGGTGGGATACAAGAGAAATTGAGCACTTCAAAACCAGAAGAGGACATCTTCCATGCCCACTGGGCTGGTGTGAACTTGGCCTGCACAACAGAAGCCTTTTATAATGTCCCTAAGTTTTATCCTCATCCCAACCCACGAAAAGAGAGGAAATGAAGTCCCAGATGACCCATCACCCATGTGTCCTTGCCCCCTGGGAGACAGATGTGAATGTCTCCCACCCGCTCTGGGCGGCAGGCAGAAGATGTGCCTACAGACATCGGCGTGGGCTCCTGGGAGAGCAGCGGTGTAATTGCTGAGTGGTGAATACCTGTTTGTCGTGTTCTGGAATCCTCCCCCACCTACACCCACTGTGTGTGCCTCTTTCCTGTTTGGAGGGGAGGTTATCTTGGCCCGTGAACACCCCTGTAGCAGACAGATTTGTGTGGCTCTCCCCATGTGGCAGAGGTGATGGTGAGGACGATGGGCATTGTAAGGAAAGCTGTGCACCACAGGAGCTGCCCCGCTGGGTTGTTCTGCTGCTAAATGCCCTGTTGAAGTCATCTTCTGCAGCTGCTGTGCTGCAATAAGGGGCATCCACGCTGTATCTGTGGCACTGAGAGCACCATCAGCTTGGGTGAGGTTTGCAGCCGCTGAAAGAGACACTGAAGAGGTGCCAACAGTTGCTTTAGGATGTTCCCGTATCCTAGCACAGCAGGGATGTACCTCAAAGGCTAGGGGAGGTGACCCAGATCCAGTGCACCGTATCTCCCCTAAGGGTGTTGCTGCAAAGCGAAGCAGCACTTCTTGATGCAATTGCTCCTTCATGACAGGAATTAGGGAGGTGTGTTTTGATGAAGAGCGGCTTTAGCTTCATCCTGAGTCCCAGCATGGGAGGACTGCTCTGCTGTGGGTCAGTGCTGTGGGTGGCTTCACCCTGCTCCTCCACACAGCCAGTGGCTCCAGGCACTACAAGACCACCCCTCTGGCTCTGGCCAAAAGTCACCTGGAATCTCTCCTTGCTGGTGGTGCTGGTGAAGGAAGTGATGATCATCTGGACTGATCGTCGTGCCCCCTCTAACAAAATACCTAAGCAAACACTTGACAAGGAAGAAACTAGTGAGGGGACAAAAAACCCTGTGTATTTCTGTCCTATTTTTGGCTGGGGATTTCTCATGGTATCAGGATACTTGTGCTTGGCTGACCAGCCAATATGAGCTGCAGCTGATTCAAGCTGGAAGGTTTTATCAGGGCAAAAGGGTCAGCTGGCTATGGAGGCTGGTCATCCTCCTCCTATTGTAAGTCCTTGGGATGTCTCCCTAGCAGGTCTGCTTTGATTTAACACTCCCTGAAAGCACTCGGGGGTGCCTCCACAATCACTTAATGTGCTTAATGTTTCTGGAGCCTGCAGTTCATCCCCACAAATTTGCACAAGGTTCTGTTTGTGCCAGAGTTACAGCTCATGGGGTATCACAGAGCCTCTTCTGCTTCATTTTTTTTCATAGTTTTTGTAAGAATTCCCCATTTTTACCCTCAGCTGGTACTTATTAAATTGCAGAGGATACTCATCCCCAGCTTTCATCCCAGGTTACCTGGATGTCTGCCTGAGAGCCTTCAGGTTTGTTCTTACCTTCATGAGCCCTTGTCCCAGCATATACCTTCCCTGGGAGAAACCTGGCACGGGACCCTAGCACTGCTCCTCTGTTCCTGTGACCATTTCCATGGTTTGCATGTTCAAGGCTGTGTTCTGCTTTTCTATCAAAGAACTCACTGCTGGAATGATCCTCTAAGTCTCAGCTGACCACGAGATGCTCTGTTCAGCAAGCATAGGTCTGTTCTTCCAGACCTTTCATGCTGCCTCTCAGTGCAGAATCACTTTCTGAATCAGTGTCTCACTTCTAGTGGTGAAGAGTCACGTTCCCAATCAAGGTGATGTTTGTGGCACTGGTCACAGCTGTCTCCTGAAAAGTCTCTCCTCCTCCTGTGTAATATTTCTCTTTCTTACTGTGCAGGTTGTACATGCTCCTCTTCTCAGTAAGAACTAGAAGCCCTGGTCTGAAGACTCTCGTGAAAAGGTTTTGTTTCTGTTAAGTGAAACAGATCTTTTGTGAGCCAGACACTGATAGTGTGTGCTTCTTTCCATGCCTTTGACAGACTTCCATGCTGTTTTCTGTAAGTTCATCCGTGGTGCTTCCTGCTAGTGTCTCCCTGGACTCTCAGTTTGTATCCCCTTTCTGCACACGTTACCTTAAAGTAGTTCTTCCTACCTTCATGAAAAGACAAAAAATCCTCTCACATTCCCAAGGGGCTTCAACATCCTGGAATCCCTGGTTCCTGCCACAAGGTTCCATCTCTACTCGTTGCCCTGCCTTACTTTTTCTTTTTGCCCTGCCTCCACTTCTGATTTGAAATCAGCATTCTCTGCTGGTAGGTAAGGTGAGCCCTGCAGAAGAGTGGCTGATGAAAACAAGTCTTTGTTAGAATAACAGGTTAGCAGGTGAAGGGAGCAATCTGAGATGGGGGAAACCTACCCCTTGTAGTGCCAGTACCAGCTGACTTCATCTACAGCTCTTCCAAACAAGAATATTCTGGTGTTCTAAAGGCCATTGGTAATTCTGACTATAATCCATGCAGACTTTAAAGTCATTGTTAATCTTCTCTCCTTTTCCCAGCCCATTTTCAGGGCTATTTTCAACATACTAATTTTTAAGTTGCTATTAGGACTACAACACTGGCATGGCATTTTAAAGTAAATTCAGAGAGGTTGAACAACACTAACAGATTACTAATTTATGTAGCTTTTATCAAAGTGAAGTCCAAAGATGGTTTTAAATCATAGAATCATAGAATGGTTTGGATTGGAGGGGACCTTAAAGATCCTGTAAACTCACAGCTAAATATAAATTTGTGTGTTTGATAGTACTGTGTAATAATAGTAACGATGGTATTAATAAAATACTAATATTAGTCTTTTATTGTAGGTCAAGGGAGGTGATTCTGCCCCTCTACTTCACTCTCATGAGACCCTACCTGGAGTGCTGCATCCAGCTCCGGGGTTCTCAGCACAAGTAGGATGTGGATTTGTTGGAGTGAGTCCAGAGGAGAGCCATGAGGTGATTAAGGCAGGAGCACCTCTCCTATGAAGGCAGGCTGAGAGAGTTGGGGTTGTTCAGTCTGGACAAGAGAAGGCTTCAGGGTGACCTTAGAGCACCTTCCAGTACCTAAAGGGGACAACAGGAGAGCTGGACAAGGGCACGTAGTGGTAGGAGAAGAGGTAATGGCTTTAAAATGAAAGAGGGTAGATTTGTATTGGATATTAGGATGAAATTTTTACTGTGACGGTAATGAGGCACTGGAACAGGTTGTCCAGAGAAGCTGTGGATGCCTCATCCCTGGAAGTGTTCAAGACAAGGTTGGATGGGGTTTAGAGCAACCTGGTCTAGTGGAAGGTGTCCCTGCCCACAGCAGCGGGGTTGGAATGAGATGACCTCTAATGTCCTGACCAACCCAGACCATTCCATGATTCTATGAAGTCAAAACAGAGAACCACTCAGCCCTCATGTCTCTCAGGCCAGGCTTTGGATAAGCGAATTTTCTCTGCCTGTTTTTCTTGCTCAACTACAAATAGAGTTAAAGGTGATTGGCAAAGACCAAAACAGTAAGTTTTAGATGCTTGAATCATGGCAGGTGAATCTTGCCCAATGCTAAATACAGCCACACACAAGTTCTTAAACGCTCATCTCCCCAGAAGCCTTGGACAGCAGAAAAAGGACTTGAAAGCTGCTCTTCCACCTTATGACTGGGAAGATTGCAGGTACTTTCCTGTTTGCCTGGAGATATTGTTAGAAGGCAGGAGAGGCCCATTTTACTGCCATAATAAGTTATTTAACTCAATTTTCCCCCAACTTAGCTGAGCAAAGGTTTTGTGTAAGCCACATGCACTATACTGAGTAACAGGGCTTTCCTCCCACGTTCTTGCTGTGCCCGCAGTGATACGGCTAACAAAAGCTGTTGTCTTCTCAAAAGGAAAATCATACTTCTGAATTGTTTCCAATGGCCTGGGTTGCTCTTTTGGTTTCTAGCTAAACTCACTGCCTTAGAAGAAATCCCTGTCATGAATTTCCTGCTTCCCCCACTAAGCCCTTGTGAATCATCCACAAGGGAACAACACGGCACCGCTACCGTGCTGAGCGTAGCAGCTGCCAGGCTGCTCTCCTCATCTGCTGCAAGACGATGCCCAACGTGAGCATTCAACAGCTCTTGTGGGTCGATAATATGAAATCATATCCAAAATTTTTGACCTGTTTGTCATCCCAGTTAATTCAAACAAGATATGCCACCATGGTATTGCAGAAGAGGTTTCCAGAAACTTTCTCACAGCAGGGCTGCCTATGACAAGAAGTGTAAAAAGTCTCTGCAAATGAGGGAACTTATTCTGTGGTGCAATCTGTGTAGGAAAAAGTTCACTCGCCACTTTTTGCTTGGCTCTGCCAGTGCAGATTCAACATCTCGCAGCTTCGATTCCCACGAAGCACTCTCAAAATATTTGTCACAGTCTGCTTTTGCTTGAAACCTACGGAGCAGAGCAAGCTGTGCAGCACAGCATGCCAGCATGCTTGTGAAAAATCCCTTCTGGATGCCTGTCACTGCTCTGCTTAGCACTTTGCACTCTGTCTCTAGCCATTTTCTTGACCTTGTGTTTACCTCCATGGCACTTACCCACTTCCTCGCTCAGCTACAGATCTTGTTGGCTGGCTCAGACATTGCTGCACACGCGGCAATCTGTCAGCTAGGCCGTAACCCTGCTGAGGATGAGATGTGCTGATTTCATCTGACATTGGCACACGAATTTGATTAAAATATCAAAGAAAGTATCTAGTGGTGTAGGTGTTTTCACAGACCCGTTTGCATGACTTCACAGATGTTGCTCAAATAGATTTTTTTTTCTGACCACTGTAAGAAAATCTTGGTCGTGGAGGACAAGTACTACCCATGGTGTAACAGTGGTGTGTGGGATGGGGAGTTGTGTAACTGATGTGCTGGTGATCCCCAGCTCGTGTTTTGCAAACCACTCATCTGGCCACTGAGCTATTCTGGCTGCTGATTTCACACCACCAGCGGCCACTGAGTCTCCTTTCTCACCTGCATCTGGATCAAGCTGAAGACAAAGAGGGGACGAAAATGATCTGGATGACTCCTTCTGCAGAGGCTTTCTTCTGGGCTATGTTGGGCCACAGAATACTGTCTTGTCCCTGGAGAAACAAGAATTGAAGTGAAAGATTAAAATGCAAATCCGTAATGCTGCAAAACTGCAGGAGGACAAAGACACGTTCCTGAAGACCTGTCAGAAAAGAAAATAAAACCAAGAGCTGTTCTGGTGAGTCAGAAATATTTGGTCACCACTGTCTTCAAACTACAACCCTTGATAACCAGTCAGATGCAGAGAAATTCAGTGTACTCAGTGGTGAGTTTTACAATCTCTCTGCTCAGCTAACAGATTTTGATAGCTTTTTAGGAACATGATGAGATTGTTTTGGGCTTCTTTGCCATTGTCCTCTCTCTTTCTTGTCTTCTCCTTTTCTTGTCCTTGCCACCCTTCACAGAGACCTCTACAAGATGACTGAAAACCACCTTCTCCACACTTTCTCCAGCTCTTCAAGCTGCCAGATATTCAGCATTGGTTGAAGGGGGTGCCCTGGAGGGGTCTGGATGATGTACCATAATAGAAGAGGTGTAAAACTCAGTTATTGTCCATCTGTCAGTCTGCAGGGTGAAAAACCTGGAACTGTTGGTGACAATCCAAGTCATCTCCCAGCCTTGGGCTTTTACCTCCGCAGCTTCCTTCTCCACAGCTTTGGGGCTCTGGAGAGGGTAAGTCCTTTCCTGTTCAGCAGGCTCAGGCCTGGAATCCTGCTGGTTTGGAGAACTGACTTTGAATGGGTTACAGACTGCTGGGCGGGATTTTGGGTGTTTCTCTGGAGAAGGCTGAACATCTGCTTCACGTCCTGGGTGCCCCTCTGCTGACAGGGGCTTGGGGAGGAAGGCTCTAGACAGGGTGAGACTGGTGCCTGTATTTGCGCTCCTGATTTAGTTCCGATGTCAGAAAAACCCCACTCATTAGATTCACATGATGGAGCAGCAAAGAAAGTGTCTATTTATGGAGGCTGAGGAAAATCCACAGAGATGTGGGTTGCAGTTATTTGTCTGAATGGCGCCTCCTGACATCACGAGTGGCTGGAAAGGCTTGCTCAGGAACAACGGAGAAGGCAGCTCTGCCTGGCTCTGTTGAAGCCTAAACACTTTCACCATCTAGAATTGCATTTCTTGTTTTTCATTATAGAAGTTTGATGTGTAGAGATGGCAATGCTTTTTGAGGCTTGTGAGAAAAGTGTGCTTCTTGCTTGTTTGTAAAGCGACTGCACCATACACATTTTACAGAGCATAAGATGAGGTGTGCAAGTAAAAAAATAGAAAAGGTTTCACTTAAAAAAAATTATAGGAAGATATCAGCTGAAAGGAAAACAGATCTGACGGGTCTGGGAAGTAAAAAAAGGAGTCCTGCTTTTCGGCACTCAATTTCCTGTAATGTAAAAATGCAGTTGTACAACAGAACTATGAAAGGCTCACGTTTTTAACAAACCCATATATATTAAGGAATCCTTTAAAATCCAGTTTCATCCCTTGTCTATTTTATTTTGAGTCTTGAGTTCTCCTTCAAGTGTGAATCCATGTTCAGTGGCCATCTCTGCTGGGTTCTCCTTGGTAGATGGCTTGCAAGAATTGCTGAGGGTGCCTTGGCATTTATTCAGGTGGGTCAAGGAGAGAGCAGCTGGCTGCCTGACACAACACTTCATCAAGAGCTGTCAGTCCCTGAGCCCCTCAGTCGATGTGCTGTGCCCCGTGCCCAGGATGGAGCACTGCTGGGCAAGGGCTCCTTTGTCAACTCCAGATCTTGCCTCTTGCCGTACTGCCTGACTTTGCTGGAACACCACAGGGAATTGTAGCCTGGGGGTGCTTGTGAGTCCCGCAGGGCAATGTCAGCCATGCCCCAGGATTAAAGGGAAAGGAAATGCTGACTGGCTCATGCATGGGCATGGCAGAAAGCGAGGCAGGACCAGCTTCCCAGCACACACTCGACCGTGTGAAGTTCACTGCAGTGTAGACTTTGGAAAAGCAAAATTACTTCTGACTGCACCAAGGGCAGAAGCTGGATCCATTTGCCCACTAAATCACAATGCATCCTGTGGTGGGCATGTGAACGTGGCCTGGGTGAGCCCTCTGGGGGACACCCATGCAGACCTGCCCTGGATACCTTGGGGAGGTTGCCTATCGTCCCTTGGAGCTCTGGAATTACAGCCCTTCAGCATCTTTTAAGTATTTTTGTGGTTTTTTTTTTGTTTTGCAAAAGTTTCAATTCGCGGTGCTCTGATACACATCCTCTTTCTTCATACAATGGACATTTCTCTCCTTGGTCCATGCTCATTTTCCTCTCCATTTTTTTTCCTTTTTTTTCTTGATGGTTTTTCCCTCATTGTGATTTATTTTTGTTACTTCCTTATTTCCCCCCCACCCTTTCCTTCTTCCCTTTTTTTCTCTGTTCTCACTCTTTCTCTTCACTATATTTCCCATTCTCCAGTGGCTCTGGTACCTATTGGAGAGGACAGAGTATCCCCTGTGAATGCCTCAATGAACAGATCCCCACCCCAGCAAAGGAATACTAGAGAGTCCAGTTTCTGTCTTAGAGCTGGTTTTTGCTTGCTTATGCCTTTTTTTTTTTGAGGTTTTGGATGGTTTTTTTGTTGCAAGATGCTTCATCAGCCTGCAAGGTTCATAGCCACAACAGGACTGAAGAGTGAAAGTGGGTGGCTCTCAGGGAGCCACTGCTGAGTTCCATGCAGCTGCAGCAGCATTTCTGTAATGTGTGGGTGGATGGATCTGAATAGCAAAGTTTGGCCCTTTGCACCCCATGCTTCTCTCTGTCTCAATCCCCCTCCCAAATCTCATTGGAGATCCCCATCTCCTTTTGGGATAAAAAGAGAAACCACCAAACTGCTGCCCAGCATGTGCCTTCCCATTACTGATCATGTGGCAGGAACTTGTCTGATCGTGGTTGAGGTTCACTCTTTAGGGCTTGGCAGATGTAATTGTAAAATTGAAACTACTGGTTGCTCTTCTTATCTGTTTGCAGGCCGGTGCGTGGTGTGTTTCTACCTCTAGGCAGAACCTGCTGCTGGGACCGTGCTGCTTTCAGTTTCATCAGTATATTCTCCTCCCTCACAGGCCAGGCACGAGCAAGGGTGATGTTTGCAGCACCAGAGCTCAAAGCACATACACAGTTAACCATCAGGGTTGCAATGGGTAGACATTTTTTATACCCATTTTACGGCGAGGTGGAAGAGCGATGCTGTGTGGGGTTGTCGTCCATGGGCTGTGGGCATTTACCCTATGGACAGTATTTGTTCTCTACAGACCTTACCCACTGAGTGTCCCACCCTAGCACTGCCTTCTGGGGTGTGCTAGTCACCAGCAGTATAGGAACATATGCATGTGTGTCAAAATACTGTCTTACTATTATTGTCTAGGCAAGTTTGCATCTATATAAATCTAGCACAAAATGCTTATAATGCTATCATGCATATGTATTTGTGTAGCATATACATAATCACCTCTTTGTATGCAAATACAGTTATATCCATAAGTAAATACGCTTTTCAAGCATGAATTCAGCAATAGAAAAACTATTTGCCTTTAAAAGTAAGCCTTTATTATGCCTTCATGCTGATTCTGCCTGTGAAATTTTTTTCTTGTTGATAACAGGTAGCTATCAGTTTTCCAGGGAAACAAAGGAAAAGAAGATGAAATAGTTGTCAAGCATTGCATTGTACCATGCCATGAATTTTCCTTCCTACGGGCTGAAAAGAAACCACTGAATTATATCGCAACTGTCAAGCGTCCTGGTTTTAGTTTGTTGCTCAAACACAATAAAATTATTTAATATACAAAAGCTATCATCTGGAGCCAGTCGGTTTTTCCTTCAGCAATATATAGAGGAAAACAAGGGATGAGAAATGCACCTGAAAATGTTGAAACATTGCAGTAGAATGTTGGAGAATATTGTAATAAATCATATTTACGACAAAACAGAAACTCAGCACCCCGGAAAACACACAGAGCACTTGAACTGTGTTTACTTCCAGGCACACTGGCCTTTGCATAGGGGTGGGCCGGGTGATTCAGCTGAATCTGAAACCTGATAAACTCTTGCCTTCTGTTTTTACATCACAGCCAGTGATTGCACATGACACATTGGGAAGAGGTACCGCTATACAGACACTACCTTTGGTATTTATTGTATCGATCCTGCTATGGATCATTCCTTGGTCATGCTGTACTTCAGTCTTTCCCTTATGGGTGTGTGTATGTAGGTGCCAGAGGATAGATGTTTAAACGGGAGGTCTTGAGCCTGGATTGTGAGTTGAGAGAAGAGCTTGTGTGAAATATTTTCTTCTGTTTAGCTTCTGTTTACAAACTGTGACAGCAGACTCTGGTTCCCAGTAACTTATGCCTCATTTGAGCTCATTCAGTGAATATGCTTTTGTCCAAATGTTAAGAATCATGTTTACTGGAAATTTGAGCTGTTTTAATCGCACCAACCAGTAAAGTTGTCTTATTATTTCTTGTCTTTGATTGGAAAAACATGCAAGTAGTTCTGGCATAAGAGCTGGCACGACAGAATTTAAAATTAAGTTCTGATTCCTTATAAAATTGCCGTTTAGAAGTGGTTCCATGAAACCTTGCCCTCAAATCTTAATTGTTTGCATTTTTGCAGATATTGAGAACAAATGAGGTATGAACAACATCAAAGGAAACTGTTCAAAAACACATAGTACATATTTTTGCTATCTATTTTTAGGAAAAAAAATTAATACTAAACTATTTTTTAAATTCATGTAACTAAATAATTATAGCAGCACTTCTTTTAAGCCAGGGTGGTCCAACGTCAGCAGCCATTAGGTCTGCACCAAGATTTTGGTAGCCCAACACCCAGCAGCCCCATCTTCTAGCCTGGGAAGCACAACCCCACTTTTGTCTCACTTGACAACTCCTTTTCACCCTTCCTCCTGGCAGCAGTGGCTGCCAAGCCCTCTGGCCACTCTCTGCCACCAAAGCTGCTACAGAGAAATTGGGGGAGGAGGAAGGAGTTGGCTGCGGGTTGTTGCTGTCTGGTTTGAAGGCTCACTGTCAATTGCTGGTGGTGAAGAAGAGGAAGAGGAGGAGGAGGAGAAGGAGGGTGAGGTGAAGGAGGAGGAGGAGGGGGATGCAGCAGCAGCTGTGTGAACCCCAGCCACAGCAGCCCAGCTCCCTGCAGCAGTCCATGGGGAGATTAAGGTTTGGCTGTTTGGGCAGCTCTGCCATCACCAACCACAGTTCCTCGTCTCCTCTGAAAAGAAGGGGTGAGCTGCCTGAGGGCTTTCTGGAGGCTGGAGTTGCACCACATCATGTGAAGATCTGTCAGTTCTCAACTCTAAAATATGTCCAGTGAGGTGGGCAGCCAGTGCAGTCAGCACGTGGCCCCAGTTCCAGCCATGTGGACGTAAAACCAGAAGGGCCTTGCTGCCTCTATGGGACTATTCAGGATTTTTCCCCATGTGTAGAAGGACATAGACTAAACCACGACAACTACAAACCCCTCACCAGCAAGTACCCTGGCAACTCTGTGGTGACATGAACTTTTTTATTTTAAGGACCTGGACAAAAGTTGGTCCCTGCCTATGCATCCTCTGTGAGGTCCTCTGCACGTTATGTGAATTCATGGTGGGCAGATTTCCCCCCTGCAAAGCAGGGTGAGTCATTTTGCCTTTGTTTTGCCATCTCTCTGCAGTGCCCTGTTAGCCTAAAAGCCTTTGTGTGCACAGCCTTTTCCTCACTGTTGATGCAATGACAGAGGGGTCAGAGATTATGTATTTTCCATGCACTATGAAGTGGGATGAATGGGATTTTCTGGCCTAAAGTCAGCTAGCTGAAAGTGTGAACAACCTGGAGTAAGAGCCTGTCGTCTCAAGGTCCGATCAGCTCCACCATCTGGGGTGGTGAATCACCCACAGAGAGAACATGTTTCTCTCCACTGACCACGGAGTGACCCTAAATGTGACGCCCACCTCTCCCTGGGCCGGACAGACCCTGACCTGCCTGTGGGAGCTGCTGTCTGAGACGGGAGGCAAAGGGCAGGTGGAAAGGGAGTGGGCTCACCAAGTTGTGGTGAGGGATCAGCACATCTTTAAATTCCACCTGTGGTTTGTGCTGTTGGTAGGGAGACATGCACAGCCACAGGAAGTCACTCACAGCAGTGAAGCTCCTGCTCTGAAATGCCGTGCAAGAGGGACTGCCTTTCTCCAGTGGCTCTGTAAGAAGCCTCAGATGGCTGGGAGAGCATCAGACCCTTTAAACTCGCTTGTCAGGGCAGTGTAAATGCCTTGTTCAGCCAGGACATGTCCAAACCCTTCTGTGTGATGCAGCCCTCAGCTACCCTGGCCTGGGAGGGGATGTGAGTGAGGTGCCATGCCAGCCTTCCGGTAACTTAGGCTGCTCAGAAACATGCACTGCAAATCATGTCCCCTCTGAGGGACAGGGGAGGAAACTGAGGGTGCTGAACTTCCTCATACTTCCTCAAAAAATAAGATGATACCAGACACAACTTGGTATTTCATTGCTGCTTTTTATGCTGGTAAAACATTTGTACTCTCTCACCATGCACATACGTGTAGGAAAAAAGAGCTGTACATAGAGTACGAGTGCTTTCAACTTCATGTAATCTCCTGCTGAATTTGATCAAAACCTCAGAACGTGAATTATACAGACAGTAGTAAAAAGACAGCACAGATCCTTTATTTTGGCTGCTTCAAACCCAGAATATGAATAGAAGGCTCCGCTTTATTTCAGTGATGATAATAGGCAATCTTCAGCTCTTAAATTTGAAAAAGAAATACAAGTTGATGCTAAGGTTGATAGGAGATATTGTATTGTAGAGGAGTAGAAAATGGGAGCAGGAGTAGGAGTAGAGAAATGAAAAGGTGGAATGTAGGAGGAGGAGGGTGGGAGTAGAAAATGAATTGTGGTGCATCCATCAGCATTTCAGCATTGTGGGAGATGAGATAAACCTAATGCTGTCGATTTTGTAGATGCAGTAAAATTTCTTGTACTGAGCCATCACTGTGCTGAGCTGTTTTAGGAGCAGGAAGCTCCCCATAGCAGCTGAATGGGTGGGTTTGTTCATCGCCTAAGGGTGGTCAGCAGTGTTGGAGTGTACTAGGACAGCAGTGCAGACAGGGTTAGACACTGTTATTGTGCATGGCATGTGTTGCTTTGACTCTAAAATCTGTTGATTCTATCTTCAAATATTTGATGGAGAGAAGAAATTCTAAAAAGAAAAGTAGCAGAGTGCATATGTGTGGACTGGGGCCCTACAGAAGAACTCACTCACCTGGGTGGTTCTGCCAAAGTCAAAGTGAACTACCAGGATTACTCATCCCAGGAAAGTGCACAGCATTGTCTCACTGGCCTTCATCCTTCCTCCAACCCTTAGCAGACCTGGTCCCAGCTGTTGGCATGCAATAGTCAAAATCCCTGCAGCTCAGCTCTGCCTGTTGCGTTGTGAGTCACGGGGCCCCACTTGCTGAGCAAATGCAGCATTTGGAAGGTTCTGGTTTTATCCTCTCTACTTCCATGTCCCTCACATCTCATTGCAAACTGCTGTCTGCACTCTCTGTATTCACAGTTAACTTTTGAGCTGCAAGAACATCAGTGACATGGGGCACAAAGGTGGCAGAGCCCTGCCAAGAAGGTGAGGAGAGCGACAGCAATGTCAAGGAGGGCCAAGAAAGGGGAATACAACCTCTATCCTGCAGAATGACCTGGGCTGAACTACAAATGCACCAGGGCTTCCTAAAATCCCCCAACAGTAGCTTTCTTCCCAGTTTTCACAGTTGGCATCTGACAAAGGAAAGCTTTTTTTATTCGACATCTGCATATACCAATAGAGCTCAGGGAATAGCATCTCTACTTTTGACAAAATAGAAGAGCAAGGACTGCAAGATTTAAAAAAACTCCTTAGAAGAAAGCCTGGGTAATAAATCCACTTCCTTTAGCAGAATGGGTGCCAGTCTGGCTCTTAGATCTCTTTTTTTTTTTTTCCTCAGACACCAAGGAAAGAAAAAGAAAATGTTTCTGTGTTCTTGAGCACTTCTTTTGTTTTGGCTCCCATTTAAACACATCCATTCGCTGCGTGTCCCTGGCTGCTTCTCACCATTATATAACCTCTGCTTCTCCAAGGCAGGGTGCTCTCCCTTATTGCAGGGCAACTACTGCAGCCGAGTTGTGTAACACTGCCACATAAAGCTGTTCCAAGCTGAAACGTGGCATGCAAGTTATTAGGTTGAACTGGGACTACTTTGCTTTCTTTTCTTTTCTTTAACTGAAAAAAAACCCCTATAAAAAAAGGTGTTTTCTAAAATCTGTGGGCTAAACAATACAAATTTGTGGGTTGAATCCTTTAAAGGATTTACAAAACATAGAAATGACTTAAAGGCAAAGCAACTCTGAAATCTGATGAGCAGCCAGCCTATAATAAGGTATAATCACCTTTGGCATTTGGTAAAATAAACATGACAAAAACAGTGCTTTAAAACGTGATCAGTTACTATGCACTTATGCATATTTTGCACAAACTATATAGTTAGGTGTCACCACCTGTCTTTTCATAACAGACAGTATGGGTATCTAGATGTGTGATCTGACACTAAATTACATGCCGTGGCCTAAATCCAGTCTTGTATTCTCTCACCTGCATTAATGTTACTCATTTTCAGAAAATATTTTTATAGGAACAATGAACTGCATTTAAATAACATTAACACTTTCTGCCTTGATGCAGAGAGGATGGAAGGGTAACAGGTTTTCTGGCTCAGCTTTGACAGTTACCCAGCTCTGGTGGTTCTTTGACAGGCAACGTCAAATGCCATGGCCGGTTGTGAATTTTGTGACTTACGAAGCCATGTCTGAAGTATGTTTAAAAAGCACTCCTCCTACTGAAAACAAAACAGATTTTCTAAAATGTAGGGTTTGCCAGTTTGAACAAGGTGTTGAGATGTGTCTTATCCTTGGGATTATTTCCCTAGCTTAAGCAAATGTCGTCTTTTTAAGTTTAAACAGACTAACACTTCTGTGTTAAGTCGAACATTTATCTATATACATCTTTGTATATTGATGGGCAGGGGAGGCAGAGGTGATGTGTCCTGTAACTGCTGCCTCGTTGGAAGGGAGGAATACAAGCCTTAATGAATTGAGCAACCCTGGGGTTTGTCGGGAAAAATAAAAAGTATGTCCAATAGTTGACTTAAAATGAAATTATCCCGTACTTCGTGCCTGCTCACGGAATAAAACCAGCTCACGGTATAAAAACACGCTCAGCCGAAGGGAAGATTTATCACTTCGGGAGGTGCAGACACTTTTTGGCGAGGAGCCGGCCAGGGAAGGAGGGAGGGAGAGGGGGAGCGAGGCAGGGCAGCTGTCGCAGCCCCCGGTCCGGTGTGCGGGGCTGCCAGGGCCCCCGCGGGGCGGGCAGCCGGGCGGCAGCACCGCTCCGCACGGAGCCAGCGATGCCGGGATGCTGGTGGGAACGGTGAGCCGCCCCCCGCTCCCGCGCACACCCCCAGCCGCCCGGCTGCAGCCGAGGGATGCTCCCAGGTCCCCGCTCATCCCCGGCGGCGACACGCACCGGGCCCGTCGATGCGGGCGGCAGGACCCCGCCGGCAGCGACTGAGGTAGAAACCTTCGCAGGGACATTTTCCGTGGCCATCCCCCCGCGGATCGCCGTGAGAGCACTTACTGCCTTTGGGCAGCCTCGGCCGCGGCGGGCACCGCCGGCCGCCCGCTCGCCGCTTTTCTCCCCGCTGCGCCGCCGGGAAACAAAAACCACCCAGAAGCAGCACGGGGGCACCGGCACCCTCCTGCCAAACCGGCCCCGCGGCGGGGGGGGGG
>VXAD01012610.1:221777-318063 GCA_013399195.1 Dicrurus megarhynchus
AGGTAAGAGGCGGGTGGTCGGGGATGCCCCGGCGGAGCGGGGTCCCGGGAGGCTCTGCCGTCCCCGGGTGGGAGCCGCGGCGCTGCAGGCGGCTGGCCACGCCGCCCTCCCCGGCTGCATGATGCCCGCCGCGCAGCCCGCAGTGCTCCGGCTCCGCGCTTTCAGTTTAACCTCACATTTCTACTTTTTTCACCTTTCCAAAGGGAAAACGCCTAAGGGAGAAAAGCGTTCTATCCCTTCCGCCGGTGGGGCGCTGGAGGAACCGGGGCCGCCCCCCCGCTCTCCGCCCAGCCCTGCCCCGCCGAAAGCAAAAGTTCACGCGGTGTCACGGCGCCGGCCCCGGGCAAAGCCGGCGGGAGCGCTGCCGCCTCCTGCTCCTCCGGGGCGGCCGGCGGGTTCCGGGGTTAGCACCCGTGTGCTGGAGGTGCCGCGGGAGCTCCGACGCGGCCCCGGCGCTGCCCGGACCCGGGCTCGGAACGGGGGCGGTCCGTGCCGCCGTCCGCCCCGGCGCGGCGGGGCTTTGCCGTCGGGCGGCGAAGCGGGGACAGAGGCAAACGGGTGGGGAAAGAGCGGAGGCAGAACAAGGGTTGCAGAAATACCGTGTGTTTAATGAGTAAGCCGCAGTATTTGTCCTGATGGCTTTGTTAAACTTGAGTTGCGGGAGCGTCTTTCTCGTGTTACGTGGTGGGACGGAGCTCCCTCCTTCCCTGCCTCCCGCAGCGCAGTCCCTGCCGTGTCACCGGAGCGGTGGGAACAACCTGTTGGCGGCCGGGATTTGTGCTCAGCCCCGCGCCGGCCGGAGCCGCAGCCGCAGCCGGCGCTGCCCGGAGCCCCGCAGTGGGATCGGCTGCGGCGCTGCCGCCCCAGCGCCCGGGACACCCGCTCGCTTGGTCCCGGGGGACCCGCGGGCACCGGCTGCCTGCCAGACAGCTGCGGGGCGTGCCAGGCGGAGCTGCGCTTGGGGCTTTGTGGCCGGGGTGGCAGCGCCAGGCCCATGGTACCCTCCAGCTTTGCATCCCCGTGGGTGATAAAGGCTTAGCGCTGCTGCGAATGAATCCTCTCTCTCCGAGGCCTTTGTCCAGAAAGCGTCACCCACCCGTGTCCCCGTGCGCGGCGGAGGCACCGCTGGGTTTCGTGACACTGTTGCGTGAGAGCACTGTCAGAACGAGCTTGTGCCGTCTGCGTACGGGCAGAGCCTCCTCCGCCCTGTGAGGGATTAAATGATGGCAGTAAATGCGTGAGGTGCGCGCACCTAGCACGGCATCGGCGCGCTCTGCTGTGTTCGGGACTTAGTTCTAGTTAGGGCCAGTCAAACTCTTTGCTTCGCTTTCTAATATTTGTATTATCTGTCTTTTTTTTTTAAGTGTCAACTTAAATCCTGTGTTTATGAATTTTTAATTGCACTGCTAGGAATGTTTGTTACATAGGATTTTTGTAAATTTCTATTTTCTTAGAGGTAAGCAACATCCTGCTAAGGAAATGCAGATTAATCTGTAACTCGTTTTTAGCTGAAAGCTTTTAGGGCTTTTAAAAGTAGTTTGTTAGTTTCTATTGATGTGTTTGACTAAAAATTTTAAAGGATAATTGTCTGAAGACATCTGTCATGAAAAACTTCAATAGGACTGAAGTGATTGATAGCTGACAACTTTTAAATAAGGTAACTTGTCACTTGAAAATACTGGAGTTTTTTTCCAGTGGTATTTTAGTCTCCTTAAGTGCCTTTTCAGAATGAGTAGAAGAGAACTAAAATCCAAACAAACCAAAATAAAATCAAAGAGCTCCCAAATTCAAGCGAGCAAATAAGAAACACTGAAATAAGAGAACTGTGTAACTTACTAGGTGCTTCCTATTTTATTACTGCTTGTCCTGTGGTGCTTCAGCGAGGAAGAAGTCTCGCACACCTCCCTCTAACAGATTGAGCACATCCTATGCCCACATACCTCTGCTGTGACAGGAAGAACCGCTACTGGTATGTTTTTTGGCTGCAGTACTCTCTGGTAGAGTGCAGTACCTCCCCTGCCACTGCTGGTGGGTAAATACACATGTACTCTCCTTCCATAATTAAACACTCACTGTGTTATGCATCGGACACGTGTTGCCCCCTTCCCTTTGGCTGCATAACTGCCGGGCTGCTCTGAGAGTTGCAGGCTTGCAGGTTTTGCCGCTTGAGCCAAGGAAGAGCAGAGTTTCTTAAGCACACTTTCAAGTTTAGTTACCAGCAGCCGCTGGGTGTCAACCCTATAACTGACCTGGCTGAGGCGTGCAGCCCGTTTGCCTTGTTTATCACCGATTCTCTACGGCTCAGCTTGAGTAAGATTACTTTTATTTTTTTTCCAGTTTGGGAGCTGTTGGTTTGCCTGCGGTCTGAGGACCTGCTGTAGGTGCAGGCGTAGGGCTGGGAGCGAAGCCTGAGTCAGCCGAGGGCCCCGCAGAGGAGGAACATCGCTCCAGAGATGAGCACAGATTAGCGACCGACTTTTCTGCTGACAGAGGGAGTGCGGGTTCGCCTCAGAGCCTGGCACTGATTTGGGGCTTGGGAGTACATTGTGCACTGCTGACGCAGGCTGAGAAATGGGGGGGTATTTTTTTTTTCCCCTTAAGTAAAACTTCGAGACACTTTGTCTTGTTGGGGTTTGCATGTTTACAAGTGCAATAAGACACCTATCAGATTCTTCACAAAGTGTATGAAACACACGAGAACTGAAAAAGAATGTGCACTTTCTGCATAGGGGCAAAGCTGTGTTTCTCAGCCAGAAGTTGAGGACTAACTGCTCTAATGCTTGTGAATATGTACTGCCCTGATTTAATACGTGATGTCGAGCTGCTTTTTCATTTTTCACTGAAGAAAGTTCAGAGGTGTCAGCATTATCTGTTAGGAGCGCAAAACAGCATGCACGCTCTTCTGAATAAAAACATTAAAATAAAAATGGCTTGTAAAATAAAGTATTAACATAAAACTATCAGTAACATAAAATTATGTAAGTAGGTAAAATTGTTCTCAGGTATACATACAGAGTAGTTTATTCCAGACTTTTTTGTCACAAACTCTCCTTTATGAACAAATCCCCTGTTGAACTCTAAGGGAGCAAAGTCCCCATGACCCCCCATGGGGTGGCTGCCTTGAATGGAACACTTGGGATGTGTTTTGCCAGACTTGCTGCATTGTTGGTTGTGAATGAGTGCTGATAGTGAGCGGTGTTGCTCAGAGAAAGTCTAAGCAAGAACAAGATCTGCTTCAGAGATAACAAATTGTTGTGAAAGTTGCATGGAAGAATGAAACTTCTCTCATAGTATAGTCAAGTAAAAGCAACATTTTTCCTTACCTGTGATAGTGGGAGACACAAGGCTTAAGACAGAAGAGACAAGAACTCCACTGCAGCTGTAAATAACAATTTTTTGACACAAATATGATAGCTTGTTGGCTAATCATCATATATAAAATATAAAACATCTCTGTAATGTGCATATTTCATGGTATCTTTGCTTTATGGCAAGTGTTATGATTTATTGTAAAGGAGCTGTCACAGTTAAGCTTCCTTGAATGGTCTCATCCTTTCAGTCTGCTTTTGAAAATGGGTTCAAATAAAACCCTGCAACTTTCTTGAACAGGAAACATGGAGTTTTGGTGTCACTCATCTGGAGGTGGATGTGTTGTTGATTTTTCTTAGTGGCAAGTGTTAAGGTCCCATGGGCATGTATACCTCCTGGACTTCTAGTCCCAAGGAAGCTTGTTCATCTAAATTTATTTGCTGCCATTGTCCAAGGAATGAGAATAGATATCTAGCTGCAGAAGGATGAATGGATGTAAGCCTGAAAGCCTGAGGACAAAACAGGCATGGGACAGGTGCCTTCGGTGGCCTTACCCATAGGAGTTCTCTGTGGTCAGCATTATTTTGTAGTGAATCGGTTTCCATGCCTGAAATGAAATTCTGGGTTGTTCTGATCCTGTTGTATTTGGTTTGAAAATCACAGGTAGTAAAAAATATTAGAAAGACTGAAAAATCAAGAATTATCTTCACAGAAGTTGTTCAAAGCTTTTGAATCTAGATCAGCAAACAGTTTAAATTGTGGAAATTTGAACAATATATTTAAGGTGGAATGAGTATATAGAATCACAGAGTCATGGAATAGTTTGGATTGGAAGGGATCTTAAAGATCATCTTTGTGAGGTTTTTATTATGCATTTCTTTTACTTTTTTTTTAGATGGAAAAATCACAATTGAAGATGGCCTTTAACTCAGACTCTATATTCCCTCAGTACTGGTTACCTACCTGTGGGCATTTACCTCTGTCCCTTAAGATGCTTCCCCAGGTGATTTGTGGCCCCCCAGCATCATGTGTTGTGTTACATGTTCGTACAGCGCACACACATGCATATGCAGGTAGAAGTGTGTGTGTTTGGCTTTCTGTTTGTGGATTCTGTCAGGGTAAATGCTATACAGTCATACCTTTTTTTATGTGGCAGATAGCCTCAAGAGCTCCAGTTGAGTCTGCTCTGCCATGACAACTGGCCTCAGCCCACCCTGTTGTGAGAAAACTATTTAGTGTTTTGCATACCTGCTCACTGCCACCAAAATGCATCTTGCAGCAGTCTACGTTGTTGTTGAGTCACCTTGCATTTTGCTTAGTTTCAGTTTTTTTCATGCCACCAAAATGCATCTTGCAGCAGTCTACGTTGTTGTTGAGTCACCTTGCATTTTGCTTAGTTTCAGGTGTGAAAGTTCAGCTTAATCTTTGCAGGTGCAAGGTGCTCTCCTCACCCGTGCCTGAATAACTCGTGGCGAAGCTGCGTCAGTGGTTTTGAGCTTCCCATCAGGGCCTTGAATTATGTTTTAATTTTATCTTAATTTTCTTTGCCCATTTTCTATTTGCTGTGGTATCTGTTCAGCTACTTGTATGATTATAGGTAAGACTAAACAACAAAACAAATATGTGAGTGGCTGTGTATACTGACATAATGAACTAAATTTTCCTGAAGTGCCTGACTTTAAAGAACTTCACTACAAAGACGAGGTAACTGCTCTCTGCTACCGTATTTTTTTATGGCACGCTCAGCTGCTTCCTTATTATTATTTTCGTATCACATGGTTTTACAAGTTGTCGGTGAAATTGGTCGTTTGGGGAACTGGAGCTTTTGCTGCCTGTGATGGAAAGGGGAAGCAGTGTGGTGCAAGGAGATAAAGATGTTTGGACGAGGTACGTGAGATTGTTTTCTTTTTCTCTTTTTCCTTTTTAATGCGATGATCAACAATAAAATAGGAAATACTTTTGGTGGTTTGGGTTTTTCAATAAGGTTCCAGAAATTATGTAGTCTTGAGATGTCTGCTCAGATCTTTTCGATTTCCAAAGCACGATGCTGCCTAAATACGTGTGTCTCTGTTTACTCAACTGGTGAATCATTTTCTAGAATAAGTGCTTGGCTTCTGGAATAAAAATGCAGTTATATTTTGCAGCCACAGATTTGTGAAATATGTAGGGTTGTGGCTCGAGAGATTCAACCCTCAGCCCCTTCTGTTTTGGGAAAAAGTTCATATATGAAACAAGGATTTCTAATGGAAATGTTTTTATAACCTTGAGTAATGAATAATAAAGTAAGACATAGTGAAGATAACCTGATAAATAGTTTATTGTTTTCCTCTTTCAGAAATATGTAAAAGATGGATATATTTACTTGTCAACTCTTGTGAGGAAGGAACTTCAAATTCACTGATGCAACTAGTCATAGTTAAGCATATGGTAGTGCATACTAATATTTTAATGAATTTTGTAGCATTTTATTTGTCAGTCTGGTTGCAAAAATGGGTTTTAAGTATTGGGGAAACACTGCTCTTGGTGATGATAGGTTGTACTTCAGAAATTAAGTGCACTGGAAAGAGTCACATTTTGAAGAACAGCATCTCTGCTGCTCCATAGAGAGCTTCACCATGAATTGAATTGATCTGCGACGATAAGTGCTATTCACATTTAAGTATTATTTCTAAATCTACTCAGTAAACATTAATCATGTGTGTTCATCAAACAAAGGTGCATCATTCCCGCACTGTAGTTTGTGATATGCAGATGTCTTAAGGGAGCCATGCAGCATCATGAGGTTTCTTGGTAGGTCTCCTTTCCTAACGGAGAAGGAATGAAAAGAAATAAGATGCTTTTAGTGGATTGATTTTTATCTTCTAAGAACTTCATTAAGCCTCATGCTTGTTCTAGGTTTCAGTAGTGGATACCAGTCTTTGCTAGATTGCTTAAAATGATACCTGAGGAGGCACACGTGTTAAGTTTTGAAGCACTTCTGTAATGAATGGTAAAGGCTTAGCAATGCTTTGGTTTGTGGTATATGGGACCAGAAGTGGCTCTAGCTTTAAAAATATAGTAATTCAAAACCTCCTGGGACTCCTACAGCTGCTGCATCAGACAGACATTAGGAATTGCTAGAGGAGTGGAGGGCAGCACTCGGTTTGCTCGGACAACTTACTGAGTTGTTAAAAGCGTCTTGCATCACTGCACAGTATCAATAATGTTACAGTTCTGTCTGAAAATATGACTTATTCTAGAGTTAATTAAACTTAAAGGTACAAGTCTTCTCTTGTTCTAGTCTTAGAAACCTAGTTTTTGGGGATGCTAGGAATCCATGCAGCTCAAAGTGCATTCAGTCCTGTTGCTGCTTCAAGACAGCATGCCAGGGATGGCTGTGATTGCATTTCTAAGTAACCCATGTTTCTCCAAGCACTGTACTGGTGTGTGCAATGTAGGCTCATGTTGGTGTGAGCATGTGGGACTCCTTTTTAGTTTTGTCAAGGCTGTTGCTACATAGGTCTGCAGGGTGTAGGTTCTGGGGCCTGGCACATGCGTGCTTGAGAGATTGTACGGGGGACATAGTCTCTGAAATACTACCTATTCAGATTTAAATTTGGACTGATTACCAGAAAAGTGCTTGCAAGCAGAGGTGCTCTTAACCATAATATTTGCTGACTAAATGATATCTTCTGGCTGTGCTCTGTAATGTGTGAGAATTCTTATTTTACTAGCATCTTAATTATTTTTTGGTATCTTTCTCAGAGGCCACTTAGTGCCAGGCCTCCATGCTGCTTCTGCACCAGGATGTGAAATGAAGAAGTGGGCTGCACTCTGCTTCTTGCATGTTGGTGTCTCTCTTAGAACATGTTAGAGATGCTCCTCCTTTAATTCAGTTGCTACCGGAATGACATTTTCATCATGTGCGGAAATCAGGAAATTAAAACCTTTTTTTAATGAAATGAGTGGTGTATATACGTGTCGGAGTGATATGTGCGAGCAGCCTTTGTGCTGTCCGTGGAAACTGTGGTTCTGGGGAAAGTTGAAAGTGTATGAGGCAGGAGATGCAGAGGCAGCTGCTTGCTGGTGAGGTTGACCTGCAACTTCCATAGCCAAGCGGTATTGGTGCCACTCTCATTCCGCTGTTGATGCTGCAGAGGAGGGTGACAAGTGAGCAAAAGTGCTGTATCTGGGAGAGCCCTACACCACTCCTGGTCACCTGGAGGTGGTCATAAATTTCTGTGCTGGATCTGGCCCTGTGTGGATGGGCAGCGGCTCCTGGGCAGCCCCACTTGCCGATTCTGCTGGCAGAACCCCCTGCTGATGATCTCTGCTTTGTGCCCCTCAGCACATGTAGGACATGGTGCCCTTTTGTTTATATGTGACCTATTGGAATTTATACAGCAAAGGAGGGTCTTTGCTTTTGGTTATTTTTTTTTTTTTTTGAAAGGGGAGCTCTGGGGCGTTGGAGTATGGCCATTAATTTTGTAGGAGAAACTCAGAAGTGTGAAGTGAATGCTTTTTTCCCTTCCTGCATAAGGGGTACACACATAATTCAGAATGTGGACTCTAACTTTCAATATACTGTTGGCAGTCTCACTTGCAATGGCAAGGTAGCAACTCCTTCAGTTTTCTTGTGCTTAACTCCAGAAACTGTGACGTGGGTGGGGTTTCACTTACCCATCACTGACTTTTCAAACTGTGCAGTTAGATAAGACTGAAGCAACTTGCTATAAATATGGTGACTTGTTAAACCGCATTTATTGTGCAAATGAGCTTACATCCTGCAAGATCAGCAGAAATGCTTGGTGTTTGCCTGGATGAAAATTAATTAAAATTTGGCGACTGAAATGAAAGGAATGGATTTGTTGCCCATTCTGTTACATGAATCTGCCTTTTAGTTCCCACAGTGGGAATTAGCACAGTTGCAAGTGTTTTTTTGGCATATGTGAGTTTTAAGTTGGTGCTAAGTTCTGGCATCCATAGCCTTCTTAGATTTTTACTGCCCTTTAATATGTGTTAAATATATGTGAGGTTGCTAATGGGAGTAAGGATACTAACAATCCAAAAATATACTGTTGTGGTGGTGGTGGTGTAGGCTCATTTGCTTGTAGCTTGCATTTGCTTAAAACTGATATGAGTTAATCTGCTAATTTGATTGCAATTGTTAGAATTTAAAAAAAAAAACTACCAGTGCCATACATATCTTGGATATATATCCAGATTTGAATTTTGATTGCCTAAAGCATACTTACAGACTGAGATCTTTAGTGTTTGCCAACTAAATTATATCTTATAGCAATGCTTTGCAATATATAGAAACTCCTAATTAGATATTCAAAAAATGAAGATGCTGTTATTCAGACATGCTTCATAGCAGGCCTCCGCAGTTCTACCCTGTCAGGATGTGAAAGGATTACGTGCGCTGTGCTCCTGCTCACTGTTAAACGTGTTGATTTCTCTTTCCAAAAATATTCTCTTCAAATCTCCACCTTCAAGTTCAGTGTAATTATTTGCCACCCCCCAACCTCTTCTCCCAAAAAACCTGTCTCTCTGAAGGCATCCGGGTGGTGCTCTGAGGCAGGAGGGATTCTGTGTGCTGTTGTTGTGTACGCCTGGGAAGGCGCAATTAGCAGGTGTAATTTGTAAGTGTTTGGGCAGATCCTCTCTTCTTTCCTTGCCCCTTCACCCTGCTCCCCTGCAGGACTGCCCTACGAGGCTCCAGCATCTGAGTGCTGTGGGGCTCAGGGCTGCTCCCAAGTGCCCCTGGCTGCTGTCCTCACGGATGCCAGCGTTGGAAGGCGTAGAGAGGTAGGAGCACAAGGCTGCATGGGGAAGCCTGGAGCCTGGCTTCTGCCCCAATGCTGGCAGGCTGCTGCTGTGCAGATCTCAGGGAGTGCTTGAGCCGTGACCTGGCAGCTGCCTCGCGCAGGAGCAGAGCCCACCAGCGGAGTCCTGCTGAAACGCTTCTGTCTCCCAGGCCCGTTTGTGGGTACTTTTCCGCTTACTGCTCAGGTGTGAAGAGGAGGTCAGGGAAAGTAATCATATTTCCTCTTTGCAGTTACCAGAGAAGTTTGTAGTGATTCACTGAATAGATTTCTCACTACTTAGACCAGTTAAGGTACATCCCTTGGCCCTTCCAGAGGATACTGTGCCGCTGCCTTTGCTCCTCCGTATGGTCTTTCAATGTCTCCGGAGGTTCAGGTGAGGAAAGCAATGCTTGTGCTAACGTGAAAGATTTAAACTGAAAGAGAGTAGATTTAGATTAGATGCTAGGAGGAAATTTTTTACTGTTAGGGTGGTGAAGCACTGGCACAGTTTGCCCAGAGAAGCTGTGGATGTCCTATCCCTGGGATCTTCAAGGCCAGGGACTTTGAGCAGCCTGGTCTAGTAGAAGGTGTTCCTGCCTGTAGTGGTGGGGTTGGAACGTGATTATTTTTAAGCTCCCTTCCAAGTCAAACCATTTTATGATTCTACGAAGTGTCATTTCAAGCAAGGTAAATTATGTTTATTGATTAAATTCATTATTATTACTACTAATTGTTTTCAGATTGATTATTATTACTACAACTTTTTTAAATGATGTGGTGTAAAGGAAGGTTAAATTGCCAGAGCCAGGTCAGGCTCAGATATTTGCAGCTGCTGCTACGCTTATCGTGCTTCCGCCCTGCTTCTTTGAGCTGAGCTGATGGGTCTGCAGCTCTAACCAGAAGCTATTTGAAATTCAGGTTGAGGATGCAACCTCATGTGTGATGTGATCAAATTGTGCTACATAAATTAAACATAATTAAAAATGCACTACACATTTCTATCTATCTAGATATATTTAGATTTTGATTAATATCTAGAAATTTATAGTGGAGGAAGATATACCGAATTTTTTTTTTTTTTTTGGATATGAAAACCTGGAGTGTGGCTACATGTTTAACTTAGAGCAGCTTTACTTTTTCATAGTTGTTATGGTATCTTGGTCCTGCCATCATTGGGATGGTGTTAAGGCAGAGCTGGAAGCCACTTCAGTGTTTTAAATGCTTGGAAACCTCAGAGATGGATGGAGATGGCTGAACCAGGAGCTTTCTCTTTTGGCTTAAATTGGGGTATTAATTTTATTGCCTTTTTCTCCTTTTTCCTTGATGAGTATGCGCAGCCTCTGAGTAAAACTATGGTGTCAGGTTTTTATGGCTGAGGGTCTACCTTTGTGGTGAGAGCTGAGCATCTCTCCTGACATTGTGTGAGTGTATATTCTGACTGGTGGGGTTTTAATGCTGATCTAGGGTCTGGTCCCTGGTACTGTTTGTGTTTTGTGTCCTCCTTATGCACAAGTGTGGTAAATCCACTAAATGCTGCCTTGAAATACAAACGAGGATGGGAGTTAAGAGCAGTATTTTAAAGTGCAGCCTGTTGCAATTGATTTTGGGAAAAATCAAGAGATGCTATCTTAATGCAGACTTCTCCATGCTTGTTAGGAAACTTGAGTCACTCTTGAATAATCCCGTTTGTACAGTCTATGAAAACCTGATACTGCGCTCTTGCTTGTTTCTTCTTTACAGTTCTGTGGCAATGACATAGTCATAAGCATTAAAAGGAGAAACCATAATCTTCTCTGCTTGCAGCCCAAGCCAGCGCTAGTCATCCCCTGATGCTATGAAGTCATTCTTTGCTTTGAGGTTTCTAACTAAAACTCTGTTCCAAATGTCTGCTCTGGGTGAGCAGTAGAGGCATTAGGGACGGAGTCCTGGTGCCCTCCCCACTGCCTTCGACCTCTCTTGAGACCATCCTCCTGTGGCCAAGGAGACCACTCCTGCAAAATCCACGTTTTCCCTTGGCAGCGATCCCTCCTTCCCACTTCTGGAGCTCTGGAACAGAAGATGTAAATGAATGTGCAATGATTGCACAACCTGGTTATACAACGAGGCTGACGTGGTAGCGTATACATGTGTAGAAAACGCCTTTTTGAAGAGATGATATTCAGTACAGTTTCACCACCTTCTCCCCAAAGAGGAGGGCAACTGCATTACTGGCTTCACCTGGTTAACCCACATATTAAAGCACACCAAATACTCAGCTTCTGTTGACTGAGGATTATTGTTGATGGAGCAGAAAAATAAATCAGTTCTTGTGGACTGTTTATTTGGGAAGGAGTTTTTTTAGCTTGGGGCCCAGAGCCCAGGCAATTAGACTACTCAGTCCTGGGGCAATGTGCTGCACTGTAGTGTTTTTTACTGTCAGCATAATCTGAACCACCTAAGAGTGTGGTTTTTTTCCTTTTTTTCAAATTAATGATGGCGTTTCGGTTGGAGGCATTCTGTGCTAGTCCAATAGGTCATTGAGCAAGTGCTCAGCATTCCTTGCATCTGGGAGCCCAATTCCTTGCTTCCTATAGTTTTTAATTTCTCTGGAAGAAGACATGCAGCACTGCTGACTCCTGTCTTTTGTGTGAAGCAGGGGGACTCATGGCATGGTGCTTTTACTGCATTTTTGAGGCAGGCTGCTTAGTAAGGCTGCCCTAACACTGAATGTGATGCAGCCATTTGTTTGTCACTTCCCTGGCAAGTTACCCTGTGTGCCATGTGGGCTGATGGGCATAATTACTGATACCTTGGGGCAAGGACAGACTTCCTGAGGTCCCTTCTTCCGTGTTTTCCACTGAGCAGATTTGCATTCAGCTACTGGGCATGTGGAAGGTTGTTCTCCTAGCTAAGATGTGCAGTCTCTAGAAACCGAATCTCTCCCATCTCACCCGAAATGGCTGAGGCCATTGTTCACATGATGTCCTGTTGCTCTTGGCCTGACTGTGGCTGGTACATTTTTACTTACGTGTGGGAAAATAAACCTTTTTGTGCCCCAGTTGCTTCCCTTGCTTCTGCAATAATTCCAGGTAGGTAGAACCAGTAAGTGATGTTATCTTCATGTGTAGTGCTTGTTGCTGATTGAAAGGAAAATTCTGCAAACTAAGCAAGTAGACTGACCTGACGACTCCTCATGACAACTGCCTACTTTTAGTTAACATTCAGAATATTTTTATCCTAGTTTACTCCTTAGAGGCTAATAGAGTGCTGCTAGAGTAATTTTCAGATGAATCATGCCATCTGCCATGCATGCTTTGCTGTTTCAGCAGTACGGGAGGAGAGAGAAGATATACATACAGCAGTTTGAAACAGTATGTTTGCATTCTCTCTAAAACTAATTTAAGTTTCAAAGGTGGTTTTTTTTGTTGTTGTTGTGGTGATTTTTTTGTTTGGATTTTCTTTTGTGTTTTTTTGTTGGGTTTTTTTTTCCCTACCAGACATTTTATATTTCTTGCTTTGGCTATGAGTTTAACGTGGGGTTCCAGCACTGATACCGATCTGTTGGGTGGTCAGTGCCAAACTTTGCAGAAGCACTCTAGACATGCTTGATCCGAGTTGCTAGTGAGTTAATGAGGACCATTGCAAAGTCCTTTTTTGAAAATACAGTTCAAATGTTGAGCATTTGGGTTGCCAAATTGAGCCAGCTAGAATTTGCACCCCGCTAAAAACAAAAGATTATAATAAAAAATTTGTAGAGCAATAGAACTTGTGGGTTTAGCGTAGGAGTTTGGAAGGAAAGGTCGCTTGTGGAATGAGTTCTGTGGGGCTCATGTTCAAGATTTGTTCTTTTAGGAGCTGTCCTGAGCCAGGGGAGGAGTGTCCCCAGCATGCAGCCGTCCTACCTGAGAGAAAGTGCAAACCGGTGCTTGAAAGTAAAAGTTCATAACCACACTGGATGTGCTATGTCCCATGTTGTGTTTTGTCCAGAGGCAATTATTTGGGAGACTAGCCAATCTGTTAGTACGGTTCATGGGTTTGGGTTTGGAGAGGGCTGGAATCATAATCTTGAGGAGTTTGTATGTCAACCCTATTCCATCTTTGAGATCACGGCTGTGATATTAGATAAGGCTTTAACTATAACCAGGCAGAGTAAATTCTTCTGTTCTAATATATTAAAAATCTTCCCTTGCTGGCTGTCCCAAAGATCTTATTTTCTCATACAGTGATTTGGCTGATGAACCATTTGCACTGAAAAGTACTAATAGATTGTGTGCTTTGTTCGTGTGTTTAAGCTTCTTCCAACAGTTTCAACTCATGTGCTTGGTTTTAGTGCCCTGACAACTGTATTTAAAGAAATTGAGAGCAGAATACTGAAATGTGGAGCAATTAAACTGTTTTCTTCCCTTTTCATGCATTTCACCCCTGCTCCTCAAGGGAATGATACGTCTGGTAAACTCCACTTAATTATGTGAGGTCATTTGAAGGCTTGAGCAATAGCATGATCTCTTTTTCAGGCAAGAAAGACAAATTTTAAATGCCAGGAATCAAAAGCAAGGACTGCTTGCCAATGGAGAGGAGTTGTTGCACCAGATATCGAGCTGACATGCAAGCAGATCTCTGCTACCCTTAGATGAGGATTAGTTTATGCCCTGAAGCAAACAGATTATTAACTCTTGTAATTTTATTTTAGCGTGTTTAACAACAGATACTGTTGCTTATAAAACCCATTTAATCCTTTTTTAATCACTGCAAGTCATTTTTCCCGCAGTTATCCTGCAGCCATGGGTTCCAATGGTTAGTTATTTATTGAGCAAAACATAGCAAATATCTCTTTGCCTGTGTATATTTTAAGTCATTCTTTAATGCCTTGGATTCAAGTTTAAAATAAAAAAGGAAAAGATAAAGAAAAAAAAGTTGGGCCTCTACTTCTGTTGCCTTTCCTCCATCTTTATTCCCGAACTCTTCAAATACCTGCAGCATCCCCTTTCTTTCCACTTTACTCTTTGTATGCTCTCTGCTGCATCCTCAGTTCCCCTTCAGTTTTCCCTGGCCACTGCTGTTGCTGATGTGAAACACCAGCAGATAATCCCAGCAGATTTCTATTAGCTTGGGCTTTGCTCTGTACCTCAAGGCATTTATTGATAAATAGCAGCCTTGTATTATGGAATGTCTAAACAGGAGCATGTGACTGCCCTCTGCATTCGATTTGAGAACATAGGAAATAGCAGTTTTGGTAATGGCATCATGATGCTCTTAAAGGAGGCAGTACCTTTTCTTAGAGCTAAGGGTGCCATGGGGGAAAGGCTGGCAAGCTTTCAGGTGTGCAGGAGGTTCTTCCCCTGTGAAATAAAAGCTGTTAACATCAAAAACTATATGGCCAAGAAGAAATATTTCCGTTTCCAAAGATGATGAGAGCAAGAATGTCATTGGCAGGTGTAGAGAAGGGACAGCATGGGAGGCAGAAGCCTGAATGGCTTTCCTGAGTGAGAGGGATGAAAGTTGTTGGAGTTTAGAGAGGTTGGTAGGAGCAGAGGAAAAGAAAAACCTGCATAGTTATTGGTATAATTTCTTATCTTTTACCCCTGTTGCCTGTCTACTCCTGGGGGAAGAGCTGGTATTTCCTGTACTTTCCATTGCCAACTAGCTGCTGTGCCGTGCGGTGCAGGTGCCCAGCAAACAAACTGGTGCTGCAGCCTGTCCTTCAGTAACCAGGCTGGAGTGAAAGTGCACCAAACCTCTTAATTATCAAGTTATCATCCAAGGTGAGACAGAGGTAAGAAATAACTGACACCAAAAATCTCTTGCCAGGTTAGGCATCTTTAGCTAGGCATGATGTGTAAAAGTACCAGCACATGATGGATGCGTAAAATACAATGCACCCAGAACGAGGGGTAGAGAGCCTCAAGCTTTTTCAGGTTTGTTGCTCATTCTTGGGATCTTTCAGCATCTTGCAAAAATCTGTCCTCTCCGTGCCAGCCACTGGGATGCAATGTAGCAGTGCTGCCTTGTGTGTGAGGGTAATTTCGTGTTCTGTCTGGTGCGTGTCTGAAATGAGGGTGCGTGTCATAGAAACACAGAATTGTTCAGGCTGGAAGAGACCTTTATGTACATGTTTAAAAGCCACTTCCCAGTGCAGCGTGAAAGGTTAGGAGTGAGAACGAGACAGTGGTAAAATTTATGTGTTTCTGTCTGTAGGAGCTTTGTCTCTTGGCTCTGATTAAGCCAGTGTTTAGCCCATGAAGATATTTTTTCCTTTAACATTGGGAGATCTGCTATTACAAGCGATTTTGCCATCGGGGCCGGATGGCATAAAATGAATACCTGACTGACTTGAAATAATTTGATTAGTCTGTCTTCTGCTGGGAGAATCCCTTGCTCAGGCCTATCCCAGGGATAAATGAATCATGCAGAGCAGAAATTGAAATTGACAATAAAGGCTTTAAGTTTGTTGCTGGTAAGTGACTGTTAAATGAGCTTTGCTGTGGGATATGTGCCTTTTCCTAGAAATGTCTTTAACATGGACTGTATTAAACTTCCTTCCAAATTTAAGCAAAAATCCCAGAGGCTGGAATGCTTTTATAGTCAGAAACTTCTGACCAAGTTTATTGGTAGTGCTGCTGATTTGCTAGACTACCACCTACACTAAATTTTATTACATGAGGAATAGAAATAGAGTAGCAAAGCATATCTCTACTGAATATTCCCTCTCCTCATTAACACCTGTCTTCCTCTGCCCTGGAAACCATGTGTTAATGTTCACATAGGCAACACCACTAAGAAAAATAGATTTTGCTTACTGTTTAAGGTTTGACTTCATTTCATACTGGCAACCCGAAGGTCATGTGTGTAACTGCTGATGCAAACCAGTTGTGGGAGAGTACAGTAAGGTTCTGAGGTTCCTCTGCAGCAGCAAAACTTCCCCGACTGATTAGCTGGTGTGTATACCACAGTCCCCTTCTGAACAATGTGTGAGTTTTCCTGCAGGTTCCTTCCAGTTAGGAAGGAACCTTTATTCAAGCCTAGTGGTTCCTATCCATTTGTTGACTTTTGTGATTCCAAGTACCTGTTTGTGTTGCAAGGAAAGCCCCTGGGTAGCTGTAGAAGGGAAAGAAGATAGCTAGATGTGAAGATGTGGTTTTAGCTTAGAAGGCTGGTCTGTGTGGGACTGGTAGTTGGTGGAGGGGAACAGGTTCCTGTTCTAAGTGTTCACAAGGAAGAACTTCATCAGGCACAGTAATTCCTGAGAAAGGAGGCAGCCCTTGTGACCTTCCATAGAGGTCTTTTTAGACTCAAATTACGAGACACCATCAGCTTAGGGAAGAGGCCAAGGGACAGCTTCAAGTGCTGACAAAATAACCTCATCAAATTCAGGCCTGTAGTCCCAAGTGCATGGGACTAAGATGGTAGCTTGGACCATGTTGTTCCCAGCTCATGTGCAGATTTTGCATTTTGTCTCCAGAGGGGACTGGCCCAATTTGCCATGTTGTCCAGACACTGAGAGTTTAGGAACCTCTGGGTTTTTCTCTGTACAGGCTATGGTTTGGCAAACTGATTGGGAAACCAAGATCGGAATATCTTCTTGCTCATACCACAGTGGCCGCTAAAGGACTGGAAAGAAGGTTCTGTAAGAAGGATTAAAAAGGCAAGTATCTTCTAGTCCGTAGAGAAATCCCAGGTTTCAGTTAGGATAGTAACAGCCTGCTCCTCCAAGGAGGTAGAAAGATGACAGCCATACATGGGGTTTAACCCACACCTAGCTCCCTGCTTGCCAGCACTGGGAAGCCTTAACTCTGGTCTCCTAAGTACTGAGCACAACCACACAATTCACACACGGCAGAGGTGGTTTTTTTCCCAGATAAATAGCATAACTTCCATGCATATGCAGTCCAAGAAGTTTGTCACCCTTTTCCCTATTGAAAGCAAGACCAGGGGTACACAGCAGTGGGACATGTCCCGGTTGCATATGATGAGTTATTTTCTTTGAGCCAGAGATGGCCATGACATCCATCAGTCTTGGGCTTGCCCCCTCCCAGGACAGATGTAGGGCATATCCAAACTGCAAGTCCTTCTGTGCTTTCTAGAAAGTCTGCAAAGGCTGGATGGTCTTGATATAGGAACAAAAGCTGTAACGTGCTGGTAACCTCAGAGGGTTGCAGAGAAATTTTCTTGTGTTTGGGAGTAGTAGAGTTTTGAAAATCAAAGCAAACAAATGTGTTCTGGTTGTGATGTTTGTAAGAAAAGGCAAGAAAGGAAATGAGAAAGACTTTGAAATGAGTTAAATCACGAGTGCCATGAGTTGTTGTGTTTTTCTGGTTTTTTTTCTCTGTAAAATCCTGCTTTCTGTCATTGAGGCTTAGTTAGGAAAGTTTTACTTTCTAAAGAGAAGACAATATGTGTCACAAAGAAAAGGAATATCTTAAATGTAATCTGCAACGTAATGGAAGGGTTTGTTATGGAGAAAATCTGCAACCGTAAGACTTTATAGGATTTCCTATCAGTTCAAAAAAACAATCATTACCTGGAAGCATGAACTCTTCATTAACATTGTAAATGCAGATGAGGATAAAAGAAAAAGATACAGAATTAAATGCGTGTCAAAAAGAAGCTGCAATTAATAAGGAAGATAACTTGCTATGAGTTGTATTTCAGGAAATAAATATACCCATTCAGAAAATTAATAAAAGAAGAGTTAAAGGAAAAGCTTATGTAATTCAAAGCTTGTGTGCTTTTTCCAACTTTGTTGTTCAGTACAAGGTATGACAACTGTCTGCAAATCTTGTCTTTAGACAAATATATTCTTTTCTGTGATCTTTGGGTCAGAAGGAAGGAATTTTTTTCTCTTACTGGTTCAGGATAGAAAAGAGCAGACTTTTGCTTTCAGAAACAGTGCTGTGTAATGTCACTGAACAGATCTGTTCACATCACAAGCCAAAATGGAAATAAAATTTAAAAAAAAAAGTCCAGAAGCTTAAAATGAACCATTCTTCCTGCATTTTTCAGGGTTGAAGTCCAAAGTGTGAAAGGGATTAAAAATTCTAAATGTATCTGGGGGATATTTATAAATCCCAATTTCTTGCCATTCCAAATGCTGAGTGTTTTGTTCTTCTCTGTAGTGTTGTCATCGAAGTTGTTTTGATTTGTAACACTTCCTTGAAGTGTAGCTCTGATGTGAGATGTGGCCCAAAAAATATGGAAACTTTGCTCAGTTTAGAAAAAACCCTTAATGAGTCACAAGGCAGTAATGAATCCAGCTTCTGTGCTCATCACTGGAATATTCATTATTATGGATGTCATAAAACATCATAAAAAAGAAAAGGTTCAGTTCAAGAGTTAAGTAACCATGCTTGGTTGGGATTGCCCGTTTTCTTCCTGGTGGGTATCAGCTTGCTGGCCAGTCCAAGCTCTTTTATGGACCTGGCAGATGCCCCAAGGAACGTTGTTTAGGAGGGGCTGAAGGATGCTCTGCAGTTTGGGGGCCTTTCACTTGGGGCTTGCAGTATTTGGGGGCTGCTGAAGATAAAGGAGTGAAAGTAGCAAAGTTGGGGAGCGGGTGCAGATTGTGGGATTGAGGTTATGCCTGTGGGAAGCTGTGGGGTACATGGTGTGGGGGGGTGGTGGTGTGGGTTGATCTGCAGGAAACCATGACACGATTTGTTGTGCTTGCATAGCTTCAGTGTATCCACCTTTCACGTGCCAATATTTTCACTAATTTTGGCATGCACTTCTGTTGAATGGCAGTGGAGAGGAGCAGTTGCAAGGGGGACAACCTTGTATGTATCAGAAACATGTCACAGAGTGGTGTGAAGCCGAGGGACAGGCCCAGGAGGAGAGGGGTTTCGGCGTCCCCGCTGGCGGTGGTGGGGCAGCTGAGGAGGAGCACAGGCCTGCAGCAGTGTGGGGGCTGGTGGTGGAACCTGGAGCTGAATCTGGGACCATGACTCAAAGTCCCATGACTCCATTGCAAGATCATTAGCCCTTTTAAGTAGCTGCCAAGAATTAGGGCTGATGGATAGCACCAGAACAGAACTCAAATTATTCAGGGTTTTCCGCTAGAAAACAGCATGGGGTGGAAACGAGCACTCCAGTGTCTCACAGGCAAACTCTGGCGTGGCAAAACGTGCATAGGATGAAAATGCCTGTCCTGCTGCAATTGTAGCTCTGAGTCCTTCCTGGCCACTGCTACCCATGGGATGTTGATGTTTTAAAGGTCATAATAAAATTGAGTTACCAAAGCATGCAGAAAGGATATGCAAGAAATGGAAATAGTTCATTTGTACATTAAAACTGTACATTTAAAAAAAATTCAGTCAAGAGATGCTGCTCTAAAAGTAATTTTATACTTTAGTCTGCAATTTTGGTATAGTATTGGTCATAAATAACTTAGTTATTGATTACCAGTTTATTAGCAGTAGTACTCTGGGAATTAACTTTTGTTTTTCCTACTCCAATCTAAATTATTAATTTATAATTTGTCGTTCTACAAATAAAGCAGAAAGATATGAGGATTTTTTTTCCCCTACAATAAAATATTGGAGAAATTTTATTTTCTTAGTGCATGTTATTTTAATTCAAAGAATTTTCTATTCTTTGTGAGTCTAATGTCAATTGCTGTGTCTTTCAAATATGCAGAGTCATAGAACTTGAAATCCTTTTGGACAGATATTTCTCTGAAAACAATGAGGGCTGTGTTTGTGATATTCACTCCCATTTTTTTTTCCTTAATAATTTCTGCATATACTCTCTATTTGTATTTTCTACTATTTTAGGTACTTTTATTTCTTTTTTGAGAATTGTTGTTACGTAAAAATTTAATAATTTGCTTATAGATTTTCCTTTATTTTCCTGGTTTTTATATATTATTTTGTTGTTTTAAGTATTCTATGTATGTAGGCCACTTTGTGTGTGCATAAAAATACATGTGCTCTAAATTTGAGCTTGAAATAATCGTCTTAATATCTCTGTACTTTTTGTCTAAGTCTGTAAAATAATGATGGTTATTTTCTTCCACTTGTTACTGTTCTTTCAGTTTGCAAAAAGCATAAAGGACTGATTGCACCTTGCTTACAATACTCCTGCTGTTAGATATTTCTGTGCTAAGTAAAGGATGAGTTTTTTTGAGTTGCTGGTGTTTCATGGGTCTCTTAGCAGCTTTCAGGGGGACGTTTTGTGTGGTTTGTGGGTAGTGTTGGGGCAGACCTGACAGAAGTAGGGCACTGTTTGCTTGCCAACAATGTGCGAAGCAAGAGATGGCACCTTTCCTCTGGAGTTCATGGCTAGAGGTCTTGAGTGTGCAAACACACCACTTGAGTTGTCAGCATGTTGTGAACACTGGGACCTGACTAAAGACAGCTTTTTGGGAGCAAAAGTGCCTCAAGGTTAGAGCCTAGACCTTTACCTCAGCTCAGGCAACCTGTTGTTTACAGGAGCCAAGTGTTGGAATCACTTTGGCAAAGAGACTATTTGTCACAAATTTTGTGTTCTTCAGCTGTTTGTGCAGTATTTTTTCTTCTGTATTTTTTCCTTTCTTTTTTTCTTTGTAGGCCATGTTGAAAACATGCTGTTTTTTCTTTTCTAATTTGATTGTAATAAGGGCTTTGTTAATCAAAAATAAGTGCAATAAGGCAGAATGAGTTGGTTATTTTTACATTTTCCTGTTTTAAAAAAAAAAAGCCTCAGTAAGTGAGCCACAATGAGCCGTGATGTATTTCCTCCATCAGGATGGAGAATAAGCCATTTATTATTTCAGCTCTGACTCACAGTGAACCTGCTGACACCGAGACATTTTATAATCATAAGGAACAGGTTAGGGCAGTAACTTGGACGCCAGGCTGGGGGTTACCTACTTATTACACTGTTTTACAACCTGGATACTTTAGGTTTTCTGGCAGAATGTCCTAAACCTCACACTAAACATCACGTTGTTATTGTACAATTACTGCTTGCAGGTCTTGCTGTAGGTGGTGCCAGCTAGACAGATGCCTTCATTATAATTATCCTTTTTGCTATATATAAAGATTTCATCCCTTTAATCCATGTAAAATTTACTGCTCTTGAAAGTAACACTAATAGTTATACTTCTCACCCTTCCTCCTTGTCCTATGTTGTTCCCAAACTGATTAGGGCTGGGCTTGTGCAATCCAGAAATGGGAGATTTCCAAGGAGAACCTGGGTTCTGCAGGAAGCAGCGTTGATGATAACAGACGGTGGTGGTGGTCACCGCACAGTCCCCTGACACAGTCTTTGAGAACAGCAGTGCTAACTCCAGTGTCCTGGCCAAACTCCAGCTGAATAATTACTTTCTGGCTGCCTTGAATTCCTCTACAGCTTCAGCTGGAGAAGTTGAGCTTCATTTCCCTTCTTGTAAACAATCCTGTGGTGTTGAAGCGAAGTCGCTGCTTCACCGCACCTTAGAGGTAACTGTGTTTTGCCATCGGCTGAGTGGCTTTGACCTTGCACTTGTACATAGCCTGAGAAATGCTTGGGTGCATTTTTGGATGATAAGTCGTGGCTTTTGTTCTTTGCATTTGTAAAAGCATCTATCCCATCATCTTTGATGCTTGCATATGTCCTGGGAATAAAAATAACTAGAATTTGGGTGTTTGATTGGCCAAGCCAGCTCCTAAAATGCTTCTTTTACTGTGACATGTGTGACATCGTCTTGTACTCTACTTTTTCAGTAAGTGCCTATTTATTGCATTTACTGATAAATGAGGACATCTGTGAAGTTCAGAGGCATGTGATAGCTAGGTGTTGAAAGATGACTGGGGAGGGAATACTGAGATCCTCTTCAGGGGATGAGCTAAGACTCCTCCCATGTAGCTATTTAAGCACAGTGGGTGGTCTCTTGCTCTTTGATAAGCAACACTGTAGGCATCCCATGGCTGGATGTGTCTAGTCTGCTCAAACCCACAGAGTAAATCAGAAAAGTAGGAAGGTAGGTCGGAAAACCATGTCTATTTTGACAGTCTTCAAAAATAAGAGCATAGCCAGTGCCCTGCTCTGGGTATTGGTGTTCAGACGGCCTCATCTCCCCATGCTGGGAGGAAGGCTGGCTTGCTCAGTGAGAGGGACCAGTCCTGCTTGCAGGGGAGTACTGCAGCTTCTTCCACACCTGGGAACTCTGCCAATATTTCATTGCTCTTTCCTCTAACAGCAGAGACCTGAGGTCTTGGGCCCCTGAGAGCGGAGCTCACTGGTGATTCTATAGGTTGGTTTATGCTGGTGATTTGGGTTAATGTGAAATCTAGCTACATCTACATGTTCCCTGAGCTGCATAGCTGATAGACCCTTGTGTTGACTCGATTTTTGTCAGTGAATGACAAATGGAGTGTGATTCAGATATGCCGTTCCACATTTAACACATGCAAAAGTTACTTGCAAGAGACAAACTGCAGGCAGAATGGCTGAAGATCTTGGCCTCTTGTCTTGAGTTTCTGTGGGGTGCACAAGAGTTGAATTGCTTTCTTGTGAGGAAGATGGAGAAGTTAACCTCAGAGCTAAGCTTATGCTGAGGTTTGCTGTTGAGTTAATCTTTTGTATAATATGTATAATCTTTTTGTTGCCAGATACCGAGTACATGTTTGAGTATAAATACTAAGTCAAGATTCCGTGACTCTTACTATACACATAAGAGCTAACTTTTTGCCATTTATTCTCCCAAAGAAGTTAGGCTTTGCATGATCCACTCTTAAACGGCCCTTTTGATGCATATTCCCACCTCTTCTTGATGAGGGGACTACTCATCATTGTCTTCTGGAAGCCTGCTCCTCTGTTCAACACATGTATTACTGTTTTGTCTCTTCCCTCCTTGGTTGCACAGAAAGTACACCAGTGTTGCAGCATTTCTGTCTTGCAATATCACATCTATTCAAAATCTGATATTTGATGAGAGTCAGAATGATTGGTTTCTTTACCAATGCAGGTTGCCCATTTAGCTGTGCAGAGTGATTTGAGCAAGGGATCACACAAACTGCTTCCAAAAACTGTTTGCATAGCAAATTTTTGCTTGGTGTTTTGTTTTTAAATCATCTTTAGGGAGCATGTGTTACTTAATGTGTTGTCACAATCAGATGTAAGAAAGCACACGGTTTAAAACATAGAATAGAGAGTCTGATGGCTTCAGGCTCCTTGGAAATGGCAAAATTGGGCTTACAAGCAGTTCATTGTAGGAGCCTAGGAATTTCACCAGCTGTGCTGAAGCTCCAGTGTGTGTAAAGAATGTATGATGGCTGAAGGCATAGACCTTCTGGGAAAAAAATCTGATGGTAAACGTGCAGTTTTCTTAATAAGTAAATGTTAATGCCAGGCTTCATATCTTGCCGTGTATATATTAAGCTGCATCTTCATAAATCTTTGCATATTTGCATGTAGAAAAACCTAAAGTATTCAACCAGTGTAGTCCTCCTTAAATCATCTAAGGATCCAAAATTGTATCTGGTTTCCTGTAGGCTTGTCAGCTCTCACGGGTCTGCACAGGTCTTCCAAGATGAAGAGGAAATACAAGATTCTAGGCTAAAATACAGACATATCTAATCTGAAAAGTAACAGTATGTAAAGATGTTGTGCAAAATACAGAAGTTGAAAGACAAGTCCAAGGGAGAATTTGTATTATGAACCCCTTATTTATCATATAGACCATGCTCCTTTAATGACTGGTTTTTGTTTTGTTTTTGTTTTTCTTTTCAATCTGGCCTGAACTTGTGTTCAAGGGAAAACTGGAAGGCACAGGTTTTGAACAGACTTTGACTATGTTGTTTGTAGAACCAGAGAGCTCCTCCCAGAACAGGCTTACATGTGAATGGCCCTGGAGCTCCTGTGGAGAGACGGGTAGCAGGTTTGGAGATAGGATTGTAGTTGATCCGTGCTTTCATTGGGGTCATGTGACTGTGTAAGTAGGAAGAGCTGCCTGATAATTTAAAGTAAGAAATTACCTTTGTACGTCTATCAGCAGCGAAAGTATAAGTAGCTGTGCCTTGCTAGTTACAAGGTGGCTTTTTTTAGTGAGATTTTTGTGTTGTCAAAATACTTTGTATTTTCTCTGCTGTTGTTACTTGGTCTGGCGGTAGCACTGCATTAGGTGTTGGTTAACACAAGCCTTTTTCTAGGCAAGCCAGGTCTCCAGCTGAGAGATTTTCTGCTTCATACTTTCCTTTAAACTTAAAAAGACTCAGGCAAATAATTATTTATGAAATAGAAGAGATGTTACTGCACATGGGAGAAAAAGTGATGAAATAAAAATGAGAGTTGCAGGACTAAAGTCTAGGTACTTACATCCAGGTTAGTGAAGAAACATATAGTGGTTATATGTCCCCTTAGATGCACAATGCTGGATAATGAGCATCCTAGTAATCATAAACCAGGAATGTACAGGTGATTAACTCTACTTTACACATGCCAAGCATCTTTCTACTACAGTTATTTAGTATTATTAGCTTCACACTTACTATCAAAAACTGGTTTAAGGCTAAGAATGAATTAAATCCTACTAATCCTGTATTTCCATCAATTTATCAAGCTGGATTTGTATTAAGCTCAAGTATATGTGCCTCCCTTATCATTTGCTTTATGATAAAAATTTTTGTTGAAAAACTCCAGCTGGATATATGTGTATATTTTATTCTAAAATTCTGAGGAAAGCTTGAGAACATGCACTAGTAAAAATTTGAATTTTTCCGTGAAGAGCAAGTACTTATAATTGGGTGACTTCTAAATTTGCTCTACATACATGGACACTAAAAAACTTCTGTGAGAAGTATTTTGCTAGAGCCTATTTGTGGTTGTTATCCCAAATATTTAATAACAAGGGTCTGTCTAGGAAGCATGCTATTTCATTTAAAAGATGATAGTAAGCTCACAGTGCAGAGAAAACCCATGCCCTAGCATGTCAGAAACCACGGTGTGATCCTTACTGCCTTTTGGTCTCCGCTCATCTCATTGCTTTGAGCCACTGCTTCCTTTGTGGACCTACCACTAAGTATCTGGCCAAGAAACCCCTGCCTCCCAAGGTAATAACCAGGAAAAGTCAGAGAAGGCAGCAAAGAAGTTTTAAGCTGTTGCACTGTAGGAAGTAATTAGGTGTGGTTTTGAGTCTTCTTCCTTTCTGGGAGATGGAAACAATCCTTTTTTGTAAGTGCATTACCTGCACCCAGATTTTTTCTTGCTCTCCATTGCTTTGTACAACTAGGTCCCATCCCTTTTGTTTTTTAAATTTTAAAATGGTTTATTCTTCCTTGTTACAGTATTCCTTTTACCTTCCCTCTGTTACAAAATAGCTGCTCCCAGAAAGAGGTTCTGCATGGCATCTAGTGGCTTTTCCTTTACACCTATTGGGAATGGACCTTCTAATGATGGTTTCTGCAGAGCTGGGGCGAAAACACCTCCCTGCATCCTTGAACTCCAGCCCTTGTGCATGTCACGTGAGGGTGTTGGGGAATGTTATGGTGTGTGCGAAGCTGGCAGAGTGACGACAGCCAGTGCTGCTTGGACCAGAGGCTGCGAGGACTGACGTGGTGCCCAGATTGCTTATTTTATTTCCCCTTCACACAGCCCTGTGCTGCACTGGGAGGAGCAGTCCACATTTCTGTGGGAGGGAAGCTCTCTTCAGCAGCATCAGTCATCACTCTAGCCTTGTAGGACTGTGATGAAAGAAGAAAGCCCGACCCTTGGTCCGTGTCCTTTTGCCCCATTCCACTGCCTCCTTTCCCCAAGGTGAAGAAACCCCCTGCCTGGTGCTTGCTTCCCTTCTGCAGCAGCCTGAAATTTGCCTGACCGTGATTAAGGATCGCAGCACAACAAGTTGGAGGATTAATAGCTTTTGTGGAAGGAATGAGGCTTGGGCGGATCTGGTTAGTTGAATCTGGGTTTGAGAAGATAGAGGATGGGCGTGCTGCAGTGGGAGTGTTTGTGAGGTAGAAGGATGGAGGAGGTCATGCTTCAGGGAGTGGAAAACACCTTTTTGGGGCTGTTCTCAGCTTCCCACTTACAAACCTGGTAATGCCACCAGATTCAGTTTTGCCTACGCTGTTGAGAAACCTTGAGCTGGTCCTAGGCAAGTATCAGTCACACGTATTTTGTCTGGGTGAGGATTTGATGCCAGAATTGCTAATCGGATCAGGACGTCTGGGTATGCTTTTTTCTACAGCAGTGTGTGGGCAGAATGCTGTGCCTCATGCTCCTGTGGGTGATTGAACTTGCTGGGTTTTATAGCTTTGAGACTTTGGCCTCTATCACATGCATCAGCATGAAATTGGTGCCAGGCTAGAGCTTCTAAAAGAGGCATTTATGTGGGGAGGCCGAGTTCAAAAAACAGCTTTGGAGTCACTGGCTGCAGTAACACGCTAGTGGGGCTGTGAAATATAAGGGAAGCTGTTACCAGAAGTATGAGAGTATGCACAGCCAAAGCCCAGTGTTTCTGCTGTGAATGGCCAAATGGGAATTTTGACTGAAATGGGGTAGAGAAACACAAGTGAAAGTTGTATTTTTATTCAGTATATATATCTAGGTAAACAAATTAGAAACTCTGCTATTGCCGGAAAGGGCAGCTTTTATGGGATCTTAAACTTATGTTTATATTGGAATTTCAAAACATATAAATAAATGGCATGAATTTACAAACATGGAAAACAGGATAGACACATGACCAAGTGTTTATGAACATCTATCCTGTCCCAGACCTGCAGCACAGCATGTGATGTTGTTGTTTCTCCTCCAGCAGAAGGTGAGGGGGGAGTCACTAGAAAGAAGGGAGTATAACTTGGTTTAGTGTAATCTGAAATCCTTTCACAGGGAGTTTTTTAACTTAGAGCACAGAGTACTCTGAATCATCTAAAATAAACATATTTATTTTTCAAAGACACTTTCTAGTTCCTTAGTGCGTGACTTCTGTTGTAGTCAGTGTTTAATGGTGTTGGAAGCTGCAGCAGCTCTCAAATGCACCCGAGTCCCTTGGAAGCCACAAGTCTGTGTTTTGGTTCGGCAGATGCTTTTCTGTAATGGACTAACTTGTTGCCACTGTTGGAAGGCATCTTGGGAGCCAGGTAAGTCCTTCTTCTCTGGGAGGAGGTGCTGAAATTTTTCCCGAGTCGAGTGAGAGAGATGCTTGAATTCCTTGCATGGTACTGCAGTGCTGCGGAGTGTGCTGCGAGCTGTGCTGCAGTGCAGAGCCACTCACAGGGGGCTTTCCTAAGTGCAAATCCTTGAGATCTTTTGTAAATAAAACATCCTGCAGCCTGTACTGTGCAGTGGCTCTTTAAAATGGTGAAGAGCAAAATACATTTCCTCCTCCCAAACCCTGTAGCCCTGAGAGGCCTGTTGCCAGCCGGGGCAGGGTCCTGGTCTCGGCATCGTTTCCTGCATGAACCTTTGCCCTCCCGTCTTGGGGCACCATAAATCTGCGGCCAGGCTGTCACAAACTCTCTTCCTGTGATTGTTATCCAAACATCTCCCTTCCAGTTTGTTTTACAGCACAATGATAGCGAAGGCAGGGAGGAAGGAGTGGGGAGGAGCTCCAGTTGTAAAAGGATTTCTCCCCGCTTAGTATTGCTGTGTGCCTGGGGAACGCTGTGCCTGGCTCTCTCACCTGCTGGGGAAGGAGGATGTGCAGGGAGGAGGCAGTCAGTACCCCATGGCAGGGGATCCGTGAGATGTAGCTGGCAAGAACGGGGGATATTTGACCTATCAGGCCTAATGTCAGGATTGAAAGCAATTAATATGAATGCGTTTAGCACTGCCTGCAGGCTCTGTTCATTACCTGACCGCAGTCAAATGATGTTTTTAAAATGAATTTCAGAATATAAAACTGGCCTTTTGGAAATTAGGCCTAAGATCCTTGTACTCCAGTCTTTTCTCTGCCTGGGATCTATTCTAATTAGAGTTCAAGATGAAGGCATGCATTCATCCAGTGGAACACCTTCATGTTCAAGCAAGGGCTTTGAATTTATTTTGTTGAAAGCATGTACCTATGACTTAAAGTTGATGGATAACTGGGACACTGAATTTTCAAGTTGTGCATATATCTTCATAAATACTACATTTTCATTTTTTAAATTTGTCATGTTAAATTAAATGAATAAGAAATAATGCTATTGCTGTCACATCGGGCTCCTAAAATATGATGTAGTATTACTGTTATTTGTGTGCATAAAATACTTACTAAGTTTTGCAAGCTGAGAATCTTCATCAAGAAGGTACTTGCTGCTGAAGCTTTCAGTCATATTTCTTGCTAAGAGGCAGAAACAAAAAAGTTATTAAATAAAAGTGTGAATCCCGTTGACTACCTCAAAAAATGCAGTAAGGGTCTCTAGTCTTTTAGAATAACTTTCACTAAAACCATTACAAGCCTTCTTAGAAATGATGTCTTTTGCATACTACCCCAAGTCCTAGAAGTAAGAAGGCAGAGTGAGGCTAACTTGCATGTGCAGACATGTCTGCAAATAGCAGTAAGGACAGAGTTCACTGTCAGCTGTGAACGGGGCTTTTAAAGGCACATTAAAATACTAGGGGTTATTTAAGTTAAAATTCTGGTTAAATATGAAGTCAGGGCAAATGTGATACACAAAAAGCAATTGAAAACGCATGCCAGGCAAAAATATTCAAGAATTCGTGTGTTGGTATGAGCCTTGGATGAAAGTAAGTTATGTGAGCCTGCCTCTGCTTATTCCTTTGGGAGTGGAGCTATGGAAAAGGAGGTGTTACCAGCTGTTGTGCAATGTAAGACTGCCTCACATTACATTAACATGCGGGTTGCCTCATCTTAACATCTAAGGATTGTATATATACACACATGTATAAGGAAATACATATATATATTGTACACACCTGTAAATGTAAATATTTAAAAAACAGTATTTCTGTTGCTAATTTGTATGTGATGTATCTATGTTTAAAAAACCAGAACCATGTAAAACAGCCAGTACACAGATAATGGTGCTGCTGCAAAGGCAGATGCACCTATGTGCTCAAATCCTATTTCTGCAGCAGTTATTTACATGCTGTGGTTTTAAAGCTGGAGCAGAAGTGTTGAGCCACTGTCCAAAGATTAAGGTGAATCAGACGTGAGACATTTCTACTTGTAATGAGGTCTTCCATTGTTGTAGTCTTACTGCTTAGTTTCCATATATACAGTTTCTTTTTAAATAGAAACTTCTCTCATTTTCTCTGTACCACGTGTCATAGTTATTTTGATTCTCCCAGCACATGGTTTAATAAAGCCCATTTTTTATAGTAAGTAACTGAGTAGGAAATACTGGTTGAAGGATAAGACTTAGACAGCTGTGGTATACAGGGGATTGTTTTCTGTTTTTACGGGGTTGCCACTGGATTTAATGTGCAGCCTGGGGAAACTTCTAGTAACGTGTACGTAACTATCTCAGCTTTAGCAGTGTGGATGGAGTGAAGGTACCACCCAAGACCTGATTTTGTGCATAATCCGTTTCGTCTATTCGCTTTTGACTTGGTTGTTAAGGATAGAAGATATTCTGAAAACAACAAAAAAAGCATTCATGGAGTTGTAGGTAGGAAGAGGGATTTTCGCTGGATCATAGATAAGAGTAAGCTATAAATTTTGCAGATGGAATGATCTGCAATGCAAGAGCAGTGTTTACACGCAGCTCTTCAAAGGAAACTATGTGGGGAGCTTCAACGTGTGGTGCTGTTAATGAATCCTTTAGTTGTTATGTCCAGAAAACTAATGCACACTTGGATTTTGCCTCAGAATCCTGGTTTTCAGAGATAAACAAGTCCTCTCCCCCATGAATGTCACTGTGGTTTCTCAGCATGGTGGGAAGTTGGTGCAGAGTAGATCCTCCCAGTTTATGTCTGCGGATCAATTATGACTTGTAGGAGAAGCCTTAAGAGATAGGTGTAGGTGAATTTGGGAGGAAGACTTGTTTCCAGCGTAGCACATGTGGTACGTACTCTGCTCAGTCTTTTTTTGTAGCCTGATTGTCCAGGGTTGTCAGCTCTGTGGGTCACTGACTCGGTTACCCTCTGCTCCTGGCACAATGAGGCCCTTTCTGCTCAAGGTCTCTGGGTGCTACTGCAGTACAAATATTTAATGATAAAACATGCTTATCTCCCGCCAAAAATCTGGCAGCATCCTTATCAAGATATTATTAAATTGTCAGTTCAACCATATGCCGAGCATTTTAGGCGAACAAATGTTCACACTGGCTCTCGCGCAGTACGTGAAGGCTCTAGAGAGAGACAGGTGGCCGTGTTTACACCATCGAGTACTGCCCGGTTCCTTACAAACAGAAACTTGCATTAAGTGCCTCTTGCTTTATAGCAGATTCAAAATTTATGGACTTGATATGCTTGAGACCATGTTAATTTGATTACACTTAAAAACGTGTAGTGTAGGTTGGTGGAACCTATGTAGTTTGCATATTAAAGATGTCTCTACATTGTCCATGGAAAAAAAGAAATAGGGGAGAAGTAAATTTATCAGACCGTCCCCTCAAGAAAAAAGAAATGCTTGGCAATGAAACAATGGTTTAAAGTTTATCAGTACTTTTTCATTCTGAGTAATTAACAGAAAAATGCCTTTACCAATAAATTTGATTACCTCTAGTATTTGCCATTGATAAACACTCAGGAAGATTGTGGTGCTTTCTTAGGCACTCTTTTTCATCTTTTCATCCCCTTTCTCCAGATGACATCACTTATTATTGCACCTTGGTTCTTGGAATACTTGAGCTTTAAGATCCACCAAGTAGTTGTCAACCTTTTCATTTTATCTTCAGATTGTCTCTTTTTTAGGAGTGAGAAGTAAGGATGTTGTTCTGTCACTGTACTAGCATTTTTTCCCACACTTTAATTCTTGGAAGGTAGCCTGTTTGGCAAAAAATCAAAATAGTCTGATTTTTGTGTACATGCTTGGAATTTTCTTTCAGAAATCTGTAGCAATACTGCACAGTCTTAGTTGTGGGTCATCAAAATGATATATAAATGCATTTCACTGTTGAATTATTTTTCTCTCCTGTGCTCTTGTTTTAAAAATAAATTAATAAATTAGTCCATTGTGAAAGCTGCCTATTAGGACAGCTATTTGCATTCTTTTCATTAGGAATTGTATTATGTTCTGGGGGACTGCTACAGCTTGTGGTGTTTGATTCCCCTTCCTTTTTTCTTCTCCCCTCTTTTTTTTTTTTTCTATAAGGACAGACTTTGTACCAAACTTCCATAATGAGAAATGAGAGAAGAGGGAGATGATATTTCTTCTCTCTTGTCTTTATTTGTCGATGGCATTTGAATGCATCAGGAGTTAATGAGCTGAAAATGAATTAGAATTTATACTGAACATTTTCTTCAGAAAAAGAAATGCTTTCAGAATGCTTAATGCAAATTAATTTCAAGGAAACCTCTTAGATGTCTTTATTGATGGATATTACTTTGTACTAATTCTGTTTGTTCTGCCTGTATAATTTCTTCAGGAGAGAGAATTTCACAGGCCACTGAAAGTTTAAAAGTAGAGACATCAAGAACATTAATACTTGCAATCGTTGATACAGTTTTAGGTGACCTTCCCTTACTTGAAGCACTAGTTGCTTTGCCAGTGACTTAATTATCTTTTTGACCTGGGTATTCCTTTCTCTGCAGCCTTTCTTTTGCCAGAATGAGAGCCTCTGACCATAAAGCTGTCCTGCAGCTCCAGAGTACTGTGAACATTGTCACCCAGCTTCCAGGTGCCTCCCAACAGTGTCCTTGCAGGTTGCAGCTGGAAGAGTTGGACACCACAGATCCTTTCAGAGTAGCCTTATGGCTGATGGATGTCCCTGAGGGCACAGAGGGAGTGAGGAGAGGCTTGCTGCTGTTTTGAGCAGACCTCCTGAGATGCATGCTCTGGGCCTGTTAAGGGTGATTTAAACATACAGTAGCTGAAATACAGCTTGCGGTGACTGCGTCTGAACATTGTTTTCCAAAGCAGAGAAACAGTAATATCTCCTTAACCCATCTGTTCTAGGGAGAAGTCATTGTTTGATGACTCTGTTCTGCAGGGAAATTCCACTGTCTCACCAAAACCTGCTCCAGAGCAGTGTAAACCAAAGTTGTGTTGGGCCAGCTCTGTTTCAAGGGGTGGATAGAGTACATTGGAACAGCAGTGACATGGTTTTGGAAAGCTCTGACAGTGATGAGTCAGTGTCCACAGTAGTTTAGGAACATGAGGCCCCTTGTAATCTTCCATTTAAGTATTTGAAAATCTTATATGCTTTTCATAAAACACAGTGCAATTCCTTTGGCATTGCTATGGGCCAAGTTGTCAAAAGAGCAGAAAGGCAGTGTGGATCAAAGTGATGTTTAAGACAGGGTAAATGGCCATCCCTCCCATGGCAGTGTAGTGCCTCCAGGCTATATAAGATGACCAGCAGTGGAGACAGGCTAAGGGAGACACGACAGAATTGAAGGGTAACGGAGGCAGGAAAGGACCTCTGGGAGATTGTCAGGTTCAGCCCCTTGCCCACAGCTGGATCTGCTAAGGCTGTGCTCAGGACCAGATCCAGCTGGGTTCTGAATATCTCCAAGGGTAGAGACTCCACAGCCTCTCCGAGCAACTCTTGCCACTGCTTGATCACCATCACAGTAAAGGTGTTTCTTTTCTCAAAACACAGAAATGGTGATCCCCTAGGGAAGAGTGGAGATAGTGCCAGAGACCTGTGAGGCGCTGTTATGAAAGCAGATGACTGCTTTCTATTTTGCTAAAGGATCTAAAGCACCTTTCAAACAAATTGGAGATCACTGTTGAGAAGTTAGAAGCTGCTTTGTGTTTGAACTCTGCCTCTAGCCATGAGAAAAGCACCATGCTTGTCTCCATTCACAGTGTGGTTGCAGAGTCAACACCCCATGTCCCTAACTGGGCCATGCTGCATCCTTCCTAACCACCTCCTCCACCCTCCCCTGTCTGTCACATCTGATCTGAATGTCTCATATTCACTTTCAGGGCCTCATTAAACCTGCTGTTATTTTCCCTTCCACTTACGCTCACTCCTGTGGAGTTCACACCAGCCTCTAGTGTGCCTGCAGTAATCTGTCTCCATTGCCTACTTGATGCACCTGTACAAAACGTATTTCGTGGTGTCTTGTTGGAGAGAAACCTTCCACAAAACTGCTTCATTTTCCTCATTCAAAAGCCTATTTCAGCTCTTTGTAGTGTTTTAAAGACTTCGGTGGCAGGCTGGGGTGCTTGTGTGCTCAAGCTACGCCCCTGATTTGTTATGTAGGTGAACTTGGATGAACAGCTCCCTTGTACAGGGAGCCCTGTGGTCCAAAGGGTGCAATCAGGGTTAAGTACTAAAGTGAAAACATATAAAAGGAGACAACAGAAGAATCTTACGCAGTCTTGTAAGCTGACCTTTGTTAGATGAAGAGGTCTGAACTCTTAAATAGCCCAGGCTTAGTTTGCATGGGGGGGTAACAGTTGTGGGGTGATTTGTGTTTTGCAAAGCTGCTCTGCATCAGTTTAGGCAGAGTTATCAAGAAAGATCACCCGGATGAAACCCACAGGAAATAAACTGGAACAAGTTTGGTTGCTGCGAATTTTGGCATAACTCCCTGTGTCTCTACTCCAGTGTACTCCATCCCTGGCTTTTGGGCAATACACTGCCCAAATCGTCCTTCTGCTTGTGGTGGCAAGAAGCTGCTGGTGGTTGGGTTGGAGGCAGGGAGAAGTGATGTAGTTGCTGGTGGGTTGGTGTGGTCCTGTTGGCTTTGGCCAGCCTAATCCGGGCACCACTGGTGTTACCCTGTCTTGTCTGTGGTTGTGTTTGTAATACAAAGCAGCCACCATTGGCAAGATTAGGTGGCTGTGAGTCCAGTGAGTTTCTAGAACATGCTTTTTCCCCTCTTTTGAGAGGTGTAATATACGTGACATCACTATATAGAAAAAAATGAGAGGTCTTGCTGCATTAATAGAGAAAATTATTTTTTCTTTCTTCTTTCTTCTCCATCTGTCTGTGGCCTAAAGCAGAAGCATCTTCTTGCCACGACTGAGATACTACAGAAGTAAATGACACTGAAGTTAAAGGAATCCATTTAAAAATAGGATGATCTTTATAACTGCATGCAGAAAGATCTCTCATCACAACTGTGCTTAGGAGTTTTACTAGCAGTAAATCAAACTTTGGGGTACATTAGCAGTTGTAGGGACACAGCGACAGTTAAATGCTGGCTTTGAATATCTGAGCCCTTTTTTAAGGGGTGCTCTCCATTATGGAATAACTGAATTGAGGATTAGTAGTGTTTCATCCCTGAGATTACTGTTACACTGATGGCTCTGAAATTGTAGTTTTAATATACTTAGTATTTTTAAAAAGCTGGAATTTCTAAGAACTGTATTTGTTCTTGTTAGTTTTTTATTCTTATTGCAATGCTCTGATGCCCTGTGATTTGACCTGCTCAAAACAAAGTTATATTGGATGGGCATTAATTCAGGCCTTCTTGTGTGTGTGTCTTTTTTTTAACATACATTTGCACTGTGGCTTAAAAAAGTCTTAAATGCGTTGAAGCAACAAAAATGGCACAACTGTCCAACACAAGTAAACGTATTTGGTCAAAGTAAGATGAACATGATGGAGAGCCAGTTAAATGCTGGAAAGTGATTGAATTTCTGAAGTCATCAGCTTGATGACTTGTTGGCTTTTTGGGGTTCAGAAAGTAAGTTTTGGTGTAATTGCCATTTGAACTAATTATATGTTGAGAATTGTGTATACTCTGCATGGCTGCTCTGGTAGCACACAGCTTTGATTTTTTTGGAAAACTCAAGATTGTAAGTTGGAAATTTATGCTATGTTAGATAACGAACAAACTTCAGTGTGTGGCTTTGTAATTATTATAACCAAAAATATAGATGTGTACTGTATCTGCTGATGTTATGAGGTGATGAGTTTGTTTTCTATTCCTTTTATCATATTCCTTTGGACTATTGTGTATGACTGAACTTTAAGTTTAAGCCCTGATTTTTATGCTTAAAAAAAATTTTGTTAACTTCATATATAGGGAGAAATGTGGAGGGGAAGAAAGTAAAGGGAGGACAGTGTTTTCTTATGTGCACCAGACTGCAATGCTCTCTGTTATCATAAAGTGTCATTATCCCATTCTTGTTTCACTTCTCCTTCCCCCATATCCATATTACATTTTTTAACTCTTTTATGCAAATCACTTCAAGCCAGTTGTTTAGTCATCTTAACGGAAAAGTTTGGTCTCGGATGGGTGCCGAATTTCAAAAACATTGTATTAGCTTTTTCGTCTCAGGCTAGAACTGTTCATGTGTGCCTGTCTCCTGCCAAACACCACTAGCTTTGCCTAGCCTTTATGAACAGTATTTATCTGTATGAAGGTGGCCATTGCTAAGGAAGACAAGCTAATGGTGAAAAGTTTGTTGAAGGCCCCAGGGATCAGGAATATATTGACTAAATATGTCTTTTAAATCAAGGATCTGTTTTCTTTCTCTTACTGCAGAATATCCTGGAATTCCCTGTCAGGTCAGTAGGTATTGACCGTAAAAACAACAAAAATATAGAGTAAACATGGTTGTCTGGCTGAGTAAGGTTCTCAAAACCAAAAAAAGCAGTGTGGAAGCAGTGTGTCCCAACGCCCAGGAATCACTTAAAGGAAGGTCAACTACTGTCCAATGAACTTCACTTTTGATTCCCCTTATAAAAGGGGAGGTGGAGCAATAATGTGCAGGTTTTAAGTTTCTCCGTCCCTGTTTATGAGAGTAGTCTCAGACATCTGTTTCTGCTGCGGTGCAGTCATGCTCTGGTGCCCCCCACCGAAGCGTGATGCGTCTCTGTGCTCCGTGCACATGGTGCCTGCTCTGCTGCTTCGGGGAGGGAGAGTGTTTTCGAGACCGTCTGAGCTGTGCCTTGGCAGGCTGAGAGACCTGACCAGCATGCCCGTATTCCAGCTGCAGGCAGAGGTGTTCCTGGCCCTGCATGATAGGATGATCCCCCTCCTGCCGTAGCTCAGACCCCTGCAGATGGTGGCCATGGATTTTGGGGCTGCCCTGAATCTCAGGTCTGTGTCCATTGGTAGTGGGATGGCTGACCACCTCCCCATGGTGTGTCATTTCTGGGTTATGCAGCCAGGACGTTGGCCTTGGTTGCATTTCTCCAGCCTTGTCTGTTCAGCTGAAGCTCAGACTTCAGAGGCTTGTGGTTAGCTAGTGTCTTGTGTGTGGCGAGGGTGGGACCCTGGGGAGGGCTTGCAGTACCCTGCAAAGTGAACATCCAGTTTTTGTTTGAATTTAACTCTTATTTTTGGAACCATGGGTGACTTATTCTTGGAACCCCATTTTTCAGAAAACCCATCTGCATGCAATGTTGCCAGGATTTCTGGTACAAATATTTTGTCATTTGCTCTTGAGACAATCTGTTGTTTCAGTCCTGGATGAAGTTTTGTAATATGTTGCTTGAGATATCATGGAAAAATATCTAAGTGGTGGTGTAATCTTCTAGGTGAAAACACAAGGTTAAGAATTCTTTTCCTTTTTTTAAAGAAAAAAATGATTATTCAGGTTTATCCATTAATAAAGTCTGTAAATTAAATAACAAACCAAAACACAACCCAAGAGATCATTGCATCTATTTTTTCTGTCCTCGAAGCAATTGAGTTAGAAGTGAGCCACCTTTGCTTTTCTGAGAAATATTTGGAGTTCTCACATTTGGTGCTCATTTTGCTCCATCCCTTCTCACCTATTTTACATGCTCAGAGCATTCATTGTGCTTGGAAGCCTGTGTGTTTTCATTTGATTTTTTTCCTGTAGCAACAGAGCTCATTCCCTTCACTAGTACCTCCCTTAGTGTGTGTACAAATTCCTGCCTTTGCTGAACTGTGAGGTAGCAGAAGAGTTGCTGAGAACTTTCAGAAGATGGAGATTTAAAAACAAGGTTTGATCTTTACTTTTGAATGGCAATTCTTATTGTTTATCAGATTTGTGTGATGCTGCACAAATCTCTTCATGTATACAGAGATAGATGGTTCTTTGGTGTGCTGTTTCAGTAACAAATGGCAGTATACTACAAATGCTCTTCCTAGGGTACCTGTTCAGAATCTTAAAATGGTTTGGGTTGGAAGGGACCATAAAGATCATCTAGTTCCAAAGCCCCTGACGTGGTCAGGGACACCTTCCACTACATCAGGTTGCTCAGAGCCCCATCAAACCTGGCCTTGAACACTGCCACGGATGGGCCATCCACAACTTCTCTGGGCAGCATGTTTCAGTGCCGCACCACCCTCACAGTAAAGAATTTCTTCCCAATATCTAATCTAAACCTACCTTTATTCAGTTTGAAGTTGTTCCCCTTTGTCTTGTCACTACATAGCCTTGTAAATCATTTTTCTCCATCTTTATTGTAGGCTCCCATGAATACTGAGTCTTACAATCAAGTGTTTGTTGTTAGTGTTGCCCCTTCTGGGGCACTGTGATCTCCCCTTGGGTGATCATGTAGGGGGCACAGGAGGATGCTGTAGGCTGGTTGCTCATGCTACCACCATGAGTAGCTACATCAAAGGGGTAACTGCTGTAATTCTGCTTACTGGAATGACTTTTTTAATTACTTTTCAGTCTTTGGTGAATCTCATGAACCCTGAAGACAGATAGATCCAAAAACTCAGGAAGCAGCTCCAAGATGCTGTGGAAGAAAACTCTAATTGAGTTAGGTCAGCTTTGTGCATCTGGGACAGCTGTTGCAGATGAGGTTTCTAACTGTAAAGAGAGAATGATCTCCTCCCACTCCAAAACTAGAGCATGAGTCGTGTGGTTGCCAGGTTTATTTTGGCAAAATAAGCATTATAGGTGGTGGCTGATGCTAAAGGTGTGCTAAGAAAAGCTCTTTTCTGTGATGAGCAGCTTTGAGTATGAGAAAGCTTTGCATACCCAAAAAATTAATGTAGAGACCTTATGAATACTGCTCCTTTCGGCACTTGCCACTCTTCCCATTCCTGTATCTGGACCTAGGAGCAGGCAAGGGGTGCTCCTTGCTCAGTCTTTGGCAAGGAATTCATTCTCCTAGTGCTTTGCTTCCTCTTGTTTTGCTCTCTGGATACCTTGCTCCTGGCAAACTTTCAAGCACTGGTAGCTCCTTTGTGCAGGAGAGGTGGGCAGGTCTGACAGCACGTAGCTGTGCTGGTGTACTTAACTTTCACTTGTCTTCTCCCTGCAAAATAAATAAATAATTGACATGTGAAGGGGAAAAGCGTGGGAGGAAAAATGTCAGGAAATTCAAAGGTGAAGCTATTTCCTCCCTCAGTAATATTTTTCTTCTACGTGTTGTTTCTTCTCTTCAAACAATGGGGTGAGTTAAGAATGGATTCAAACTATCAGCCTTGCCATTGTTTATTTAAATCCTTTCATGTGTGTGACGGGCCTCAGGAAAAGCCCACACTTCCACTGAGAGCTCTCTGGGCAGCCTCTCTGTAGTGCAGTGCCAGTACAACAGGGCTCCAGTGTCCTTTGGGTCCCCAAGTGCCAACGAGTTAAAATAAATGGTGAAACATAAAAGGTGTGTGATTTAAAGATGTTGGCTGTGAAATCTGATAGCTCTGGCAAGGCCTAATTTTTTTTTTTTAAAAGCAATTATGTAGCCCACACACTCAGAGCAAGGATTTCAGATGTTAATTACTTAAGCATAAGGTGTTTGTGAACTTTTCGTGTGTGTTCGTGTGTGTGTGTGTGTGTGTGTGCACAGTTCCATTTGGGGGAAGGGGTGTTTTGCTGAAACAGGTGAAAGTCAGTTCTGTAGTGTAAAACAGGAAGCAGATGGGTACTAATTAAAGCCCTGTTGATAAAAGCGTGACTGAGCTTTTGAAGCAGCTGCTTTCCTTATTTTATATATAGCCGGTGTGTGCTTCATATAAGAGCCAGGCTCCCCACACTTCATTGTTTTCATGAAGCCGGAGGAAATGCGTGTGCATGTGCGTGCGTGCTGCCATGGCTGAGGGATGGCGCTTGCTGTTTGCTTCCTTCTGTGCCCGAGAAAATGGTGTTTTCCGAACCTCTAACAAAGGTGCCAGGCACCTCTTCGTCTCCCTCCTCTTCTCCTTCCAGCTTTCCACCCTCAAGAAGGCACCAGGCTGGTGGGAGAGCCTGTTTCCAATGGTGCTGTAGATAAGGGAGGGCAGCTTACTGTGTGTCACAGGTTTTGTGTCCCAACTCATCGTGGAGAGCTGCAAACCAAAACATTAGTGAGGGTGTCAGCCTCCTCTGTGTGTGTGACTTGCCATTGTCATTATGGTCTTTAATCTTCACAGGTACTCTTTATATTGCTTTTACTGCTTTTTCTCTTACCTTGGGGCTTGCAGAATGGATAATAAACTAATCTTCAGGAAAAAAAAAAGGAAACAACAAGATTTAAGCGTAATGTAAACAATGCAAAGTTGCACCAAAGCAGAGCAAATCTTCCTATGGTAGAACTGTCATAGAATCATAGAAGGGTTGGAAAGGATCTTAATGGTCCTCTAGTTCCAACCACCCCTCCCATCAGCATGGATGCTACCCACTAGGTCAGGTTGCCCAGGGCACCATCCAGTCTGGCCTTGAACACTTCAGGGATGGGGCATCCACAATTTTCCTGAGCAACCTGTTCTAGAGCCTTACCACCCTCTGGGTAAAGAATTTCTTCCGAATATCTAATCTAAATCTCTCGTCTTAGTTTAAAATTGTTCCCCCTTGTTTTACCACTATCTGCTTGCGTAAAATGTCACTCTCCACGTTTTTTAAAAGCTCTCTTTAAGTACTGAAAGGCTGCAATGCGGCCTCCCTGGAGCCTTTTCTAACTAGCAGCATTAATTTTAGTATATTAATGCCATCAATAGAAAAATGTGTTTTGAACACAGAGAAATAAATGTTAAGTTTCTGTTGACTTGAGTCGGGTAAGTTTTGTCTGTATATTGAGTCATTGAAACCTGTTTACAGGCAGCATTTTGGTGTGGGGGAATTTGTTCTTTCACTGAGGGAAGTGCCAATGTTCAGTCTTGATGTTGGGGATGTCATCATGCCAGTAGAAATAAGCTAAACTTGGTATGGGCAGGAGGAGAAAGAGGAGGAAAATTTTGGTCAGTGATGGGCTTGAGTCCAGTAGTGGGCAGATTCAGGGGATGGCAGCTGAGGTGTGGAGCAGTGTCTTCTGTATAGGGAAACTGTCGTTGCTTATAGGCCAAGTTTCTTAGAGGGTGGTGCTTGGGAATCGGGACTGTGTTTGGCTGAAGCTCTCATGGGGTGCTCTCTGGTTGTCTGTTTGAAGCTGCAGCTTTCCTATTTTCAAGCTGCTGCTGAGGTTGCAAGTTCCTTGTTTCATCTGGAGCAGAAACAGCTTGACTGGCAGACTCCCTACCAGCGGCAGGTGCTTCTACCACCGCATAAGCCTATGACTGCCTGCCTCAGAGGAGCTGGACAACCCAGAGTATTCAGGGAAGCATTTCCTGGTTTGGCAGTCAATCCTCCTTCCCTCTAAGTGACTGGTATCTACAGTGCCTTGTCAAGCAGCTGTGATAACACTGCTGTACAATACAAGCCACAGTCTTTAAAGCTATGGTCTTTAAAGCTCTGTTAACAGTGTTAGTTGGGGTTATTCCCATCATGTCTTTTCACTCTCTTGGGAAGACAGCCACAAACTGGTAGAGCTTCTTGACCTGTGACCTGTTCTTGTTTGGTCCGTCAGTGTGAGGAGCTGACAGGTTTTTCATAGGAATAATTCCAAAAGCCTTTTGCCCCTCATAGCAGGAGTGAGAGGAGGCAGCCAAAGCATCCATCTCTTTCTCTGTACCTTGCTAACATTGCTGATGGATGAACTGTGCACTTCTTCACTACTGCATCTCTCCCTGACTGCTGTCAGATGAAGGGAAAACTGGCTGGTCCCATAGTGCATGGAAGAATGGCAATGCCACCTTCTCCTTTGGACAGTGTGTCTCTTGGAGGATTTTTTACTCTGAAGTCACCTGGGTTGTCTGCATTTCTGAGTATGGGCTCAGTGAGTTGTGCTGCACCACTACAGCCAGAACTATTTGCTGGTGTTTACCAGGTGCCAGAACCTGGGCTGGGAGAGCTTACCTTCAGGCACAAGACTGCAGGGTTATGAATCCTGCTCTTAAATGTTCTGGTTTTTACAACCCCTCAATGTTTGTCAAGAAGCTGTTGCTGTTTGAGTGTACTTTGACATCGTACTTGAGTTAATCTTCTCTGGCCTTATCCTTTAAGTCAGCCTTTTGACAAAGTCTGGGGGCCAGGTTTAATCTTTGATGGTTCTTGCTCTTTTCTGGAGTCAGCAACTTAAAATTGTCTGTTTTCTTCCTGTGGTGCATGTGTGTTTAAGCCAGGATTACAGGAAAGCCAGTGCAAACAGACAGAGGACATTTGACTGCCACTACCTCCCCTGGCTGCCTTCTGAAGGATTTTAGAAGTATTTTGGAGCCCTGAGGAGTATGTGGGCTACAAACTGCGAACACCTACAGTAGAAAGGATGTGAGTTTGTCAATAGACTTGATTAAAAAATTTGGAAATCCACATGGTCTGGGCTGTTTGAGAAGCGGGCAGCCTCTATGGCAGTGTAGAGAGGTCAAGCAAGCTGGTGCAAAAGTTGTGGTGTGCCTTTAGCTGTGACAGGACCCAAGTGCCTTGTCACTGCTGCTCTCTGGCAAGTTCTTTCTTAAGGTAAAGAGGCCTTTAAATCAGCTTTAAACAGCATTTCTGTGGTGTTTGTTAGCCAACCACACTGCACAGAAATCACTGCTGGGGGATTTGTACAATCACAGGCTTCTCTTCAATTCTCCTTAGAGGTGAATTCGGTGAATCAGTTCTCCTTAGATGGTGAATATGCATCTTAATATTTTGGTTGATTACACTCAGTCTTGACTGTTCTCACATTTAAAAACTTAACACCAAGGACAGAAATAGGTGAGAATTAGAAAAAAACCCCAATTTTTTCCGTTTAAAATATTGCTTAATTTTTAAAAAGAGATGTGGAAAACAGAGATTTGTATTTTTTCCTTGTCAAAATTACTCAGCTACTAGTCTTCTTGGAAAATCAGTCAAACGTGTTGAATATATACATGTGTGTGTGTGGGATGGCTGCTGTTGTTACGAAAACTTTGAGCAAGATAACTCTGCACTTCCTTATCAGATGCCCCAGAAATGCTTGGCATTGAAGGAAGTAGACAGCAGTGGATGAGTGAATGTGGGGTCCTTGAATAACTGACAGAGGAGGAAAAAGGAGGATTGAGCCCATGGCTGCTTTGCCAGTTTCCATTATTTGAGGAATGTGTTTTAAAGTGGTAGGTCCTAAACATCTCTGATGCCTTGAGAATTTCATTAAACAGACTGTCTAAGAGCTATTAAACTTCCTTAAAATTGCAATTGGTATGTAGATATCTTCAAGATACTAGGTCCAGATCCTTCACTCATTGCTCCAAAACTGAGTTTCAGAAGTACCTTTTTTACAAAGCCAGTCTTGGAAGAAACGTTTTTCTTTTCTTCATCTCACTCTCCTTCCTAGGTAAATGAGGAATTCCTAAGACTTTGCTGACGGAGGACAGATGGAAATCCTTCTCCATGATAATTGAATGCTTGAAATACAATGTTTAAGTTAAACTTATAGAAAAAAAAGCCTTGAGAAATTTTTGAAATGTAGTTCTGTAATTTCTACTTTGTCACAGAGACTGTTTTGTATGAATTGTGTGGTGTTTGGAATGATTACTCTCTTTTTTCTAATCCGGAGAGCATTTTCTTAGGGGTCACGATGGGTTTAGTAATCACATCCACTGCAGACTGTGATCCTGCTGAGCAGCAGTGATGGCACGTAGTTCAAAGTCTCTTTCCTAACTCTCTGCTGTGGTGTCAGGGTGAATGTAGGCAAACAGTGCCTTGCTGGGGCTCTGCCTCGTCCAACTGTGTCACCTGCAATGCCTGGGTGCATGTGAGCTGACTTCAGAAGAGCTTTGTTGGCTTACCTATGATTTCAAAACCAGCAAATATGTTTACTTTATATTCTGCCCCTCTTTTTTTTCTTTTTTTTTTGACGTCCTATTTCTTGCTCCTTTTTGTGTTTTGTTCTGAACGTGCTTGTGAGTCTGTGTTTTACAGGTTGCAAAACTGTGAAATTGTGAATTATCTTGCTGTTGTAAGCCAGCAGCGGACAGGAAGAAAGTGGAAAATACTGAATAGGCAGCATATTGCTGCGTAGGCATTTAATGTTGTTACAGTGTGATATAAGTTAAAATATTGCTTATTTCCTCTTTGCTGTTCAAAACAACCTGGAGCATGTTATGACCAGGATCTAAACAATAACTGAAAAAGTAAAAACAAATGTTTTAACAGAGAAAGGCATGGCCTGCCAAATACGCTGCGTAATTTATGATTACATGAATAATCAACAAACAAAATACTTGAAAACACCTGACTTTCCGGGGGAAGACTTTAATTTCTTTTTAAAACCAAATGAAAATGTGGGAAAATTCCCTGCAATGTCTTCAAAACTGAAAATAATCTAAAAAATTAAGCACAAGCAGTGAAGGCTTCAGTGTCTCCTGCAGTTGCCAGCAGTTTAACAGATCTGTGGACATAAACCCAAATATGTATCAATGACAAATTATTATAAAATTTCACAAACAAAATTGGCTAGATAAATAATATTGGAAAACACGCTTCAGTAAACATGCTTTCTTTTTTGTGTTTCATCCTTGTTTTTAAAGAGGGCTTTATGTGACCCACAGAATAAGTAACTTCCTGTGTCTTGATCACTATTGCAAATGACAGCTCCTACTGCTGACATTCCTGCTATTTTTAATCTGACACAAGTTAATGTCCTGTAAATTTTTTTTTAAATTTATTTTTTCGAAACGAGTGCCCCATTCTGACCAGCTCAGTTAAAGAGTTTGCACGTCTTTGGAGCTGCACAGGAGTCTGTGTTGCTTCTCTCTCTCACTGTCTGCAGGAGGAAGAACTAAACTGCAGTACTTGAAAGAAGCAAAAGCTGTCAGGAGACAAATACTGAGCAAGTCCCTGTAGAGTAACTTAGGACTTCCTTGTTGCACCCCTTTGAATTGATTTAGGGCATTTTAGGTCCTAATGTCAGCTGTGCTTTTGCCTTAATGTGCTTTAATGCATATGTGGGGAAAGCTGGAGGGAAGATCCTTCCTCATCTTTGGGCAAAAGCATGGGAGGGATGGGAGGCCCCTGGCAGGCTTCGTGATTGGGAATCTGCCTGTTGCAGTCCTTAAATATGAGTATCAAGGCTGGCAGGCTCGGGCTGCCCAGTTACACATGGACTTCTCCTTCAGGGGGATTGGGGAGACGGTGATGAAGTTTGCACCATGTGAAGACTGTGACCTCCAGGAGGGAGGGAGGGAGCTTAATCTGGAAGTTGATAAGAGCTTTTTGGGGTTGAAGGATTAGCATAGAGGAGGGGAGGCTTTTCAAAAACAGTGTTTTCTTTTCTGAACTGATAAGAGTGATACAATGTCTTTCCTGGGACACCTCCTGTTCCACCTGGTAAAAGTCACCTTGTGCCCAGAGCTTCCTTGTGTCAGGCTCTGTCCAGGGCAGTGGGAGAATGAATGAGGTCTGATCTCTGAGCAGCCGTGGTAAGGCCAGTTTCCTTGTGTATATCAAATGGAAAGAAATAGTAATGAGGGGTGATTAATTAGACCTAGTTGGCAGGAGAAATCTAGCACCCAAAATGTCTAACAGAGCTCATTTTGGCACAAGTGTCGCACTCTGGAAGCTGTGTTATTTTGTGTGCAGTGTGGTCCTGCACCTCTAGCAGCAGGTGTGTATGTAAAAGATCTCAAGCCACAGTGGTGCTGCTAATCTTTCTTTTCATTCTCCTCATTGTAATATTTTACTGTATAAAAAGAACTCCATGTTTGGGTATTGCAATGAGTGCTGCTGCATCAGAGCTCTTGGGCTTTACTCTGTTAATTCTTGTCATTAAAAACATGGCTTTTTCTTGTCCTTTTTACTTTTCTTGTTTGTGAAGGAGGAAAGCAAATAAATACAGAGCTGATGGTTTAAGTCACTGTTGCCAGATGACATTCTATGGGAATGTGGACTTGCCAGTATGTAGATGGTAAATAGTTCTTTGATTTACTAAGGGTCTGTTAAGTACAGAGCACAGCCTACAGTAGTGAAGGACTAGGAATGCTTCCAAAATGGGTGTGAGGGAAGAAACTGCCCTTTAGATTTCCCTCCTCTGGGTGCCCATCTTGCTCTGAGAAATGGTATTCTGCCTCCCATAGCCTACTGGAAATTGTGAGCGTGTCTGGGGGTAACTGGTCAGAGTTGGTGCTACATGTTTTGCAAGATTGGACGACTCTGGCTTTGTAATACCGAACAGATGTCATAAAAACCAGTGATGAGTGCCAACGTTTCTTGAACTGCAGCCTGAAGAACATCACAGAATGCAGAGCCTGAGAGGAAGATGCTGGCATGAACAGTGCAACCACCCATCAGGAGTCCTCTGAGTCCCAAGAAAATTCACTAAAATCTCTTTTAAATATAAACCTCACCTTTTGAAAGAGGGTGGCTGCAATTGGCCAGACAGTGGAGAGGGGCAGTGAACGATCAAATATAGCCAAAGGCTATATTGAAATTTGGATGAGGGTTTTTTGCTGGCTTTGGAGTAGTAAATTGGGTTACATAAAATCTGCTAGGCTGTGGGAGCAAATTTGAATTGGAAAGAGCTCTCCTGAAGAGAGTGTGCTGGTGGTCTGACCTGCTTCTGTGGTGGAGTAAAATAAGGACCAAGGCAAACTGTGTTTAGTAAGCTGGGGAGAAACATAATACCTAGTTTATGTGCTGCCTCTTTGGGATGTACAAAGAGGAATAATTGAAAATAAATAATTGCTTCTCGTGAATTTGGAGTATAGAAACAGAACACAAAGAAAAATGAACAAATATTGACTGTATAAAGCAATATCCTTCACATATTTGCAGATATACAGGAATTTAAAGAGAACTTAAATATGATCCCATTTAAGCTATTTTAATAAAAACATAAGAAATCAATTATTTTCTGCTACTACTTTGTTAACAGGAAAATTATATTTTATTTTCTTTTTATGTATGAGACAGATAAAGGGTAAATTGGCTAGAGGAAACAAATGGTAAAACAGTGACTGTATGTACTGGACTGTTATTCAGATGCAAAAGAAACTAAAGGAAAGAGAAATGTCCCTTTCTTCTTTCCTCAGTTTCTCTTATTTACTACATCAACATTAGATATTTACAACACTAGGTGAAATCCGTAGGGTGGTTGTGATTTTTAAGCTGACACCGTCCCCTTATGAATATGAAACCTTCAGCATCTTAACCACTGGATGCACTAAATAATTTCTAAAGATGCCCTCAACCAAACAAGAAATTCCACTTAACTCTGTTTTAGTTTTCTTTTTGTAGTTTTGGGGACTGTACTAAAATTTTGCTAGTATATCCTTATACTTGCTGTAATCAAAATAAGGATCAAATATGTAGTGAGATGTAGCTTAAGATATCCTGCAGCTTGTAAATAAAAGGCTTTGCCCTTCTTTTCACAAGACTTGCAGTTTCCTCAGGTCAGGGATTTCCTGTGGGGCACAGCTAACCCTGCTGCAAAGGAAGCTTGCTGCTTTCATTGACTCTTTGTTTCTGAAAAACTGGTATTTAGTGACATCCATGACCACAGAATGTGAGCCCTATAGTCCTTTCCTTGCTAAATGAAAAGACTGCCTCTGCTATGCTAATAGAAGTGTAATAAGGAGATGTATTTCCTTTTTTTTTTTTTATATTCTATGCAAAGGCTCAGTCAACACAACTTTTTATACTGTTGGGCCTTTACATCCCCTTTGGTATGTTGTTTCCCAAGGTAAGAAATAGAGGCAGCCCTCGAGCTTCTCCAGGCATGGCCAGCCCGTGGGCAGCACAGTGGATGGGGCAAGTGTCATGGTCTTAGCCTATGTCTCCAGTACATCCTGCTTTGCTTTACCTGCCTCAGTTTTAACTCATTTTCAACTGTTGTGGGCAGCACATTGCTTGTAAATCCACCAGGTGCTGATGATCATTCCAGCCCTTTAGGTTATCGGTGGTTTTGTGGAAGCAAGTAGTCTTAATTCATGAAAATGAAGATCTGTGGCTTCCTAGTAAAGTAACAAGCTGAAACCAAACATATAGGTCTAGGTTTGCTTGTGCCTTTACCTAGACAAGTGGCAAAGGTCTGCTTTGGTCATTATGCAGGGATTTTAGTCTGTAAAACTTACGTGGCTTCTCAGGCAGGGATCTTTACAGTTGTTTCACTTAACCAGTTAAAGCTTTTTCAGTAATCGTATCTGGGGTTTTTGATTTTGGTTTTTTTCTTGGAAGTTTTCTGTGTGCACTCAAAGGCCAATGCAAAAAATCAACCCTATTTTCAGACTACAATGTGTTTTCACCTCTGTAATTTGCACTTAAGACCTTGGCCTACTTCTGACTGTATTGCTTCTAATTGGTAAGAATATATTTCCAGTGTTCCTTTTAAGATGATCTGCTGGTCTAATTAGCATTGATATATTTAGCATGTATACACATTTGTACCTCTTCATTAGAGCTAACAAATGTCAATAAAAGGCAGCTTAGTTTTAGAAAGAAAAAAATGTTGGGGGGGAAAGCTTTCTATAAACAGTGCTGTAGTCTGTGATGAATTGGGTGTAACAGTGGAGAGTGGCAGAGGTGAAGCAGGCTGTCTGTTAAACAGGAAACGAGTGATTAACATTTTTTGTCCTACTGATCATAATTATTCCCACTGGCTGAAAAAAAAATAAACACCCCTTAGTCTCTCTTTACTATAGCTGCAGAATAAAATTTTGAGCTGTTAGTCATTCTGGCATTGTATGGATGAACTGCTACTTTATTACTCCAATTTTTTTTTTTTTTCCAGTTTAATAGACTTTGCCTATAATTGTGATTCATGTTTTCCTTGCACTAACCTGCTCTTGCTCTGCATTTGAGGACAGCTTTTCCTCAGACCGTTATGGCTGTGTGGTGCCTGCGTCCCTGCAGAGTTGCATGCCTGGTCACTGCATTAGAGCCCACAGTGAATAACTGTAGAAGGGCTACCTGCCCGCCACGGATCACAGCAGCTTTCCTCAGGGCTTGCTGCACTAGAGATGATTCCAATGCTTTTAATCCCTTTGATGAGCACACCTTAGCAGTGGTACATGGTGCTCACCTCAGCTGCACTGTCATTCATTCGGTCTGGCATTGGCATAATGCAGGTGTTCCCTCACCTTTCGTGAACAAAAGACGTGGGCTTTTGTATGTGCAATGGCCAATATTTTGTGGGACTGGTTTGAAAGACTGATTATTTCCCTGACCTCTGATGTTTTATTAATTGCAACCTTTACCAGCTTTTCTGTGATAGCACCCGGGTCTGCAGTCAGGTCACTCAGGTTATTCACGAGTCCTCCTGCTTTGCTGGTTTTGTGTTACTGATGTGATTGCACAGGCTTCTTGTGAAGGCCAGAGGTCTGAGAGTGCTTAAGGAGAGGAGAGTAGAAGCCCTAGTTTTAAGGGCATCCTGACTTTGAAACATTCCTCTCCAGTGAGGCCTCCCTGTTGACCTCCTGTGTGTCACTGGTGAACTTGGGAAATGCTTCTTCATCATGAGCTGTATATGTGCAAACGCATATATATGTTTCCTATTTGTGGAAAACAGAAATGTTTATTTACAAATATGGAACCCTTATATTTGTCAAACACTTGTTTTCCATCTGTTGGAATAGAAAGCTTGCAGCATCAGTTTTGTAAAGCAGTATTAGAATTTGTCTGGATCACTCAAAATAGTTATCCCAGCTATCTCTGAATTTTTTGAAGTGATATTTGTTTCTTCCCTTATTTTCTACACTTCACAACTTTTAATGTTGTGATAAATGAAGTTGATAAATGAAGCTATCATTTATCCTGATGGCTATTTGCTTTTTTTTTTTTTAATAACACTGTGGTAAAATGGATAGATTTTAGACAAACCTGTTGGCTGTCTTGGTTTCCCAGATGATTTTACCAGAGGGATGAAGGTCCATGCAACAAACTTCATTTAAAAATATCATGTTTTTCATGTGCATTTTTGTCACTTGTTTTTCCTAGCCAGTGTCACGTAGTTTCCTTGGCTTTGAAATCCTGGCAAATGTCTATATATTTGGTGTACAGTGTTGATGGTACATCATGCCTGTATGGTGCTCATAGAAATAAATGTAGTTATAAAACACAGTATTGACACTGATATAGGTGCTAGTTAACCTGGCTGTGGCCCTCTGTAGCCCTGTGGTCTAGCTCTTGGAGGTACAGAAAACCTAAGAATGGTTAAAAGTTTGGGTTGGGGTCATCATATGTGGAACAGTATCCAGGTGTGTGCTTGCCCTGTGTGCACACTTGACATACTGTGAACCTTGTTCATGGTTTTTACACTCATTCTTTCTAAATGCCCATGTAGGGAAAGTAGGCAGTGTTATCATCTCATTAGCAATGTCCAAACTGCCATTACAGAAAAGTGCTTCCAAGGAGTCTGCCTAGAATGAGGAAGAGAATATAGGGTATAGCAACTGGGAATTATTCAAATACATGTCAGCAGAGTTGCCCGCTCTGACATGTAAGCATGCATACCAAGTCTTAAATCTCAGTGTCTGAAGCTGGGTATGCATTTTCTGTTCCTACATGTTACCATGATCCAGAGAAGAAAACTCCAGTGGTTGAGAAATCCCCTCCAGTGCCTGGTGGCAGCAGGATGCAACCTGGAGGATGGCCAAGCACCTTCAGTGTTCAAAATTTTTTAGTCTTTGACAGCTATGAGAAGGAAGCACAGGGTAGTATAAATCTGTGAACCTGAATGCAGAATGTACAGGACTTAGGTTAATGCCACTGACATAAGGCCACAGGAAGCCCCTCTGTGTTCAGGAGACATGTATAACAACCATATAGCAATAACACGCAGTCCATCCTGTTCTTGTACATTCATGCATGGAAAAAGGGATGCATTGCTGAAATCTTACCATATGGAACAGTTTAGGAAAGTGTCTCCTCCATGTTTGGAGGTGGTGTTTCATGGGTGGTGGTCTGGGAAAGGCTCTCACTATGCCATCCCGTGTAATGGAAAGCACAGAGAAACAGAGAAAAGTCCCTCTAGGAAGAGAGAAGTACTTCTTCACTTTTTCCAGCTAATACTTCTTAACTGTTTAACAGTGCAGGAGAAAAAATGAAGTCAAACAAAAGCACCTCCCCAGGAACAAAGGACCCAAAAAAGCATGACCTGTTTGGGAGGAAATCCTGCCCTTCCACCTTCATGCAGCTGCAGGTGGCAAATTTCCAGCATCTTCTAAATATGACTCTGACCTGAGGCTAAGTGACATGATTTCTGTCCATACTCTTATTGGACAACAGAGAAGGTTTCTGAGCTGTAATAAAAAAATACCACAACTGGGTGGCAAAATTAGCTGTTTCATTAGCCTTTGAGGCCTCTGACACTGCAGCCAGATGTGTGGTTGTGTTGGTGAACACTGTAGTGTCAGGAACCTTTCTGAGAGGGAAATGTGTGCTGTCTGTAGACCAAGTGCTTATGACTGTCCAGCACTAGCTCTGAGGCAAATCCAAACTCCAGGTGCAGCATTGGCATCTGAACTTCTTGTATTTCATAGTCATTAGGTAAGACAAACAGGATTGCCTTACACCAGACTGTTGTACCAAAGGAAATTCTGGTAGGTCTGGAGTTAACAATGTTTTCTTTCCTCCTCGGCCTCTTGATCCAGCCCATGCAAACTTGGCAGCACGGTTGGAAACCACAGCAGAACGGGTGCAGGCGGTGTAGCTATTGCAGGCAAACCTGCCTGTTTTGCCAGGCATGATCTAACTTAGCCTTGGATAGATGCCACATGGTGCCACTTGCCATGGATAGCCCCTGCTGCTGCTGTCCGGCTGTTAATGCTGAACAAGCTGTGAGCAAATGTGCTGGAGAACTTCCTGGCCTCTGCACATTTTCCTAGGAGTGTTAATGACTTCTTTTTAGAGTGGTGCTTGCCGCTGAGGCTCCAAGAGAAGGATGATGTGAACATCTGGACCTGCTGTATAGTCCCTATACAAAAACAGGTTGAATGTCTTCTCTAAGAGCATATGGAAATCCTGGGGTCTTCACTTCGCTGCTGCAAAACTTTTGCTTTGGTGTTGTCGCCACAAGGAGATTGTGCTGGTTCAGAATCCTGCTGTGAGCTGTCAGTAACAGGATATGCTACCACAGCTGGCTCATGTGCCAACCACCACTGATCACAGCAGACATCCCCCAACAGTGATGATGTTAGCTGTATGACCTTTTCTCCTACCAGTCCTCAACCCTGACTTTTTTTTCCTGAGCATGTTCCTATTGCAGTGTCCTCCCAACTATCAGATAAAATTGACAAATAAGAAGCTTCCCCTCTTCTGCAAAAGCAATCTTGAGTATTGTATTCCCTGAAAGTTTCTTTCCAACTTCCAAATCTGTTTCAGGTACTGTTTGATGAGATCTGAGAACTTCAGTCAATGTATTGTGCCTCAATCTATATTTGCAGTCATTTCAGCTGATGGTAGGACAAGCTGGCAACTTGTGTAGACCATCCCCTTGGATGAGGTGTAGAAAGCAGTGGACTCCTGGGATGTTGTCTGAATGAAAACTTAGTGGGCAGCATTGTTGCTCCTGTGGCCTCCCAGTTTGTTATGACTGCATCTGCTTCCAGAGGCCAATTCCTTCCTATCTTTGTTACTAGTTACTTGTGAATCTCCCTGAGATGCCATGACATGCTTTATTGCAATCCTGTCAGCAAATGCGCCTTGATAGCAAATACACTTGTTTTTGTAAAGTGTATTGACTGTCACATCCATTCCTCGCTCTCCCTTTTGGTGGCTATCATGGCACTGTGGCTGCATAAGTGCTGCCTGTGCCCATGGATTAAAGTATGAGGGCAGGGGAGACCATGAGCACTTGTAGGTGCTTTTACAAATTTGGGGTCTTGCAGTTCCCCAGACAATCACAGATCCACAGTTAGGTCCTGCTTGGAGGGGTTTGCAGTTGGGTTAGAGAGCTCTGCTTCTCTCTGCTTTTTATGCTCCAAGGGCTGGGGTAGAAGAAGGACGGCCAGTGTCACTGTATGGTCTCACTTCAGTAAGTACAATGCTGTCAAGTTTAACAGAGCAACTGAGACTTCAGGTGTTTAGTAAAACACCAACCCAATTTACTAAAAAAATAATTAAATACCTCAACTTCAGTTGTGACAGGGATATAATTTTTTTCAGCAATTAGTCAAGTTGAACTTAACTTGTATGTTTTGCTATTTATATCTTGGGTTTAAATGCAGTATTGGATACCAGTAGAGCTGTTGGAAATCTCAGAAATACAGCTGAATGATACAAATATGTAGATTCAAAGGAATAATTTTCTTGGCTTCATGAATTTTATTAGCTGGGATGTGCTCTTCACATTGCATGTAGCTGATACTGGTTTTACGTATTTTGAGTCTTAAATCAGAAAGTAGCAATAAGCATATCCACAGTTCCTGGTCTGAATGCTGAAGTAAGTTTACTTATCTCAGAGGCAAAAACTCAATCCCAGGAAGCACTCCACAGGTGGCAGCAGCCCTGCTGCCATCCTGACCCAGATTTTGATAAAATTCCAGCGCAGTTACGCACAGTGCCATCTGGCATGAACTGCAGCTGCGCGAAGACCCGCCTCAAAATGCAGACGCTTGCTTTTGGAGTAATTCAGGCCAGGTTTTGGGAGGCTTTGCTTCGAAGTCCAGGTGAAACCCATGGCTGAAGGCATCTCCGCAGCGTGCCGGGGCTGGTGGTGCTGCTGCGCGCCCCAGCCACTGACAGCTGCGCCATTCCTCTGGCTGCCAAGATCCACTGCTGAAACTATACTTTTTTATCAGGTCATGTTTGCATCTGGCAAGGATTTGTAGACACAACATCATTAACAGCAGTGCATATTTTCACAAGATTTACCTCTTCAACACTTTTTCCAAGTTAGTAAATCATAGCTTCTTTAATGTCCTGCTGGCTGCGTGAAAAACAGGAATTTATGTAACAAGCTCTGGGCCGCAAACCTTTCCTGTTAGGAAAATTTTTTTTCATTGCTGGCAGAGTTAGGAGACAGCTCTGTTACTCAAAGAGCGACCTCAAATGTCCTCGGTACAATAATACCAGATTATAACATTTTTGATGACTAAGGAATAGCAGCGATTTCTTAAATATTTAACGCTTGTGTAGCAGAGAAGAGGGAGCTGAGCCTCATCACGGTGTTTTCCCTGACCAATGTTTTGTGTGTCTGATATGCCTATTTTGATAGTAAACAGTGATCCTGAGCCAACCGGGTACGTTTACAAAATACAGTAAAAAAATGAACTGGCGCAGGAGGTTTTTTAATCAACAGCCGTGCAGAGCAACTTTCTTGCGACATTTCTAGAGCTGGACTTGTGTCAGCCACAGATTCGGCTGTGGCCCTTGAGTGAAAACAATGGGCTGCGCCAGGCCGGCCTCATGCGGCTTCTCGGCCAGCCCCTGGGGCTGCGGGCAAGTCCAAAGATGGATTTCCAGGCTTACCCTCCCTGTGTGTTAGCTGCACCTGGTGCAAATAAAATTCCAAGGCCTTCCCTAGCACCCTGTTGCTAGATCAAAGATGGTATTTTGCTTGTAGGAAATCAAAAGTGAAGAGATACAGTCCTACTTTACAGTTTCTAGGAGAATGGCTTCCTTTTGAAATTGAGTGAGGAAATACTCAAATCACAGAGTCAACACAGAATCATAGAATGCTTTGGGCTGAAAGAGACCTTAAAGATCATCTAGTTACAACCCCTCCTGCCATGGGCAGGGATGCCTTCCACTAGACCAGGTAGCTCCAAGCCCCATCCAGCTTGGCCTTGAATACTGCCAGGGATGGGGAATTGTTGATGGTGTTTGTTTAACTGGGATAACTAGTAAAGATGGTTCTTTGGAGGAGAGGTTGGAAAGGCTTCTGAGTTTAGGCCCATGGTTTGACTCATTGCTGTGCTGGTTGAACAGCCAGTGCCTTGAGGCCATGCTCTGCCATCTTCTGGTGTTAGGGAGTGTCTCATGCCCCTGTTTGGGGTGAAGCTGCACTTCTGGGGGCATAGTCTCAAGTCAGTAGGGCCTGTAAGGTGTTGCAGGACTATAACACCTCCTTGCTGCCCTCATCTGCTGAAGGTCTCCTCTTTGATCCCAGAGTAACCACTTCTGTTGAGCTCCGCAGATGGCCAGTCCTGCTTTGTCTGTTTGGCTTTCCATGGTCCAAAATATATTATGGCTCTTGCAGGGAATTTGAACCCGTTGTCTCTGGTTTAAGCCATGAGATGACTGCTTGTGCCTGGCATGCCTACTTACGATCTTTGCTCCTTTTCTTGTGTCAGTCAGATGTATAGGGAATGGGGAAAGACGTGCATGTTAGAAAGCAGATGCAGAGAAGTGAAGGTGAAAGTGGACATTTCTGAAGATGCTGCTGTCACAGGCAGCACTGTGGGCTGGGAAATTCAGCAAGAGAAGCCAGAGGCCAGAGTAGTGACTGTGTCCCTCATCCTCTGTTTTACCTCACAAAGCATGCTCCATGAGCTATACCGTCCTCATGGTTTGGTGCTGTAGTGGGTGTTGGGTGTCAGGTTAAAAACTTGAGAGAAGATAGATGGGAGTTAAAAGATAGGAAGACAGGAAATAAAGAACAATGCTTTTGTAGGTCAGGCAGCCATTTAGTGTTTTGAAATAATTGGTCTGCTGGCATTTTGGTGAAGATCAGCCTTACTCCAGTGCTTTCTAGGAACAATCTTTTCATTTTGGCTCCCCCAGAAGTTTCTCTAGACAAGTTGCTAAAAATTACTGTGAATGGAAGGCGGTAGTGAATTACTGATTTCTCTGCCACTGAGGTTTAATTTCTGGTTTACACATTTATTTCATGTGTTGTTTTGTGGTTGCCTCCTCCTTGTTCTGCATGAATTGCAATCCCAGCATAGACCATGGTACTGTCTCACCCTTCTATTAACATCTATGGCTGCCTGTTGCAGCACTCTTTGAACTTGTGGCCTTTTGTTAGCAATTGTGTCAAGATACAGGAAGACTTTTCTGTTGATAAAATGGTTTTTACATGTGCTCAGCAGAAAATTATATGAGGAAAAATAGGTTTATCTACAGCTTGGTAATGCTTGTAATTAGTCTCTTGTTAACAGGTCAGCCTGTGGTCTTCCATTTAAAATTTTTTTTTTAATTCTTTGTCTGTATTTAAGAACAAAACATGAAACATTACTCATGGCTGAGGAAGTAAAAAAAAGGTCCAGTACCTCTGGTCAGTCTTGGTAAAGGAATCTGGTGCCCTCAGGTACCTGAAGAGTCAATTTTGCCTATTAAAATGCTGATTTTGAAAAAGAAAGAAAGATGATTTTAAGACCGAGGGTTTCATTACAATTTTGTCTATGCTGCTTACATTCCTTTGTCTTCTATGATTTCTTAGGCAATTTATGTGTTTATTTATAAAAATTAGAACTTAATCCTCAACTGGTTTTCTGTATGTATTTTCTCATATATCACAAGTGATATAAACCTCACAAATGCTCAGGGGCAATAGTGACAATTTGTGTGTTGCATGTCTGTAGGGTTTTGGGATGTGCAGGAAGAGAATCCATTGAGGACCACAGAACAGGATCTAGCATTCCTGAACTTTGCGTAAAAAAATAATTTAAAAAAAATCCATAAATACAGTTAGGTTCACTCATTAAAGTGAAACTGATAATGAGATCTTCAGTCATCTTCTTGATCTTCTGGCTTATTTTGTCTCCTTTATGTGGAATTTTTATTTCAGAACAGTCCCTGCAGTTTTATTTAACGTTTTATAGTGTCAGATGTGATCGAGACAGATGACAGACAAATTGACGTGGCGACTCTTTGCAAGCTTGTTTTAGCCAGTTCAGAGCAGTGAGCTGATAAAAGATGTTTCCAGGCTGGCATGTTTTCTTATTTAATGATTACCCCTGTGTTTTCTAACAAAATGAGAGTATGCTTACAAAAGCAGGTATTAGTATGCCATAAAAGATGCATGTCTTCTCCATTTCTCACATGCTATTCTGTTTTTCAGAACTCAATCCGTCACAACCTGTCTCTGCACAGCAAGTTTATCAGAGTGCAGAATGAGGGAACGGGGAAGAGTTCCTGGTGGATGCTCAATCCTGAAGGGGGGAAGAGTGGCAAATCTCCTAGGAGGCGAGCAGCATCCATGGATAACAACAGCAAGTTTGCCAAAAGCAGAGGCAGAGCTGCCAAGAAAAAAGCAGCCCTTCAGTCTGGTCAAGAGGGAAGTAGTGACAGCCCTGGATCACAGTTCTCAAAGTGGCCTGCAAGTCCCAGCTCTCACAGTAATGATGACTTCGATAACTGGAGTACATTTCGACCTAGAACGAGCTCTAATGCCAGCACAATTAGTGGAAGACTTTCTCCTATTTTGCCAGAGCAAGATGATCTTGGAGATGGGGATGTGCACTCCATGGTATACCCATCATCAGCCACCAAAATGACTTCTACTCTACCCAGCCTTTCAGAGATGAGTAATTCTGAGAACATGGAAAATCTTTTGGATAATCTCAATCTCTTGTCACCTAATACATCAATGACTGTGTCAACCCAGTCTTCATCTGCCACCCTGATGCAGCAAACACCAGGTTACTCATTTGCATCCTCGACCACAAGTATAGGTTCACCAAATCCTGACTACAGGAAATTCACTTACGCTCAAGCTAGCATGAACTCTTTGTCCCAGATTCCTATGCAGACTCTCCAAGACAGTAAATCAAGCTATGGATCGATGAGCCAATATAACTGTCCTGCGGGACTTCTGAAGGAGTTACTGACTTCCGATTCTCCTCCACACAATGATATCTTGGCATCAGTGGACACCGGTGTTTCCCAGGCTGGCGGCAGGGCGCTGGGCCAAAGTGTGCTGATGGTCGCCAACTCAGTGATGCCAAATTACGGCAGCCAGCCACCCCACAACAAAATGATGAACCCTAATGCCCGCCCTCACCAGGGACATAACCAGCCAGCACCTGCAGTCAATGGCCGTGCCTTGTCACACACAGTGAACACCATGTCACACACATCAGGCCTAAATCGCCTGTCAACAGTGAAGACTTCGCTACAAGTGCCTATGAGTCACCCAATGCAGATGAATGCCATGAATCCGTACGCCCCTGTTAACAGTTGCAATGGCTACGGGAGGGTGGGAATTGTTTCCCTCCACCAGGAGAAGCTTCCCAGTGACTTAGATGACATGTTAATTGAACGGTTGGACTGTGACATGGAGTCGATTATCCGTAATGACCTTATGGATGGAGAAACGTTAGATTTTAACTTTGACAGTGTATTGCCTAACCAAAGTTTTCAGCACAGCGTAAAGACAACCACACACAGTTGGGTGTCAGGCTAGGATGTAGTAGGAGGTAAGCTGTGCTTTTTATAATAAGTCTGCAAAACAGCTAAAGGGAAAAGAAAGAAATGTCAAGATGCTTAAAATCTGGGAGTTCTTCTGTGTTGGCATGTGAACTCCCTCAGTAACAGTCAGTCACTTTCCAGTCCTTTGTTAGTTTGAGAATCAGGTTTGCACTGGTGCATTAGGACTGTCAAGTACCGACTTCTCTTACTTCATGTGGAGCACTAATGTTTTGTCATTGATGTTTTAAACAAAAAACTTGCTGGTTACTAGCCAGTAATGAATACATTTTTTTCCCCATTTAAGGTATCTTAAAGCTAGCTTGAGCATATTTTAATAGATTTATTCATCTGTTGAGAATGTTAATTTGTTCTTTTTGTTGTTTTTTCTTTCTTCCTAGGCTATGGTTAAATTCTCCAGACTTGTCTGACAGCAGGAGCTGAGAAAAGCAGTACAAAGATGTCCTTCACCTTTCTTTTTAATTTTCTTGACAAAGCTGTGCACATGCACTAACTGTTTTTGGCGGTTTTTTTTTTTTTTTTTTTTCTTCCTTTCGTCAGAGTTGGCAGCAGAGAGAGTATTTTCCTGTACAGGATGTTTGCCCAAGGTTTGCAGGTTATGTGCTGCTGTAGATAAGAACTGTGCCATTGGAAATTTCATTACTCTGAAGTGCCAAATTCACTACACCATATAATCACAGCAAAGACTCTTACTTACATCATGTTGTGCTTTCAGTTTTGTACAGTATGATCTCTAGAAGAAGAATTGTTTTTTAAGACTATCTGTTTTGGTCCAAGAAAAGTTTATAAACTTTTGTAAGAATACTGTGATGATCTCATGCCCTAAGCAAGTTTAACCTTCGTTGATGTTACCTGTGTTTTGATGAATTGAGATAACTGTGGACTTGCCTTGCAGCAGTATGAACTGCATTATTTTACTCAAAATTGCCACACATTTCATATGGGAATAGAATAGCCTGTTAAATATGATCCTACTAAACTCACTGACTATTCAAAGCAAACAGTAGGTTAAATGCCATTTGATAAGTTACCTGTATTCGTGTAAATTTATGCAAGAATATATCTGGATTTCATTGTCAGATTAATCACTTTATTGTTGGGCTTAAGATAATTTTTGGAATACTTTCCAAGCTATTTTTCTTATAATTAAAATCTACTTTTGTTACATAGACAACTTTAAAAAAAAACAAATCTGAGATCTGGCAGCATTCATAACCTCTTCATTTTGTACAGTATTTTAACTGGATTAAGTACATGTTTTTATAAATTTCCCTAGCACCTGGGAGTGCTAATAAAGGAAAAGCTTAATAAGGATCTTGAATACAAAACATTTCTGTCCCTTTTTTTTGTTGTGTGATGTATAAATATAGACAACTTTATGTTTAGAAATATTTAATCAGTTTTATATATGCATTTTTAGAAATGTCATCTGCTTCTATTATCATTTTAACTCTGACTACCACAAAGTGTTAAGTATTCATTGTTAAGATGCTTGTACAATGCTTCACATTTATATTTATTTCATGGAGGTCTCATAATGTTTGTGCACTCAAGAGCAGGACCTTTTGCGGAAAATTTGTAATTGTAGAAAAATTAATGACAAAATTGTCATTTGTCTTAATTAGCACTAGTTTTAGGGTTCGTCAGTGTTTCTGTTGTAAATCCGTAGATTTGAAGAGGCAAAAATGCTACTTTTGAGTGGGAGACTAAAACTTTGACCTTATTGCAGGACAAAACATGACTTTTTTTCCAAAAAGAAAGATAAAGTAAGTGGCAAAGTTATACAAATGCATGAGGTTTAGGGTAGGGGAGAGCATTAATAACAGAGATCTTGTTTCTGTGGAAAAACCTGCTCTTGTTGGAGTAGCCATACTGACAGCTACCTGAGCATTTTCAGGAGTGGCTCTTGGAATAAATGATTTTTGATTTTTTGTAATTGCATGATGCAGTTTTCATGGATGTGTGAATAACAGGCCTCACCTGTCTTTTCACTGGTTGCTACACAACATTTGTGTTACAGAAATTCTTAGAGCTTTTTTATGCACTGACAGAATCAACAGCTTTTTTTGCTTGGACTGGCTGTTATGAAGAAGGGGAGAAACAAATGTTTTTACACTGATTTTTGTTTTGTCTAAACAGCTCACAACTGCAAAATGTCCTAATTGAGACTCATCTTCCCTATAGTGGTGGCGTATGGTGGAGTATGGTTTACTTGGGATGTGCCAAGTAAATGAAGTTTAGTAACAAGCCATATATTTAATGATCCTGTTATGACTTTCCTAAGGCTCTGCAATGTATTTATTGATGTGCTAGCATTTAGCTCCCTGTTGGGCTTAAATCACTACTAATTACAGCTGGTCCTACTTTTTTAGATATGCTATTACGGTTGTCAGGCAGTTCCAGAGGCTGATGTGATACAGGATCTTCCCCAGCGTGAAATTGGTCTTTGAACTTGTTCTGAGCAAAATCAAATGTTCTTAGTGCCAAAGCCTCAACGAAACCACCTGCTTTTACAGGCAAATATCTCCAGTAGCATCGTCACCATCAAATACATAGTCTCTGAAACATGATAGTAAATCCTGGCAGTGGAGCAAGTGGAGGGCTCATATAGGGGTTTCTGAAGATCATTCTATCTGCTGCATGTGCAAAAATGTTTGCTCCCAAATAGGCACTGATACACATAGGCCAAAGTAGTCATAAAATCCACCTCTGCATGCAAAGAAAGCAGTAATCAATGCTATACTCTATGGGGATGCAGCTGAACATGCTACATTTAACAATATACCTCCTGTTTATTATTTACTGCTACTGTATAACTTCCTGTCAACAGATATTTTATTCATTTCCTTTTATAACTATGAATAACATAAATGTAGCCTTTCCTTAATTACTGCAGTCTGTAAAAAGCCCTTTTAATTATTGCGAGAAAACGGTTGTAGGTAATCAGAGATTTGGACTGCATGGTCAATTTGGCATTTTTTGGGGTTTGGGGTTTTTTTTAATTTTGAGGTTTTTTGGTTTTTGGTGGGTTTTTTTTCATTTGTTTGGGGTGTTTTTTTTTGTTTTTGGGGTTTTTTTGTGGTGCCATTCTAATGTTTTTCAATTTTAATTCTGGAATACTGTGAAGTTGGTGAAAGAAGCATGTTGTCTGCCTTGAAAACAAACATTATGTGACCTCTAGTTATAAATCCTTTTTCAGTAAAAGTACCAAGTTTCTGGAGTAACTTAGTTTGTCAGAATTGTTGTAAATGATTGGTTTGTGAATTGTGCAGATGATCTTACCTATGCAGCCTTGTTTTTGACTTTTCTCTGGTTTGTACTGTTATTAAAAGTTTATTGTATTATAGAGCTGTTCAGATATTTTAAATATAAAGATGTATTGTTTCCATAATATAGCTATATGATATATGTTTAGGTAGTAGATGCATTAATTGGAAAGCTCTGCTTTGATAAACTGACAGTTTGCCTACACTTATAAGCAAAAATCATATTGCTTATTATTGGCTTAAGTCAACAGAGCATCCCTGAGAAGTTAAAATTGGACCAATTATAAAACAGTATAAAATTTGCACTTGTTAAACCACTGGATGTATGTTAGTACTTTTTTATTTTTTTACTGATTTGAAATTCCTATTTTCATTATGAAATTGCTAGGATTCTTAATTTATGACTGATTTTAAATAAGGTATTCTCATTATTATTATTATTATATTATTATTATTTTGGTAATCGTAATGTAAGATGCAGCATGGTTTATGCAAGCAAAAAGCAAATTATTCGACATGAAAACTGGCCTCTTTTTTGAAGGTGTTCCACAAACCAGCAATATCTGAGAGATTGGCATGTACATACTGCTAGTTCTATTTGCGAGTGGTGTGACAGCTCTTCAACGCTTCACTGCTCTGACTTAGTCACATTGCAAAATTAAAATTCATACGTGGATATTTTCAGAAAAAGTGCCTGATGTACTTCTACAGACACATGAGAACAATCCCTGACAGTTTGTTGTATAAAGCCATAAATGTATATAAATTATGTTTAAAAGGTTTTGTGTCCTTTCTTGTATACAGAGAATGAGATTTGTACCAGGATTCTACTTGTGATTAGTAATCCTTCTACTGAGATGTTGTCGTATCTTTCCTCACCGTGTAATCTTTTTAATGGTGATGATCCCATTTGGACAATCCTGATGGCATTAGCAATTTTATACAGAAAAATACCTCATGGTACCAAGTCTTGCCTGGCGAGATGTTAACATATTAATGAGCAAACACTAACTGCAGAATAATTAACAAATTTTCCATTACTTGGTATAAAGGAATTTTTCTCTCTTGGCATTGCTTCTGGATTTGGAACTGTAGCAGGTACAGGAACCTAATAGGGCTGTGTTACCAGTGTTTAATCACAACCTAGTGTGCTAAAAGTAACTTGTTTACAAGTCTTTGAGACTAAACGCAAGAAGAATCCGTGCCTGACTCCCAGGGCTCACGAGACATCTTTGTGTAGAGATGTGTTGTTACTGGAAGCTGCACGAAGCAGCATCAGACCACGTTGCCAGTGCTTCAACAAGCGTAGTTCAGAGAAAATGACAAAAAGTCATGAAATCGTTTCAGAATGGGTATTTGTAAGTATAAGCTCTTAATAAAATTGCTATGACATGAGATGGTAATTAGTGTATCAGAATGTTATGTAATACATTATTAAAGAATAAAAAAAAAAAAGGGGGATGTTAACATCCATCAAACCACAGGAAAGAATTAGTCTTTTAGTCCAAATTACATGTTAGAACCTAATGCTATTAAATGTGGGAGAGAATGGGCCCAAGCCTTCTTGGCCCTCTTTCCCCTGTTTTTTGCCTCTGCCCCTCCTGAAGTCTGTACCTTTTCCCAGAGTAAGTTTTTTCTTGCTGAACATTTGCCAGCCTGCCTGGTGCTGCTCCTTTTGCAGCCATGCTTTAGGCTGTGGCGATGGGAGTGCTGCTGATGTGAGTAGGGAGAGCAGGAATGTCGAATTTTTTTTTTTTTTTTTAATTTAGATTGTGTTTCAAAACAGAGCTGGAAGAAAGGATGGGAGGCTGCCAAAGCAGACAGCCAGTAACACCCACGCCACAGTTGTCTTGTGAGGCCCAGATCCCTGCTTGCCTCCAGGTGGGGAGGGAGAGGGGTGGCAGCGAGCAGGCTCTAAATGAATTGCTGGCAAAAAAAATCCAGTTTGATCTTAAAGTGAGCAGAGGTAGACCTAAAGAACATGAAAGAACTAATTGCATGTAAAAATAGAAATTTTTAAAGATCTCTAAAAAATAATTTCTGCCTGTACTTTGCAGTTCCATCTTTAGGTTTGCCTTTTTTTCTTCAGTGTACGTTTTGGAAGGGTTTTTGCATGTCAGGGGAAGCTGAGGATATTGTTCCTGACATTTTCAAGAGCCTGACTTCTGGAATGAGAGGGTTGTAAGATCCAAAGATACTCTATTTGGGTGTTCATGACGCTGCTTTTGGAAAGGATGCACATCTATTTGGTACATGACTAGTTACTGCTGTCAGGAGAGATAGTCAAAGCTTGTCTCTTGGGAAGGGACTGGCTAGCAATTTACGCCAATCTGGCAACAAGGGATTTGAATCTGCTGATCAAGCAGGAAAACCTCAAAGCATCTTTGTGCTCTGAGTCAGTTCTACATCACTGTAATAAACATGTTTTTGTGCAGAAACATCAACTACTATGTCACCTCAGCTGATAATCCAGTTAAAACTACAAATGACATTAGGTCTTGCAGCCATTTATGGTGCAGCTGGTGTGCAAAGATGGGATTTGTGAAGATCCTTGGAAGGAATAACTTGCAGTGATCAGTGCCTGTGGTCATGCCCAGTGCTGCAATTGCATGCAAATCTCTGTTCATTACCTGATTATGTTTTGCCTGGGGTAATGTTCTGGCATGTGCCAAAATGATAGCTAAAATGAGGAGGCAGGAACAGCGCCCCATCTTATTTTATGTTCTTCTACTTGCTGTTGGACCCTGGGGCATGCAGAAATTTTGCATGTATTTTTTGCAAGTAAAGTTCTTTGTGGGGGTGTTTATTACTGAGATGATGGGAAAAGGGATGAGGGCTTCGTGCAGTACAACTGGAGGAGCATTGCAGGAAGCTTCTGATGGGTATAATAGGGCTGTGGAGGCAAGAATCAGACAAAGAGCTCTTTCATAACTTGGAACCTCAACATTTTATATCCTTCCTGTCTGCTCATCTGCAGTTGCTCATGCCATCCTTAAATGAAGAGGCTTTTCCAAGCAAGATGAGTTGACTGTTGGTCTCTTCTCCTAAGTAACAAGAAAAAAGAGGAAATGGCCTCAAGTTGCCCCAGGGGAGATTTAGTTTGGATATTAGGAAAAATTTCTTCACCAAAAGGTTGTCAAGCATTGGAACAGACTGTCCAGGGAAGTGGTTGAGTCACCATCCCTGGAGGTATTTAAAAGCCGTGTAGATGAGTTACTTAGGGACGTGGTTTAGTGGTGGACTTGGCAGTGCTGAGTTAATGGTTGGGCTTGCTGATCTTAAAGCTCTTTTCCAACCTAACTGATTCTATGATTCTATGGTGGTGTTTCTTTCTCAGTACCCTAGAATGACACTACCTGAGCAGGCAACAGCCCAGACCTTGCACAAGAGCCTTGATGGGTTTCCAGGGAACTATGGCAGGAATGTCTAAATTGTTTCTGAAATACTCAATCAACATCAGTCAAGTCAGCAGAGTTCATGGAAAAGCCCATTCTAAAAGTGTATGTGCATTGGAAAGAGGGGAGAGAGATGAGAAATTCTGAGATGGTGAAGCATATTAAGTGGTTGCTTTAAAGAAGCAAGACTGGATTTCTCTGGGGAAAGGGCTAATGTTGCAAATAAAAGAGGATTTCTTTTTGTTGGATTTTGAAGTTTTGTCCAGTAGCAACCACAGACAGCACAAAATCCTGGCCTGAGTTGTTGCTTCAGTTTTTTTGACCAGGTGAAAACAAGTGGTGAGCTGTGAAACCCTGTGAGTACTGGAGTTTCATTTCAAGAGTCCAAATAAGTTACCACTTCCTGCTCCTCCCTTTCGTCCTCCTTCCCCCCACCGATTTACAGCAGTTGAGTGTTCCTGTTTGGTTGGGGTTTTTTATTCACCCCGCTCAGAGAGGTTGGACTTGGCAAGACTCTGTGTCCTTCTTTCATTCCCCACAGTGATGGCTGAGCTGTGCTAAGGAAGTTCTTTTCCTCCCCCTTTCTCAGCCCATAAAACCAATCTCTCAATTTAACACCCAAATGACCCCCAAAGCCAAAGTTCATTCCCAGGAGCCATCATCCATTCCTGGATGACTCCAGGAGCCCTTTGAGGTGGCAAGTTTTGTCTGCTTGTGGCTCTCCTGTTGGGGGGTGCTTCTAAATTGAAAATAGCCTGGAGATGACAGGGGAGTCCCTAGGAAGGGGGCTTGTCTTGGAGCCATTCAGCTGTTTCACTGCTGGCCCTGTCTCACCCAGCCTCAGCGTCCTGTAACCCTCTCACTGACCCTTGTTGGTCTGCAAGGCAAGGCTTTCACAAGAGGGCTTTCTGAGTAGGGTTTCCACATCTTGTTCTGCTATGGGCAAACCCTTCTGGTGTAAGCACATCTGTCTGGAACTTTATTTTCAGTATAAAATAAGAAATACAGCACTCTTTCCTACAGACTCCTTGAGCAGCTGACTGTCTCCATCCCCATGGTCCTGGTGTGGTAGGTACAGAAAGGCAAGAGCCTGCTGATGATGACTGAGAAGAATGCCAGGCAGATGGGGCTAGTAGTGACTAATTATATTGAATATGCTGGACTCCAACTGCTGGGGTCCTGCTGCTCAAATAGGTCCAGATGTATTAAGTTAAAAAAATGGTGATGCTGGTCTTTGCAAGAGGTTTCAGCATATTTGGGACTAGCTGACAAACCAGTAGATATGATTAAGTGTTGATAAATGTGGAATAATGCACAGGAAGAAGGGGAAAGTGAGTCTAGCACATATGGATCCATAATGAACTGTGGGTGAGGTGTTATCACCATGAGAAGGATCTTAGAGTCATTGAAAGGATTTCTTGCAAGTCTCAGCTCACAATTAGCTGTGGACAAAAAAACTCATAGGAGAAATAATAGTAGGACTGGCAGAGTCCCTAGCAGAGATTAAGTAGCAGAAAGGATGAGTGAGGGTGATAGGGGTTTGTAAAACTGGGTGCTGTGGAGAAGGTGAATGGGAAGCGATTAATCAGTATTTCTTGTGACACAATTGGAGGCACCCAATGAAATGATCAGGCAGCAGGTTCAAAACAAACAAGAGGAAGTACTTCTTCACACAGTACATTATTAAAATTTGGAACTCATTGCCATGGGATGTGGTGGAGGCCAAAAGTATAAATGGATTCAAAAAAAGATTGTACAAATTAATAGAAGATATGTCCATTAGTGGCTACTAAACACAATGGTCCGGATGCGGCCTCTAGCTCAGGAAGTCTCTAAATGGCCAGTTGCTGGAAGCTTGGAGCATGTACCAGGGATGGGATTACTCAGTCTGTGGCCCGTCCCTTATGCTATTTTCTCCTCTGCATCTGCTGCTGGCCACTATCAGTGACTGGATATTGTTGTAAGTGGACCTTTTGATCTGACCTTACAAGGCTTGTCTTCAGAGTCTTAATTATGCTGGGAATACATACAGCCAGAAACAGATGCCTGACACCCTTCTGTGAGGAGGTTTCAAACATCCACGAGTCCCTTTCTAATTCTCTGTCAGTGGTCATGGACATTGCGTTGGGTGTCTTGCTCGATACCTCTCACCAGGAGGCATCAAGTGAGATTATGCTCTCAACATAATAAGCCACGATGTAATAAATGCAAAATATCTAGTTAGATTTTTAAGCTTTTAGGACAGAAAAAAATGCACAGATATTTGTCAGAGGAAGACATAGCAGGGAGAAACAAAATCTCTGTTCATCCCAAGCAGCTCTTCCCTAGCAGCTCTATGGAGGCTGTGCTAAGGGCAGGGATAAGACAGTGTGTTTCAAATCCATCCTCCCTCCCACACCCATTACTAGAGCACTACTTTTTTTTCCTTTGTTGGCCAGTAAGGGGTTAAAGTCATTCATGTGGGCATTTGAAAGCCTTTCAAAGATACTCAACAGTGATGCTGGACAGTGAGCCAAGCAGCACGGGTCTAGAAGTAGTGGTGTGTCAGTGGCAGGAGGTTCTCCAGTGCTGATAGCCGCGGTCAGCCAGAAGAGAAATGTGTGTGAAATGTGCAGTTTTACTGCTTTTTAAAGATCTAAATGATGTAGAATGGAATTCCAGTGGAGGACAGAACAGCATTTTCTTGCCAGATCCATAGTTTGAGCTCTTTCCTTTAGATGCTAAGAGAATGACACCAGGCTTGTTAACTGACAGTAAGTGATTAAGAAATGCTGAACTAAAGATGAAGGAAAGGTAAGTTTTACCCTGCCCAGAGCCAAACCAGCCCATTATAGGACTTCATGTGAAGAGACACTGAGTAGACATTGCAACTGAGTCTTGAATGCCAGCAGCTATAAATACTGTGTGAGAGTGAATTTATGCTGTAGCTCACCAGTCAACATGCAGGAAATCACAGACTTCACTCAAGTGTTGAAAATATAATGCTAATGGACTACCATATGCATTGCAAACGTAGCTTTCTTTCCTTAGATCTGTGTCCAAAGCTGCTTCCTCTGTGAAGCTTTGAAATGTGAAGTCTGATCAATGCTGACTGTTCTCAAAACATTCAAAAAGAATTTTTAAGAAAGCTGTCACCTCTGTATGTTCCTCTTCAAGACTGAGTGTTTATTTTCTCTAAATTTCCACTTTTAAAAGAAAAGGGAGATACCTAAACCTCCATTAATGCAAACTGCAAGGTGTTTAAATTAACTTAATGTTTGGTACCTCAACTGACTGAAATTTGGGCTTTTTAATGTATTTCAAATTGAATAATAGAGAACCATGCATTTTATAAAGCACTGTTAGGCTTTATTATCAAGCAGATCCATTCCCTCTTCCCCGTCTTTTCTCCCCCACCTTCTCCCTGGTGATAGGTTTGGCAACGGTTTAGGGACACCCAAATCATGGGTGCAATGTCAGCATCTGGGCATCCAGAGTTCCTTCCTGTTTGTATTGGCATCAGCTCTTATTTAGCATCTCTTCTTTTGTGTGCTTTGATTAGCAGTGTTTGCAAGGTGTGGAGCACTTTCCAAACAGGATGAAAATATTCCCATTTCTGAAGAAGCTTGCAACTGACAATTTGTAGTAAGCAATAGTTTTGTATGACTGGTTCTGAAGGCTTCTATGTCTCTCCTAAAATTTTCCTAGTTTGTCCTGAGCCCTGTTGTGACTGCATTAGCCATTGGCAAGGTTAAGATGTGTTGAGGTCATTATGAGAACTTCAGGAAGTTCTCCGCCGCCCACTCCAGAAGCTGTGCAGATACTCCGTGGCTATTGCAAATGCAAAGACAAACATGTGAGCCTACTCCATCTGAATAAAGTTAATTTGGAGGTAATGTGTATCAACTACTTTTAAAAATATTTATTTCTTATTTATTTTTTCCCCTCGTGCAATGATCTGCTGGTATTTACTCAGTCACTTACTGCAGCTTTGTGGAGAAGTTATGACTTCTTGCACCTTTGGAGGGGGGGATAAAGGGAACCCAGAACATAGCTGACCATGACAGCTCCCTTATTCACTGTTACTGTACAGCCTCATAATTTGAGGAAGGCCTCATAATTCCATGATTTAAGAGGCAATTGCATACCAACATCACAGTTGCCTTTTGCGCATTAGTTAACTGAGTGATGATACAAAGCTGTTTCTGGCAGCCAAGGGGATGAAATCCAGCTGGCAGATCTGCTGGCGCAGGGTCTCAGTCAGCCCTGCACGCTCTGCGTTCCTGGGGCTGCTGTGCTAATTGCTGGAATGTGGCTCCAACCCACGGCGCGAGGGGAGAGCACGAACCCTGCCCAGCCAAGGCTTGCCTATCCCGTTGCCAACCCCATGGCTGCCCCCAGCTCCGAAGGCTGCTGTGCTTTAGGTAAGTCGCTGCTGCTTCACAGGCACCTGTGAGCTGCCCACGGAGAGCCCTGAGCCCTCCCTGCTGATGGCTGCATGTGGGGCTCACAGTGGCACTGGTTTCGTGGGGGTTTTTTAAGGGTTTGGTCTACCCAGCTGGGAAATACTCATAAAAGGGAGGATGATCTCTGATTCTGTGTGTTCAGGTTCTTAGAGGCTTTAGTGGTGCAGACATAATAAATTGTGCTCAGCAGCTGCAAGAGCAACCTCTAACTTCAGTGGCACTGAAAACCATAGGAAGACAGCATCTGTGTTTACTAGGGGTGTTCTCTATCTGTTGAAAAGATGATCCAGTTCTCTAGGGGACTGTCATGTTTTTACAGCAGTAGTGTTTTTAAAATTCGTAAGTGTGATTCCTTTTAAGGTCAAGATACATTAACCATATTTGAAAATTATTCACTTATTTCTCACTTGAGAAAGGATTCTGATACACCAATAGGAACATACTTAATGACATATTTTGACTTTTTTTTCAAGGCAAGACAAAAACATTGCTCTGATCAGTGAATTTAAATTAAAAAAAATAATCTCTATTCCTCATGCTCTTTTAGCTTATCGAAAACTCTGAAACACATTTTATCTATACACGTGAACAAGGCACATCTTAGTTCCTAGGTTTGTGTGGAGAAATACTCGACTTGCTTTCAATATGACACAGTCCTAAAGAAATCCAGTGTTGTAGAGCATAGATATAAGCATACTCCTTGACAGATTATGGAAACCAAGGAGGGCTGGGCTTCCGGGTACCTGTTTTTTATTACATTCCTGTGGTCCTCAACTCTTTGAAGAGTTTTATACTCCTGCTTATCAGCATTGTATGTGGCAGAATGGGGTCCCACCTGACTGAGTGGTGGAAAAGCCTTCTCCAGGAAGACATTTCTGCTTTGCAGTCTCTATGGTCTTTGTTGTGAAAAGGGAAACAGGCTAGGAAAAGGGGAAGCAAATAAATGGATGGGATAGCATACTGGCAATCAGCGTTACGATCCAAGTCTTTCATATTTGATTTTGATGGGTTTAGTAAGAAAGAAGCTAAGGGGAAGGAAAACCAAAGGGACATGAGTTGCAGAAAGGAACGAAGGTAAATGAGATTGGGAGAGGAGGGGTGAGGGCCAGGTGAAGAAAGAAATGGCAAAAGCCAGACTCAGTTGCTGGTCAGTGCACAACAGAGAGACGGGGAGAGTTATCAGTCATCTGAACCAGTGGCTGGGCAAGATGTACCTGAGAGTGGCTGTAGTGCAGAGAGCCAGCAAAATTTGCTGGGAGAGCATGTTCTCAGTCACACATCCAGGAAAAGCAGCTTCATGGCCCTTTTGTGCAATGTGACAGTGTGTGGTCTTTCTGCCAAAGCTGATACAGTAAGCCAAAGCAATGAGCTTGATTGAGGCATTCATAGCTAAATGAATAACTATGTAATACTATGGAGTCTATTTAAAGTCTTGTATAAAATGAATTGTCTGGACTACATATGAAGAGTATTTGGCCACCAGGCTGCTGGGAAACAGCTCCTTGAGGAGTCATTAATGGAATTCGTGTAGCTGATCAGGTGTGAACCATAAATGTGAGCACATTGTCAGTCACTGCGAGAGTCTGACATCAGGTAGAGACATTGTCTGTGCAAGCTTGGAACCAGTGGAATTGAAATGAGGCAGATGGCAATGGAAATGGAGGTTTTTCAGAATGAAAAGCCATCTTCAAAAGACAAAATGCTTCCTGAATCCCTAGGGCTACAAGCAGGTATATACCCTGGGCTTTGTTTCTAAGACATCAAAGCTGTTCTCAGTTTCTGCTAAATACATCTTTGCTTGCTATATCAGCTTCTAAATCTATCACCTATTTGCTCACAGGGTTGGGGTGGAGCAGATGAATTTGTGGTGTCTAGGTAGACAGTCTCAAGAAAATGGTAGGTGCATGCACACCTCAAAGACCTGTTGTCACGGCTGGTTTTCTTTAGGGAAACTGGAAATGGGATTCATCTAGCCAAATGCTGAGTTTTGGGACAAGGCTATTGTCTGCTAACCAGCAGTCACCTGCAAAAACAAACAGCTGAGGCACACCTTTCAGCTCCAGCCAAACCCAACACCGTCCGTGGCTCCACACGTTAGTGACTACAGAGCCTCAGAGACACTGGCTACTCGTCCTGACCCTTTTGCTGACCATGCAGGGGAGCTGCTCAGGAACAGGCCCAGGAAGCTGATTCAGCCAAAACATAACATGCCAGAAAAGAGGTCTTGGAAATGACAGAGTTAGCAGCTGTGGCTAAGAGACAGAGCTGTGCTAGGTCTCTTAGGTCAGCACTCCCTCCAAAGAAAGGAACAGGGAAACCCAGGCATTACTATCCAGCCTAAAAGGCAGATGTTGAGACCTACACCACTGACTGTGCCTGTGAACATAAGTGAGAGAGAGCACTGGCCAAGCAAGAAAGTTTTCACTTTTGTGAAAGCCCTGAAGGATCATGCTTTCAATATTATTTCTTCCATGTCAGTTCAATATTTTTTTTCTCTGCAAAGCCAGGTCCATTTGATTTAGAGAACTACAATGCTTCTGCTCTAGAAACTTTGGAATGATTTCATCTTTTTATCCTGTTGCCAACCTATTTCAGTTGAGAGTGACCTGTCTGCAGCTAAACAAATGCTGAAGACAAAATCTTAAAACTGGAACATGGTTGTGGATTTAGCAGCTTGAATTTTCCAACAAATGCAGTAAGGCATGTCTGACTTGGGGTCTAAACTTACTCCTGGCGTGGAAAGTCCCCAGTGCTTCTTTTTTCAATTCGGGTCTGAGATGTCTAGCTCCCTTTATTATTCTAGCCACCACATTCCCATTTATTTGAGAGAGTTCTTGACAATTGACATATCCTCTCTACCCACTCTCCCACCCTCTGGTAGCTCTGCTCCGCAGTTTAGGCCCCTACAGAAACTAGCAGAAACCAACAAATGCCTAATTTGCAGTACAGAAAGATTTCTAAGAGGCCCTTTACTTTTAGACATGGATGGATCCGTGCAAAGTAAGACTGTCTGTACCATAGTCCAATGCTCAAGTTTACTCTTAGCTCCTCATAATAATTTTGAAGAAAAAAGTCTGTTTGGAGGAGAAGGTTGAGACTTTTTCCTTCTCCCAATACTTTCCTTTGGTTTTGGTCTGTGCAGTGTTAGAATTTTTTGAGCCTGTGGTTGGTATACTGAGGATTTCACTGGCAGAGAGTTGGGCTTCTCCTTGTAATGGACAAGGGCTTCACAACCAGGTGTAGCAAGCTGCAGTTTCCAGTCCAACATCCTGTCCAAACTTTGGCTTTCATGGCTTTGTGGTAAGGCATGAGCATGCCCATAACACATGATACTTGAAATAGGTCACAGTTGAGATATTTTGCTGTGCTTTTATTAAACTGGCTGATGTCCCCAGTTTGAACTGTCTGGTTCTAGCAATAAAACTCAGCAGCTGCGAAGACTATCAGGTGCTGAGGGACCTTTAACCATAGGTTAAGCCTGATGTCTTTAAGGTTGAGATGTTCAGCTTTGGAGACTTCATGCTATAAAACTGCATTTGTTGGAAAATTTAAGCTGCTAAATCCAGAAATGTGTTCCAGTTTTAAGGTCTCAGCTTCAGCATTTGTTTAGCTTGCAGCCATCTCCCTTTTAACTGAAACGGGCTAGCAAAATTAAAAAAAAAAAAAAAAATTACTCCAGAACTTCTATACTATGTCCCCAAATCTACGGGGCTACCTACCTATTTCACAGGAGGTGTTAGGAGGTTAGTTAATGACAGCTTATAAATATTTTGAGTCCTTCAGATGAAAATACCTATGAATGCCTAAATGTTGTTTCTACAGAGGCTGTTTACTTGAGCTGGAGATTCCCTCTCACCTCTGTGCACACCATAAAATGGAGGTCTGTGTGTACAAGAGCCTTGTATGGGAAAACTGGAGGAGCCCTTTGGCCATCCCCTGATATTTTTGAGGAACTGGGCTGGTAAACACAGCAGGTGCTTAAGCTAACTTGGAGTTCTGGACTCAGAGCAAACAAAGGGTTAAAAAAGTGCCAAAAAAAACCTCCTCATCTTGCAATCTTTTTTTTGGTTTTGTTTTGTTTTGTCACCTGGCATGACAGAAAGTGACCAGATGTCCTCTACTCTTAGCAACTTTTCTTAGTAACACTATCCTCTCTCCATGTGTCAGCTCGGCCATTTGTCAGTGGATGGGATTCTTGTTAGGCAGCTGTTCTTATTTGGTCCAACAAATCTGAGTTTTCTGCTGGACTGAAGAACAGATTTCACTTGATAATCTGAAAATAGCCATGTCACTTTCTATTTCTTTTCCCATTGCTCTATTATCTTTATACCTAGGGCTGCCAGGATAGCGAGAGTCCCAGACCCAAACTAGCATGGACAGGTTAAGCTGATTGTTTGCTTCTTGGTCACATATGGGACTGTAATAGCCCTTGGCTGGATTTCAGAAAGCAAAGGTGTGCAATTCAGTGGCAACCCCACCCCAGACAGAGATGAGGGAATTATTCTCCCTAATTTACAATAGCGAGAGCAAGCGTTACCTCCCACAAAGTTGCAACACAAGATGTGAACTCGCCCAGGTAACTCCTGCCTTTCATTTGGCCTCTGCTTCTCACCAAGGCAGAACCTGAAGAGCAGAAAAACAAGCAGCAGGTGTGAATGTTTTCATTAGAGATGCTAGGCCAGCATTTGTAGGTATCTTCTTAAAAAATCTCCATTTTTGCCAGGAGCATGGACAAACCAAGAAGAACTGTTGGCAAGACCTTATGTCTAGTTACTGAGAAAAACAATTTAAATGGTATTTTTTGATATGTTTCTGCTGTTGTTCCTGTCCCTCTAGGTTGAGGAAAACAGTCACTGCTTCACCGGGGATCAGTAAACAGTATCAACTAACTTTGCCAATTTTTTTAATACTATGTTAACAAACTGTTGACTCTTCACCACTCTAAGTGTCTAGTTGTAAACTGCTGCTGTTCTAAAGCAAGGATCTACTTGGTGAATCATAGAATCACCAAGTTATGAAATGATTTGGGTTGGAAACAACCTTAAAGATCATCAGGTTCCAGCCCCTCTGCCATGGGCAGGGACACCTTCCACTAGACCAGGTTTCTCAGAGCTCCATCCAGTCTGGCCTTGAATGCTTCCAGGGATGGGGCATCCACAACTTCCCTGGGCAACCTGTGCCAGTGTCTCACCACCCTCACAAGAACTTCTTCCTAATATTTAATCCAAACCTACCGTCTTTTGCTTTAAAGCCATTCTCCCTTGTTCTATCATGCATGCCTTTGTCAAAAGTCCCTCTCCAACCTTCTTCTAGCCCTTCTATAAGATCTCCCCTGAGTTTTTTCCTGGCTGAAGAGCCCAAAGTGTTGTCCCAAACATGGGTGTTTGTTACCTGGTGCATGGCACCAATTCACACACCAAGGCAAGCTATTTCCACTTTTTATTCTAGTTTGTGCAAAGTAGGGAGCTGGGTGGTAACCCACAAAGCGTTGGCTCCCCAGTCATCAAAATGTTACGCTAATTGTACATTTTAACAAATGCATCAGCATTCATTGATTACAGATTACACAACTTTTTTATTAATTATTACTCAACCCCCCTATTTGTAGTTATATCCCTCACTTCTCAAGCTGATTAGTCCACGTCTGTAATTCTTCCCTCCATCACTCTGATTGATCATCTTCATGGCCCTCCTCTGGACCTGCTCCAGCAGGCCCATATTCTTCTTTTTTGATGGCCCCGGAGCTGGATGTAGCACCCCAGATGGGATCTCACTAGAGCAGGGCAGCAGAGTAGAATCACCTCCCTTGATCTGCTGGTCATCAAAGAAAGCATTAGAAAGACACCAACAGCCTTGATCCAAGTACACTGTAGTGAACAGGTATCTCCTGCTTGCTCGTTTCTGGATCAAGATCCAGTCATAAATGTAAAAACTCTATATTTGTATAACACGCACGTGTTATATATTTACATATGTGTACCTAAGCACGTGTACAGTGCCCATTTAAGCCTGCATAGTATAGCCATTGTTACATGACAGCAGTCAATGAACCAAGCCTGATGGTTTAAATAAATGGGATTGCTCATGTGAAGAATTCAAGCCACCTTGCAAGAAATTTAGCCAAGCGTATATTGATGGAAATCCAGACGGAAGCACTGCAGTAGCACTGCCTGACTGCCTGCATGATGCAGGCCATGGGACTTGTCACAACAGCAATGCACCTTCTGCCCCTGATTTAGATGCCTCTGCTGGAGGAAATCTACTCTGATTCTTGATGCGTTGTCCCAGTGCTGTCAAAAGTGAATCTGACCTCCAGTTAAGCTGGGTGGGTTATCTCCCTCCCAGCTTCAGATCTCTGCATGAGGGGTATTCAAGCTTGTTTCCCTCCACCCCAGATTCTCTCTCTGGTAAGGAAAGAGCCATGGGCAGTTTTGGGCCATGATTAATCTCATCCATAGTTAGGTATCTAAAATGGGTGTAGATGAACTGCATCCTGCAAGACCCTATTTTAGTCTGTGGGCTATAAGGGGAGTCCAGAGTAACCACCCCTGCTGAAGGTGCTGCACCAGTTGCCTCTGCCTTCAGCCTGTGTCTCTTGTCCTCGTATGTTCTGACACAGTGGATGAATTCCTGTTCCTTGGTAAAGTTTTCTTTCTTTATCTTTTTGAGGAAAAAATGGGAGTGATTGGTTGTAATCTTCATAAGGCACACCTTTAAAACCCCTTGGCCATTCTTTGAGGTCCTCTCTGATTTCCAGTGTTCCCCTCGACATCAGAAGTAGGTGCACTGAAGCAGTATTAGTCCTATGATTCCCACAATGGATTTAGTACAGATCTGTTCAAAGATCCAAAGTTTGCATTTGTGTTTTGGCCAAAGTGTAGCACTGCAAGTTTGCTATCAAATCATGACCCATAATTGGTCAGAGCCATGGATGCCTGAGGGGATTCTCTGCCTATGGAGCATCCCTTAAGACTGTTGCTTGATGGCTATTGCCATTGACATTTTGACAATATTTTTTGATTAAACTTACCACACATTTTATTGATCTCTTCATCTTCTGTCTTTCCGGTGCAAATGTTGGTGCCCATCAAAATCCTTTATATATATTTAAGCTGTTCTATCACCCCTATTACTGCTATAAAAAACTGTCATGATAGGACATCAATTTATTTGATTGGAGTTATTTTCCACAAATATATGTTGATTATCATTATCTATATATAATTCTACATAGTTCTCAATCCTTTTGTCAATTGTGTTGATATTTTACTAGGGTCAGCATCAGACTGATAGAATGGGGTTGACCTATTTATTTATCCATTAGCCTGGGGTACTAATTTGACATTCCAATTTGTCCATGCTCTTCCTCTTTACCAATTTTCTTTCACCCTTGAGTGCTGAGGGTTTTTGAAATCCTGATATGTGTCTGTCTTTAGCTTGCCTAGCACCTTGCCTAGCACAGCACTAATATTCTGAGTGAAGTCATGTAGAAGTTATGGTACAAATGAATCAGAAATATAAGTATTTGGGCTGTCTTGACTATCCTACTTGACAAACATTTTTATTGCTTAGGAGCTGTAGTGTAAGAGGTTTTCTTCCTTTGGTAAACTGAAAATGTTGGGTGGGAAGCTTGGAAATCTGGCTTTAGAATGTGAGCAGTGATTGTGAGAAAAGTTGTTTGTCTGCAGATCCATAAAAATGAAAAGTTTAAGCAAAAATTTTTATGCCATATATGGACTGTCTGTATTATTAAAGACTAAGTTAGTGGTTCTTAAATTGCAGTTTGTGGATCTCAATGATCTCTGAGGCCATGGTAAGTACCCTTTGTATTTCACTGGCACATCAGATTTGCCACTTGCAATGTGACATCTTCACCTCTATGAACTGGGAGTAGTCCACCTTCTTCAACCCCTTTGACCACAATCTCCTGCTGTGAACAGGATCACAGCATATTAGTTTCTTCTCTGAAATACTCCTCAGACCACCAGATGTGATGGACTCTGCTGCTACACTCCTCATGACTCTGAAATAGTCCATGGGAAAAAAAAACCATCCAGGGACCTAGGTTTGCTCGGTGGTTGTCTTAGGACCTATGGATGAACTAGAATGAGTTGAGTGTCCTTAGCTGTTTGCAGCCCAGAGACTTCTGCAAAACAAGCTTAATTATTGCAGTCACTCAGAGGCATTGAAAGGCATTGCTGTTTGCTGTAAAAAAAGGGTGTGGACCAAGATGTGCTGCTAGATTTTTGTAGAGTAATTAAGGGGCCATCTACAATGTAAACAGTCCAAATAAATTTGGCAGAGTCTCTGCCAGAAGCTAGAGAGTGAAAACTAACCTAGCTTATGTTAGCCCACTGACTACATTAGTTTATTGTCTTGAATTTAAATCCTTTGCAAAGGATTTAATGATGTTGAGGATATTGGCTTTTTACTTGTGCCTTTGGGTTATAAGGATGTATCCGGCTAAAAAAAAAATTTAGAGAAAGGAATAAACCTATAGACCTGTCTGACTGGTTGATCTTGGAGACAGCACAACTATCTAAATGAAAAATATCCTTCTAAGGATATTTTTTGATGGAAATGTAGTTGTTTAGTGGGAGGAAATGGATATTATCCGGTGGAAGCTATTGCCAAGGTCCTTCTATTATTCACATAATCAACATATTCCTAGCTCTACGGAAAGGTGCTCCACCAAGCAGGGCTATAATCCAGGAGTTACTTCTCTGGGAACAATAGGAAATTCAAAAATGTCGAGAAACCTGTAGAGGGAATGGAACATTTGCTCTCCAGGACAGTTGTTTGTGAACAGCTTGGGTGCTCTCTGTGGGAGGATCCAGGCGTGTCTCTGCTGGCAGGAGCTAAAGCTCATGTCACCCTGAACACCTACACAGCAGGATGTTCTTGCCAGCCAGGGACTCCAAGTCTGGAGCGAAGCCACTGAAGTTGGACTTGTGTTGTGCATGTGAATCAGGTGGACTCTTCCCGTGGTTTGGCAGAAAGATCGAGGGATCAGGGAGAACCTTTGGGTTTGGGGTGAGAACTTGCACCACCTGGGTCTCTTCCAGCTCACTGTGTAGAATGTTGATTGCCACATCAAGACTCCAAAGCAGATTTTAGCTCTGGTGAAGAGGTGATGGAAAAAGCAAACCAGGCAATGGAAAGGTCATACAGGGCCTCCAAGAATCTCCTTTGAAGTGTGTATTGGTGTCTGGCAGAAAATACTTTGAAAGTCTACCTTTGCCCAAGGAGGAGCTTAAGACCACCTTGATGCTGATTTTCAAATAGAATATCAGCCAATAGTGCCATGTTGGGAGAGGCAAAATGAAAAAAAACCCCAACTCTAAAACACAGAAACACTTTTGAAACGGAGAGCTTGCTGGTGCACATATTGCTCTGCTGTGGATTTTACGTCTGCCTGTAGATCAGAACAGGAAGCAAGGCTTTGAGAGTTTCTGTAAGAAAACCTCAAAGCTTTTGATGGTAGTATAAATGTCAAGCATGTTATAAAAAGGAGGAAAGTACCAGACTCTGTTCTGTTCAAGACAATAGGGACTTTATAACATTACAGGAAGCTGCATGTAAGAATTACAGAGAAGTTGAAGTCTGTGGTATTAATGCACTGTAATAATGGAGGTCTCCTAGCATTCAGTTTATCCCTCTTTCAGTATATTCCCAGGCACAAGCAGTATCACACTGGCTGAACCATGGAGTGTAGACTTGTCATTTTCAAAAGCACTTAAAGAGAATTTTTCCCCAAGTTCCGGTCCTCCTAAGTAAAGAGGTTGAAGGAAAGTAGTGAAAACCAAGCTCTTATGCTTAATTGTACACCAGACAAGTGGGTCAGTAGAAAGCATTGTCTGTAGCATCTGATCTTGAAAAAAGGACAGAACCAGTGATATTAGAAGGACAGAGAGTGGGAAGGCAGGCTATATCTGGACCCTGCACAAGCAGTGAGCTGATAATTATTCACATCTCAAAGAGGTTTGAATTAAGCAGGAAAGTAAAAACTTCTACCTCAGATCTGAATATGTGCTGAACATAAAAAGGTAGGATTACTTTATGCTTGGACACACTGTAGGAAGGTTAGAATAAGAAGTGACCCTGAAAATAGTTCAGCAGTCTTCTACTCCTTTGCTCCTGGCCTTGTACCAACCATCTATGACTCTGCCTTGGCTGAACTGAAGCAGAACCTATTGTAGTCCATCCAAGACTAAATTGTCTGTTGATAATTAGACATTGGAGAAACTGAATTATAAAGTACAAATATATCCATGGGAGAATATATTAAGGAGTCCTGAATGACTGTTCTATCTCATTCAGCAGCCTTTTGTGTGTTTTTCTTCTTCGTTTCTTACCATAGATTGTTGCTGGGGATTTCTGAGTTGATCATATACATGAACCAAAGGCACTATATTTAACATTTCAGGGTTTTTGTTCCCTATTTTATAGCAGTAGACCAATGCTGACTGTGTATAAAGATGGATATGTGAAATTTTAAAAACAATCAAGTTGTATTTGCAAGCTGAGAGAGTGATACGGACTACTAGAGCCCACTGTGGCAATTTCTAGACTTTATTTTGTTGCTGTGAAATGTTTATCCAGTCTAATGAGTAGTAGGGGGAGAAGTTATCCTGTAAACTTACGTAACATCTTGCCTTTCTAAAAACATTTATTAATGAGCCCAAGAAGAAAAACCCCTTTTTCACCTTTTTCAAGCATTATCCCTTTCCACTAGCCTTGCTAGAACATGCCAGCTCTCCCACAGCAGTAAATATGAGAACAGTAGATGTGGTGAATATGAAATTTCCTGAATTACTGGTGAGCATTAGGCTAAGCTGTTGCTTACAGCTGTCTTGTGTTCTCAGCGCAGGAATAAGTGCCAGTCTGCATGGCAGGCTGCAGCAGGGTTCCAGATCCCCAGTGCTCCTTTTCCTCGCATAAAGGTTCTTCCTGATTATTGACTTCTTTCTGACCACATCCCTCTTTGTCATGGGAGATGTCTCCTCGGTGGACTCAGTTACCTGCTTTGCACTGCTTCTTGGTCATCTTTCTGTCCTTCTTGCTACTCCCTAGTGACCAAGGCGATGCTCAGAAGGGGAGTCGCTGACAACTCTCTCAAAGCTTGCTTGTCTCTGCCTGCACTCATGGTAATTAATAGTATCACAGAATCGCAGAATATGCAGAGTTGGAAGGGACCCACAAGGATCATCAAATCCAACTCCTGGCCCTGCACAGCACCATCCCCAAGAATCACACCATGTGCCTGACAGAATTGTCCAAATGCTCTTGAACTGTGTCAGGCTGGTGCTGTGACCACTCACGTGGAGAGCCTGTTCCAGTGCCCACCCACCCTCTGGGTGAAGAACCTTTTCCTGATATCCAACCTAAACCTCCCCTGACACAACCTCAGGCCACTCCCTCGGGCCCTGTCACTGACTGTGAGAGTGCAGAGATCAGAGTTTGCCCCTCCTCCTCTCCTCACTAGGAAGTTGTAGGCCATGATGAGGTATCCTGGCAGTCTCCTTTTCTCTAGGCTGAGCAGATCAAGTGACCTCAGTTGCTCCTTATCCAGCTTCCTCTCAAGGCCCATCACCATCCTTGTGGCCCTCATTTGGACTCTCTCTAGTAGTTTAGTGTCTTGTTTATATTGTGTTACCCAAAACTGCCCCCAGGACTTGAGCTGAGGCCACCCCAGTGCAGAGCAGAGTGGGACAATCCCCTCCCTTGCCTGGCTGGCGATGCTCTTCCCAGGTCTAAACCCAAACAGTCGAAGGGCTAGTTTAGGGTGGTGTAAACTCCAGTGCAGTTCCCAGCTGACACTAGTGGGACTTGATAGTGGGACTTGATGGTGTCTCATACATGTGTAAGTGCTTCTCTGAACTGTGTCTCTTGTTGGTAGGAAAAGAAGAGCAGAGAGTAGAAAAAAGAGCATAATTTTCAAAAACTATTTCAAAGCCTTATAAAGCTAGCCTCCTTTTAAGTCCAAGAAATTTAACTTCACAGAAATATGATGATTTACACTTGCAAATTGAGATTTATCATGTCAGCAACTTGCATTTGCTTAGTATTGCTTTCCTAACTGTGCTGAATCTCTGTGTCTTTAGTTTTTATTAGTTAGATCAAAATCCTGGTGCCTGGAGTAGGATTTGTGTAGCCAAAGAGTTAGGAAGATTGAAGTCTGGATAATCATTATTATTTCAGCTCTGCTTTCATGCCTTCAGAGGTCATAAAAATCATCCCTTGCCACAGATATTATTTTTCACACACTAAAAGGAAAGATTAATGTAGGGTTGTTTTTTTTTTTTTGTGCTGGACTTAGCCAAAGATTTTCAGGAAGTATATTTCCCTTTCTTAAAACAAAAACATGGAGTGATTGAAATGCAGGGTATCATTTTCATATTTTTAATTTCCTACTGCAGCTCACACTGCAGCAATCATACTTTGGAGCTCCTCAGATCATAGAGATTTTGATAACATTAGAGATATGCTCAAGATCTAGTCACCCTTGAGTTAAAAGGATGCAAACTGTGTCTAGCAAACATGGCATTTCCATAGAAGATTTGAATTAGTTTGCTTTTATAGTGCTGTTGCAAAACAGGCACAGAGAACCACCTCACAAGCAAAACAGGGGCATCAAAAAGACAATATACCTTCCTTCCTGAGGCAGATATTTCAGGAGTTGGGGAAACACAGCTTCCTGTGTTCTCACATGGATTTAGATAATGAAACTCTTGACTGATTCAGAAAGAATGGCACATTACACAGTTGCTTGAAAATATTACGATGTTGCTGTACAATGTGCTGTAGCATTAAATGGCCAGATGTAGTGAAGCCTTCCGTGTACATGTCCTAGTAAACAATCACAGCCCTCAGGCTGTGACTGGTCTTTTCACATTGTACTCAGGCTGGGATGGGAGGAGCTGGAGATGAGTGCAGGTGGGAAAAAAATAAAGGCATAGTAATAATGGACATAAAGAGGTTAGAAATGGCTGGTTCATTTCTGTTCTTTTAAAGATGTGATTATAGGTGGGGCTGATAGCTTTGGTTATCATTAAAGTCATGTGATACCTGGCAGCTCAATATTATGCTTTTAATTATTACTCACGTTCTCAAGGCTCAACCTGGCAGGCTGAAATTTTCAATGCAGTGTGCTGCCATAAGGTAAATGTAACAGGCAAATGAGGCCAGAATGGCTTTTTTTTTTTCCCCCAAAGAAGAGTTCAAGGTTAAATTAAAAACAAATTAAAATTTACTATCACTCTAGTGGTTTTTTTTAATGCTCTCATTTTCATTCTTCTCTCTGCTTTGTAGGAGAGATTCAAAATACTGTAGGAAATGGTTGCTTTTCTATAAAAAATGGCTCTTTTCCATCCCTCTGAAAATCTCTCCAAGTATATTCAAGTTAGAAGTCATGTGAAATATGCATTTTGCACAAATTTGCACGGTAGAAGCTTGCAGGTCTTTTTAGAATTCAAATCTCCTGAAGACACCTTCCTGACTGGCCAACTTCCAGCCCTGGCAATGTCCTTGTGTGCAGACTCCATCCCTGCCGAGCATCTGCGTCTGTGGTGGGCTGGAAAGCATCTCCTGTGACGGTGTCTTGAACTGCTATGGACAGCTGCTGGAAGTGAGAACAGAATGGAGAGAACAGCTCTGCTGCCCATGATCTTTTCCTGATGCCACAGTAGTATGGAGGAGAAAGCTGTCTTAGCAAATACGGGGAGGTTTATACGGAGCTCAGCAGGTCAAGGTGGCAGGAGGGGAGAGAAACAGTGTTGGGAGGCTGAGAAATTCAGTTTAAGTGGATGAAAGATTTAGCAAAGAGGGAGGTGTATGGGAAGACAGCTAGAGTCAGCTCTGTGGCTGTAGAGAAGGAGAGGGACTGACTGAACAAGGAAAACTGTGATCAGGGCAGTCCAGTGTCCAAGCCTGGGTATGTTCTTCTCCACGTGAATGAGAAGGGTGAGAGGCTTTTCTCTTCCAGATCCTGGCCTGGGAAATGTTCACTCCTTCTCAGGGTCCTGATGAAAGATGCCCTAAGCAGGTGTACTGTGATGCTTCTACTTCAGTGTAACCAACTTGTTTTTCCCAAGCATGTGGGAACATGGAGAACCATAACCACTCATCCTAATGTGGACTTGGCAGTATGATCTCTGAACACCTGAGGGTTTCTCAGTGCGAGATGGCAGCATTACAGTACTTGCAGAAAAGAGCAGAAAAGGCAGTCTTTGACTGGAAATGAATTTCTAGACCTCTTGAAATATTTTCATTACTGCTGATGCATCTGTGTAAGAGAATTGGGAATTTTTGTCTTTCGCTTGATTCACGTCAGAGCCTTGCTGGAAAGCAAAACACAACACAGCTGTTATCAAGAGACTCGAGTTCATATTCAGTCGGAACATTTGGTGTGCATGGGGGTGAGCAGTGCTGAGACAGCATTGCATCAATGGCGCTGCTTGTCGGGCTCGCACGTTGCCTCTCGGCATCAGGTCTGAGACAGCTTTCGGATAAACAATTTGTCCTGTCTTTGAGGGCATTGCCATGTCATGTTTCTACCTGAACAGAAGCACGACCATGGGAAAAACAGCTACTGAACTTGGGTTAATGGCAAAATCACGGAACTTTAAAGCAACTGCAATCAAAAAATTGGCTCTGAACAAGTCAGCCAAGATGAGGTAAGGCTGCAGCAGTGATTTTCTGGTGGGAAAGTGAGTTTATTGAGAACGGCGTACCTCTAATTTTAATGGGTGGTCCCTCTTTAAATTTTCTTCTCCCATTTCCTTTTTCCCAGTTCAACAGAATTAGAACTGATGTGTAAAGTGCTTATATTACTAGGAACAACAGTAGGAAACCCTTTGTTAACCTTAATTTCCCATCTAATATTTCTCTGCAGCGTCAGCCAGTCTCCAAGGCAATAGGGTTGTTGACAATAACTCCAAATTGCTATGTAACTGTGCAGCTTCTAAAGAGCAATTTGTTTATTTTGCCCCTGCTCATTTGTTGATAGTTGGTGGGTTTTCTCCTTCTTTTCCCCAGAGATTGTGGAATATACTTCTCACATTTCTTAAATGTTAAGTAAATTACAGACCTGAGTTTCCTACTTAAGAAACAGTACATTTTTATCAAGGGGTAAATCCAGCAGGTTGCTGAGGATCTACTGTACGACACTGAGAATCCTGCACTTTTTAGGAAGCCATGAGAATGGGAGAGCAATCAGTACCACAGGAGTTAGACAGTTACCTGAAGAATCTGGACTTTGCCATTTAAAATGAAATAATAAGTAGAAACCCTACTTAACAGCACAAACCCCTGGAAATGTCCAGCATGATACATGGATCCATTTCTGGACGGTGTGATGGTGGGTTTGAAAGCCCATGTGGCTCTACAGAATGTACCCAGAAGCAGCACAAGTGTCTGCATCTGTAAAAATCCCTTGGTAATTACAAGACTCCAAAATGTTTATTCAGTTTTGCTATTTTACACAGACATTTTGATGAAAGAACCACAACAGTTCACGATGGAAATGTTCAACTCAGTGAAATGTCAGCTTTTCTAAATGTATCTGGTTCATCAATTGTAGTCTTCCAACAGAGCCTGTGTCATTTTCCTCACCACCTGCCTATGGCACCTGCTCTCCAGGGCTGTTGGTGTGATTTTTATTCTCCTGGCAGTGGGAAGTGTCAAGACTTTGAAACTATCATATTTATTTTTCCTTTGGGAATGGTAAGAAGGTGGTCTGCTCGAGATGTTTCACCCATTGCTAAGGTATGAAAGCAAAGCAGAACAGGTTCTATCTGTGTGTCAGAAGAGCTCTTCCACCCCCTGGAAAAGTAGCAGGTGAAAGAGGAGTAAAGTATCTAAATTAAAAGTCTAAATTGTAATTCAAGCTCCATCCAACTCCATGAAAAGAGTGTAGATCCACAGGAGGGACATTTGGGTGAAAGAAAACACAGCATTTTGGTATGTTACCTCTTCTTAGCCATTAAATAGATTTTTGAAAGCCGGCAAATTCAAGTGTAGGTTTTGGAACATCAACAAGCTTTTGTCAAGGAGAAATGAAATAAATAACCTTAAAAGAAAAAGATTCAAGGTAAGAAACATGACAAGGTTGAAATATCCCTTTGCTTCATTCCTGAAGGAAAAAAAAAGTGAGGCAATTCATAGAAACAGTGACTCAGAGCAGTAACAATTAGTAAAAGAAGTAATTAGCTTATGATTAGTCCTTTTTTCCTGTGTGTTCTCATGTTTAGGTAAAGTATATTGTTCTTACAAATGTTGAACGGACATTTATCACATCCTCTGTCATAATTACTAGTGACAAGTCAAGCCTGAATGAAAACAAATGGAAGAAGTAAGTGTTTATCTCACTGTGAATTCTTTCTGATAATGTCTCATGAAATTCTTTCCATCTCGTACGTGCGGAAACTGGAGGAGCATTTTGACCCTGGGACATACTGACTGTACTACTGTCGTTAATTGGAAAGAGCATCCCCTTTAATTCCCTCAATGGTAGAAGAAAGAGGTGAGTTTCCTTCCCAGGAACTTAGCACTTCTATTGTTTTCACACATTTTTTAAACCTGAATTCCACTTCATTGAATTGTGCAAAGCACACAGTCAGTCCCCTCTGGTCTGCTCATAGAACACCCAAAAAGTCATCAAGTTTTATACTGGAGGAATTAAGCCTGGATGAATTTCCTTCCAGTATGAACTGTTTTGTGTCAGAAAAGTACAAGAGGAGATCAGATTCCCTCTGATGGGCATTCATACTGAGAGGTGTGGAACCATATTTTGAGGATTACTCCAGTGCCCTAAAAGGTGAGAGGAGTTGAAACCTCTGGAAGTCCTGCACATTCACAGCCTTTCCTTCTAGTGGTGAATTGATGCTGTGAGTTGTACTGGATATCAGCAGAGGAAGGAAACAAACCTGTTTGGCAGAAAAGGGTATTAATGATATTACCATGTGTTTGCTTCTAGAGACTAGACTGGATTAAGAAAAGGAGGTTTTAAAGCGGAGACCTTCGGAATAGCCTTACAGTGGTCACTCCTTTTGCCCCTTGAGAAAAAGTGCCTGTGGATTTCAGTTACAGCTTTATCCTAAAGATCCTGAACCAATCCTTCATTTGTGAAGCCAACTGGCCCTGTGGGGCAACCCAAATCTCAAAGAAAAGAGATTGCCTGACATAGTTTTCTTAATTATTAGATGACATGCTTGAGGATTTTTTTTTTAATATTCTAAGAAGTTTTACATTAAGTACAGGCTGAATCCACATTTCTCACCGGTTTAAGAAACATGAGCATGAGCACTAGGTAGTGTGTCTAAAAACGAGGCTATTGCGTGAGAGCCGCTGGAGATCACTGCATGGAGCACTGGGACACTGTAGGTGTTTCACTGTGGGGAGGTTGAGTGCGTTCATGTGGATCCTGTGAGCCCTCCAGGACTTTCATTAACTCTTCATGGCAGGGCTACTCTCCAGAACATGCCTGTTGGACTGGGGGAATGCAGAGACCAGGGAGAAGAAGCAGCTTCAGGGGAGCAGCTGATGGTTTGGGCAAGGTGCCCCAGTGACTGGATGTTAAAGGCAGTCGGTTTGAAAGGCGAAGGACAAACTCACAGGCAGGCCCAAGAAAGCTGCTTTTCACCTACAAAATGTGCCAAAAAGGTGCTTGACTTCCATCTGCTTTGAAATCTACCAACCAATATGAAACAAATCACCAAATTAACAGATTTCTTTGGCAATCGATCTAAAGCCAAGTGCCTTAAACACTCTGCAGTTTTAAAAGTCCCAGGAGTTTGGTTTGGGCTCCTAAATATTGAGCACATCAATGGTAGAAATAGGTGTTGTCTCTCCTCAGCATGTTAAGAAATGTACTTGATGTCCTTTTAGTATCTAAAAGTGCTGATTTTATATGCCTTGTTATGGGATGGGGTGGCTGAGATGGGGATGAGAGAGTTGGGAGCCTGAGTGTAGTCTGAAACTTCAAGGAAATCAAGCCAACAAGGCAAATGTGATTTAGATGCCAGTTTGAGCAGGTCAGGTGGAGATTCTATAACCACAGCATGAACATAAGTTCTGAGTCATATCCAACACAGTGGGCTATTGTGTAGCAGCAGGATCAGGTAGGTCAGATGGTCTGTGGGTGATTGTGGTTGGACCCCATAATGTGTCTGTGGTAAAAGGAACCACCTCTGGGACTCAGTTGCTTGTCTTGCTGTTTGGGATCTCTGTATAACACTTCCCTGTTTTGGTGGGATCACTGGTTTACAGAAATTTCGTGCCATTAGTATACAAAGGCAGTGTGAACATTATTGGAGCTGCTTCTAATATTTTTTCTTGCATGCTTTTTTTTCTGCCTCTTCTTTCTTTGGGCTTGCTTGAGAGCAACTCAGAGATTCCTCCCCTGGCATTCATTTGCTCTTGTATTCAGCATCTTGAGAGTGTGTTTATGCAATTGGTCATAAAGCTTTGCCAAGTCAAGGCCAGCACCTGCTTCTGGCCCATACATAAAGATGGGGGGGAAATGTATGGATGAATCCCTGGATGCTGGTGTGGAAAGGGGCCCTCAAGGCTGGTAGCCAGCAGTTAGAAAGAGGTTCTAACCAAACTCCCAAGCTGTCATGTGCACATGGGGACAGAGACTGAGCATAAAACTTTCATCTTTAAAAGCCAACTGCTACTAGTTTGCTTGCTTTTTGGAGAGGTTTCCTCAGCAGATGAATTCCATTGGGAAAAGAAAACAGTCTTCTGGTTTAGGCCACAGCCACTCTGGAAAAAAGAGAAGAGAGAACTATTTGATGGTGAACTATGTGAGGCTGGACTCAAAGTAATTTGGGGAGCAACAACTTTGGCAGCACCACTGAGTGACCTTAGGCGAGTCTGTGGAATCACACAAGTTTGAAATGGACAGATCTATATTTCAGATAATTTATTACGTAACAGCCCTTAGACAACTTCCCTGAGGTGAATGAACAGAGATTACTTTCAGGCCACACTGCTTTCTCATTAATTTTCCAGTCCTTGCTGAGCTGAAAATACAGTAAGAAGTAGTTTTTTCATGCAGTTTTTCAATATTTCCCTCCCAGTCTGAACAGAGGAAGCAAAGAAGAATGGGAAAATAAATAAAATCAAGTATGTTATTCTGGAGGATCAAAAGAGTTTAATTTGAGTTTTGGGATAGAAGTTTGAATTGCTTTTTATTTTCTATGAGTTTATTTTCCTTTCACCCTGGCTCTGAACACAGTGTACTTTCAAGATAACATTGTTCAAAACCTCATGAAATTTACACATAAAGTCTCTTAAATGAAAGGGAATATTTAAGTTTGGAGATAGTTGTAGAGTGTCATGATCTAATTACAATAGCATTTTTGAAGGATAACAAACGTCAAAAGAAATAAACTGGATGTTATGGAAAATAAAAGTAGGGCCAAGAATCTAAGGCTAGCCAGAGAAATTAAACATTGAGACTTTTCCTTTGGAAGGTTTTAAATCAATTTAGTGTTGGTGCAAAGTGCCAGACTCATAGCAGAGGAAAATGATGCCTTTTATTTATTTACAGGCGAGGCTGGCATGCGCCTGTGACAGCATCTCTGCTTTAGACTATTGCTGTACTTTGACACTCAGCTGAACTGACCACCAGGAAAAGCAGCTGAAAAGTCCTTCTGTCTCTCTCTCCTTCTGTCCTCTAAGCTTGCCAGCAGCCTGACTATACTTTGCTTTTGAAAGTGGTTTTGATCATGTGGATCTATCCATCAGGAGTTACACTGGGACAAATGACTCCTCGCATTCAAGTCCAGGAACAGCTGTCAGACAGTTAAAAAAAAATCCCAGCGTTTTTATTTTTTATTTGCACACAAATATTTGCCTGTGGATCAAAAGATGGACTTAGTTTCACTTTTTGGAGCACACAGCTCATGCTGAAGCTTATTCATGATGTATTTCCACCATGCTAAGTAACAGGCAAGGAGAACCTCCACAAATATTAGCTGCTCTCCAGTGAGGCAACATGGTGAGGAGGCTAGTGAAAGAAAGTGCTGGTTTTCAAACTGATTGTGAAGAGTGTAGGTTTCTGATGGCAGTAAATTCACCTTTTCTTAGGTCTTTAGAGCAGCTTTCTTTCATGAGCCTTAGAAACTGGCTTATAAAGTAGGATATGTAAAGTTTGTACTGTGGGACTCCCTTGTGGGAGTCCTCAGGTGCTAAGTTAAGAAGTCAAATTGGAAGATCAGGAACTGTTCCATAAAATACAATTTTTAATGAGGTTTTATTTCCTACTGAATGTAGAACTGAGGCTAAATGAAGGAATTAATTTTATTTTTTGGATGTTCCATGAGTAGCTGAAAAGAGAGTCCTTTCATGGGGCCCTGGTTTCGGTGGTGGGGCTTGATCACACAGTGAGCAATGCCTAGGTACCTGGAAGCCTCTCTAAAACACGCAGTTCAAAGCATTCTACAGTTTATGCAGAAGGTGTTAAGATATCAAGCACATCTCTTTTTGAAGGAGATGCTGCAGCCTTGTAGTCTTAGGCTCCACATTGCTGGCTGCTAAGAAATCAGGTCAGAGATGCTAAATACCTTCATGCCATCCAGAGAGTTGCACACAGAGGAAAGGAAAAAGGCAGTGTCTGTCTGCAGCTGCAGATTACACAACTTTGAATCACCAGGGCTAATGGGATCCACTGACTAACTGGGTGTTTCCAAGAGGCAGCTATTTGCCAAAGAAGTGACGGAAGGGAAGGTGTCTATCAGAATCTCTCTCTCTGTGGCATATGGTGCCATGGATGCTGTGAAATTTGGCCTGGGATAAGACAGAAGTTGCACAGAGCCAGTCTCATGTCTGGTTGTCTAGGGCCTGGGTGTTAAAACAAAGGCTGAAAAGGAAATAGTGATATGGTTTGAAAATGAAATACAATAAGGCATGGCAAGGAAAGTCTGGAGGGAAAACTAGCGCTCAGAAGGCTGTTCTCAAGCATCTGAAATCAAATTTATAGGAAAGTGACAAAAATAAATGGCAGGGTGAGGAATCTGGGACATGTTGTGGATGCGGGGAGAGAGGTTGGAGTCAGGTTTTGTGCTGCCCACTGTAATCAGTGGAGGAGGGAGCAGCCCAGCCCCCTTGGGTCACAGACCCTTTCCAGAGAGTTTCTGTGCTGCAGCAACCCTGGTGAATTCCCTGGGACATGCAGCTTTGGGGAATTGCTTTGCTCTCTTGAGCAGAGAGGAGGGTTTGCTGCGGGCACCGTTGTCTGCTTGGGATGGTGTTCCAGGGTGGCTGACTAATCGGGGATGCTGCTGGGAGCAGAAAGGGTTGACTGGCCGGCAGCCTCCCACGGGGAAAGAGTTTTCATGCAGAAATGTCACAACTGGGTCTTTCAGGAGAGACAGATGACTCCCTGCAGAATTCGAGAGGAAAACATGAAAATATTCCTCCTGTGTATGATAATAAACTTGAAATGGCCAAAGGAAAAAGTACTTAGTGCTCACAAAAACGTTTGGCTCACTGAAAAGCCCCAGAGACAACAGCACTTCACTGGTTTGTATAGAGGCTCTGCACTGGCAAAAGAACTTGCCAGCTGTTATGCACTGCCCCACCAATCTAAATTAATTTGAGATCTTTGGGACTGACTCCAAAGGTGATAAAGTCGGTCAGCTTTCATTTCCTCTTATTCTTTGATCTCTCTCCTGAGGCTGCCTTCAATGGAACGTAATGAATTGATTTTATTGTTATTCTTGATGATGAGATGACACAACCCCATTGGGAATAGAACAGAAATCGTGAGGGGTCTTTTTTTGTTGTTGCTGTTGTTTGGATTTTTTCCAAACAAGATTTCAAGAAGTTTAATTTACTAGGACTGTGTTTTAGAGAGGTTGCATTGTGCTCTGCTGATCTCCATGCATGTGCATTTGGGAGGTGTTTATAGGTGGGTGGTGTGAATCTTTACCTCTGCAACTCTGCAGCTGCCTTTGTGATACACTCCTCCTTTAGCCTTGAAAGAAAAACTACAGCCTGATTATCAGACCCACATTTGTGTGCTTCTGTGATGGGAAAAGTAAATTTTTCTTGAGAAAAGAATGTTTTGTCCATTGCCTATATACACCAAAGTAAAAATAATTTTAAACAATGTTTACAGGCATTTTTTCCATGCACCTTATAGAAAATTGACATTATTTTTTTCATATTTCATATTTTCATGTTGTAAGATTATTTAACAAGATCTACCTGTAGTCAACTTCTAATTTTTGTCCTTCTGGACAGTCGGTTTTGCCGGGGTGACTTTGGCACTAAAGCATAGCATTACGATCAATGTCACTAGGCTGAATCTTTTGGCATTAAAGAGCCTGGTGGCTGTTTGGCAGCAGAGGTAAAGAGAGTTTCACTGCACTAATCTTACTCTTTTGAATCAGGGTTGCCACCTTTAGTGGCAATTTAGTAAAGAAGACTTTTACTTTCCCCGCCTGTGAGACAGGACCTCTTTGAGCATATGGAAATGATCCTCCCGGTTTTCTGACTTCCCAAGAGAAAAGAAATGTCTTAAAGTTGCTTTACACCTCTCTGAAATGTGCCTGTGTTATGCCAGTGTATACAATAATACCTTTGGCTTGTTAGCTTTCCAGCATGTGTCTTCTAGTGTTTTGGTGATAAATCCAGTCATTAGGCAAACAGTGATCCTGAAGGCTTCTGGAAGCTCTGTTGTCTTTTTTTTTTTTTCTCTCTCTTTAGTGTGGTGGTAGTCTGAGGTTTTATAAATGCTGAGACTGGTGAAAAAAAAAGCACCTAAAAACTATAAAAAAGCCCCTTATTCCAAACCAAACCAGTTTTTTTTTGTCTGTCTGGTGCTTAGTTACACACTTCTGTTATCTGACCTATTACAAGCTCTGGTATTTGCAGTAATACTTACTCCAAGATTGTCTACACAAGGAACAATAAATGAGGGGATTAGTCAATCCATAAATAATTGCTTAAATGATTTAACTGTTTAATAAGTATTGAATTATTTAAATGGTTTGGGATTATGTAGCCTGATCCTCCCACCACGTTGCTCTGCAGCAGGATTAATGTGGGTTTCTTACTCCCATATATCTGCTCAAGCTAATTTTTCATCTCGTAATGGCTTGTAACACTAACCAGCAGCAAGCTTTGCAGCCTTCCGTGCTTTCTCTGCCTTTACTTCTCTGTGACTGCTTTTGGTAGACCTGTGGATGTCTATGTGCAAAGAATTGTACTCTGTCTTAAAAGGAAAGCAAGCAGCATCTCCCTTGGGAAGGCCTAAATACAGCCGCAGAGGGAGCTGGTGTGAAGCACCTCATGTGTTATTAAATGCATACCTAGGTGGGGCCTTCCTGTGTTATGAATCTCCCAGTACTGCAGGTAACCAGCCTTTCACAAACTGACTCTGCCCCATCCTGAAACTAATTTCATTTTTCACCCTCTTTTCTGTTGAGAGGCTGTTTCAGAGTGTCCAGGCTTTGTCCTAATCAACAGTCTGATTATATCCAAGCCTCATTTATATCCAAACTGAATTTACATCTTTGTCCCAACACTGCCTTTCATTTTCAATAACTCTGCTCCTTTCCTGGTGTTTTCAGTGCTTTTTACAGAGAAGAATCATAACTTTTCTTTTAAACTCAACTCATACGACACTCTTCATGTCACTGATTGTCTTAGTTTGATTTTGTGCTTCAGTTTTCTTCAAGGTGAAGCTAATATTTCTTAGGCATGGATGACTGGATTAGGCATACAAACACTAGTTTTATACCCAGCAGAAAGCAAAATAAAAATACCCATCCACATCAAATACAGGAACTATTAAGAGCAGGAAGAGGACATATCTTCATGACTTAACCAACCTTGAAAGCTGTCCTGCTCTACTTATCTTAGAAAGGGTCTACTTAATCTGAGAGCAGGGCAGCAGGAATGATCAGGGGTACAAACTGACTGAATACATGGGACCTGTGTGGCCTGAAAGAGAGGTCTCTTGGGAACTTATGACAGAAGATTAAAAAATTTGGGAAAAGGTTGATGGGGATTAACTGCTCTGTGTTACATCTTGCAGAAGAATTAGGGGAAACATTATGAAATTATTTGAAAGTAGGCTCAAAACATAAAAAAAGGGAGTGATTATTCATGTGATAAGCAGTAAATGTAAGGAAGTCCTTGCAGAATGACAAAGTGGATTCAAGAAATTTGCACAGGCTCATGAGTCGATTAAGAATCATTTAGCAGAAAAATCCATTGTGGATTGCTTAATAGTCAAACGACAATTAACAAAGGAAATACCCTTAGCTGAAAATGTTTCAAGGCTGTGAAAGTATCAGAAGGAAGTCTTAGATGTGCTTGCCTTATTCTTATTCTTATTCTTCCTGTTCTTACACTGGCCACAGCTGAAGAAAGGGCAATAGGCTAGGAGAAGCCTTGGCCTGAACTAGTACAGCCGTTTTTATGTTGTTACCATTCCTTGTTGCTCCACTGCTTTATGTCATGACAACCACTACCTGTCTTCTCTGGGAATATTTTGGCTGACGTATCCTAGGATCACATTTGCTTTTTCTCATAGTTGCATCACCTGGTAGCTTAAGTCATCCTATAATTAACTAATGCTCCCTGCTTCTTCTGCTCAGTCGTCTCCAGTTAATGAGCTCTCAGCTTATGGTAGCAGTTCTCACTATTACTCCACAAATACATGATCTTGTGTTGAGTAGCTTTGAATTTCATCCTGTTTTAGTTTCTCCTGTCACTTTGCTCCTCCAGTTCCTGGCTTTGCAAGCCTCTCCTAGAAAAATGAGCCTGACTCCTTTATGCTATGAGCAAATACCAGCAGCACACTTGCTTTGCATATCAAGGTCACTTGCAAAAACATTAAAGAAGATGGGCCCAGGGCTGCTCCCTGAGTATTTCTGTTAGTACCTTCTCCACAGACTGATAGTTCCCCTTTCATCAAAATTCACTTCAGTCTCTTCCTCACCTACTTCCTTCCTGCTTGAAGTTCTGCTATTTGGGCCCTGATTTTGCCCAGCCTCTGCATATGGAGGACCCTCTGGGCAGGGTCTGGGTCTTTAAAGGCAGACAGCACAAGTTTAACCTCGCTCTGCTGAAATCAGCTGCTGTCTCCCCATGCCTTTGACTTCAGTGATGGTGGTGATGGGCCAGAAAAATATCACAAAAAAATGCCACTCATATATTTTTTGAAAGAGCATTTGGCTGTATTTATAACCAAATATTTGTTTACTTTCATGAAAAACATGGAAAATTGCATTAGTTTAGGATTTTGATGTTCGCTTCTCTCCCATTTAGAAAAATGACACAGTGACACTCATCACCTTTGATTAAAACTTAATTTGCTTCTGAACTATGTTTGCCTACGTAATATTAGCTAGTGGGCTGTGGTTAAAACCAGAAGGTTTTGCTCTCTCATTGCTATGGTTCCATATAATGGGAAGTAAGTTACAGGGATGGTGCTATATTCCTGCAAGGTAAGAGGTATTCATAAGTAGAACATCTAACCCTCAAAAAAAGGGTGACCAGATTCTGATTATTTTGCAGATGAACATGAGAACAACACTTGTGAAGATGTCATTCCCCGGCCACTGAAGTTTGTTTAGGATCAGAGTTGCAGAAGTATCTGGTGCCTGAAGGTGCACTTGAGTACTGGAGAGGATGGTTCCAAGGACCTGATTTCACTGAGCAGGGAGCCCCTCCTGTGCTTTGATACCCACTTCCTTCCTTCCAACCTTTTGGGTACTTCTTTGTGTGGTGAGAGACATTTGAAATTGTCTAAGAGGTCTGCATGTAGGTCCTGTGCAGTTATTTTTGTGCATATGGAGTAGTGCTACTTGGGCACTGGTGTTTTATGGGTTTGTGTCAGAGGAGCTGTAGATACTTCCAGATTCTGAGCTAGTATTTTCTGGAAGCTCATATCCATGTGCCTCTCCTGCAGGGCTGCTCCTAGCTAGATTGCAATCCACCTTTAACACTTTGTTTCTTAATTGCCAAGACTGGGCTAAGAAGTAGTTTTAATATAAAGAAGTCTGTCAGTGTCTCTCTTTGTCTTAGCAGAATGTTTCCTGTTTCTTGAAAATCAGTGTTCTAAAATAAGAAAGTTGGCAGACCTGGGGTCTCCCATCCAGGTGCTCACTCCCCAGATCTTTATTTATGGGAACTGAATGCCTTTCTATGAAGTTGTCAAGAATAATAATGTGGGGCAGGACAGGTGCTGTAGTCAGAGACAAAACAGAATTCTTTAAAATTTCATCACGTGTCAGCTGCTTTTTTGGCAGGAGCATGTAACATAATTGTAGCTTTAAAAAGTGAGCTCAGTGGACACGTGATTAAGGAGGTGAATGTTCCAGAAACTCTGTTCGCATGCATGAGCAGAGCTGCAGGATGGCTTCCCTCCCAGCCAGACCCTCACTGTCTTGCTGGCACTGCTCTCTCTATGGACTCAACAGTGTGGCTCCAGGGAAAACTAAATTACTTGGAACTTATCAAGAGGTTGCTCAGTTACTTAATCATTGTAATGGCTCGCTTGTAATTTCCTCCAACCCGTGGTATGTGTGTGTGTGTGTGTTTTACAGGGACTCGAACAATGATAAGCATACTGATTTAATTGGATAGACTTCCCATTGGCATAAACGGACAGAACACCACAGGTCTTAGGATGTGCACCTTCTAGTAGCAGTACAGGGTCTATAGTTGAAACCACCTGCTTGCAGAGAAAGGGAATTTTTCTAATGTATACACTCTGTAATCAATTGCCTGTGGCTGTTCATTGAATGAGTATAAACCCATTCCTTTGAGAGCACTTGCATTTAATTTTGCATTTAATTTGCAGAATAGAAGCAAATTAAATGCAAAATTGAATGCAGAATAGAAGCTGTTTAGTTACATTATCTGTCGCTGCTGGTGTGCATGGCAGGGACTGTAATTTTACTGTCCCCAGTTAAAAAACAACTGTTGGGAGCAGTCAGTTCTAGCGACACTGCTTTCTAAGCAACTTTAGGAACAGCATTTCTTCCTCTCATGTCATCTGGTCAAGGCTGACTTAAAATTATGCTTTCAATGAGTGAACAAGAAGGAATTACATTTTCTTCCTCTGCTCTAAGCAATATCTTTTCCTCATTGCTAAGGAAATTCCATCATGGTGGCAACGTCTCTTTGAAGTGTTACAATCCCTCAGCTAATACTTAGCACTTATCTCATGCTTTTGTGTTTGTAGATTTCCAAAGAGGCTAAATATTTTCACCTCTGTAAATGAGGCTGACAGAGACCTAGCCAAGTGAAGTGATTTGTGCTGGAAAGAAAACACACTCTTCCTGATGTTTATGCAGTTACCATCACCTCCAGCTCATTGTGAATTGCATCTCAACACCTAAATGGATTAAAGGGGATGAAGCTCAGCACCTCAGAGGGAAGCAACATCTAATGGAAACAAGCTTTGCAAGCAGGCACAAAAATAAACCTTACATGTAAGGTAATACATAAAGTTTACACATCAAGATCATTTCAATTAGGAAATAAGTAGAGAACTTTAGAACAGATGTAGTCTCTCAACATGCTTGAGCCACAATCTGAGAAACAATGGCCACACGTGAATGGCCTTCAAAGGCTGCCCCAGCATCTCTCCTCTCCTCTCCTCTCCTCTCCTCTCCTCTCCTCTCTT